>CM042541.1:6420000-6830000 GCA_023630585.1 Cranoglanis bouderius
TGCACTGTTTGCTCATTCCTTCACTCATTAAAAAAAAAAAATCAGGTTTGCCTCTGGCACTGACTTGGTTCAATAACACGCATACTTTAAGCAGGAGGAGCGAGCAAGTGTGCCACAAAGCCCCCTCCAGATTGTGCACATTCAAGCGAGGGAGCTCTGAAAGACTACTACGCAGACATGCCAGGCAGGAAGAAGTCTCACGGAGGAAAGAAAAAGTCCAGCAAGGTATGTTCAGTATGTTCAGTAGACTGTTTTAACTCACTGCACTTCAGCTTTCCCAACATCTAATCACAGCGTACATGCAGAAACATCCACAGAGCTGATTAAACATGTTTTGTGTTTTGATTAAGTGGCTGTTAATTCAGCTTGATCAGAGTTAATTGATTATTCACTATACTCATCAACCCTGTCTGTGTTACTTCAATATGGTTAGGGTTCATTCAACATTTGTAGGTGTTTGTGGGTGTTAATTCAGCACTGTATGGGTTAATCCAGCACAGTAGTATGAGGACTGGGCGAAGTGAAAATATAATAACAGTACTGTAATAAATATGTCACATTCATGAGGTATTTTCACTGTTTATGTAACAGTGATCATCTCGAATCCGATTGGCCAGAAGGTGTTGGTTACTTTTCTATGACAGCAGCTCGGATAATAGTGCTGGCTGCAATACAAATCACGGGTGTATATGGCTTAGTCATTAGCATGTTTGCCTCGCACCTCTGGGGTTGGGGGTTTGAATCCTGCCTCCGCCCTGTGTGCGTGGAGTCTCCCCCAGTCCATTGCATCACATGACCTAAGAACTTGAGCCAGCCCACTATTCCCACTATTCAAAGTTTTCCACTGAAATGAAGTTAGTCCAACACTTCATTACAGCATGAATAATGTATAAGTAAACTAGGGAATTTGCTGTGCATGTATTACATAGGGCTGGGCAATATGGCGATATAATAATAAAATATTTATATTATTATAAATATTATAATTATGTCACAATACACTTCTGAGTTATTGCTATATCTTTTTCTAACTTTTTTTGAATAGCAGTTGCAGACTCTGATTAGACACGACTGATTTGGTGTTAACATTTTGTACTAGACCTTTAAAATTGTTTGTTTGTTTATTTATTAACATTTATTTATTTGATTATTAGAATTTAGAAGAAAGCCACATATTATTTGTCACACACACACACACACACACACACACACACACACACATACATACACACATACATATGTATCAGAGTGCAGGATCAGCCATGATATAGAGGGCCTTGCTCAAGGGTCCAACAGTGGTGGTGTTGGGGCTTGAAACCCCCCCCACCTTCTGATCAGCATCTTAACTACTGAACCCGAATAAAGTTTTTTTCTTTCTTCAGTTCAAAGTAATATATTTTTGCAGACATTGTACATAAAACTTTTTATCGTTAAAAAAATGTGTACCGTAAAAATGCCTTCAGTTATCAAGATATGATTGTTTTTGTCCAATCTCCCACCCCTAGCACCACACAGATTAGATTTAGCAGCATTTTTGCAACATTTCTTCAAAATATGCTAGATGCTTCTGTTTTGCTTTTTTCTTATCATGTGCATAGATTTTGCACGCTTTTGGTCTGCAGAAAGACAAGAGCATGTTTGCAGGTATTGTATTCTATATGTATTGTGATGGTGATGTGCTGTAATGTATGCAGGTGTCAAGAGTTCGTCAGGGAGGTGGGTTAGGTCTTTAAACTCACACTCCCACGGTGCAGACAGGTTCTTGCGCAACCCGACAAACAGAAAAGAGTGAGGGCAAGTAAATCATAACTACAGGGCAGAAACAGACTGCAGTGTCAGTTTGACCGGAGGCATAGTGTAGTACTGAGTACAGAGTGCCCTGGATATTTAGCTGCACACTGACGGGAGTGACACAAGTGGAATGTGTCGGATGAACACATGACTTCTGATCTAGTCTGAAAGTTTACTTCTCCATCTCCGGTGTGGGTGTGGGTGTCTTTCGGCTTCATGGCGTACGCTGCTTACTGGATTTGGACCGTAAGTAATTCCCAGTCTCCGATCTTTAAACTCTGAGAAAAGCCGCGGAGGAAAACTAAAGTCTCGTTAAACGGGGCGTGTAGCTTCTTGACATGCAGCGTTCAAGATCGACAAATTATGACGCCGTAAACGTAAAAACATCGCATAGTCTATGGACTTTGGGAACTGCATGCTCATTCATAGTCGATATCTGTTATCTCTTATTCATGCATTCACAGTGACACTTTATTTTTTATAGAGTACACTTTATATACGACGTAACATGTCGTATATTCGTCATTACTGCAAAAGTGTTACATTTCCTGTGTATCATGCATACAGGGCGAGTAAGGGATGAAATGTATCATTTATTATTTCCAATCTGGCAACCCATCTGGATTCCACTGAAACGTATTTATTTATTTATTTATTTATTTATTTATTTATTTAAATATAGCCTAACACTACTTTGGACTACTGTATAACATTCTAACAAAGCGCGTGCTTAACCCTTGTGTTCTATTCAGACTGACCCGGGTTAATTTTTTTAGGCTACTTAATGTGCGATGTTTTTTTTTTTTTTTTTTGTTAGTTTGTTTTGTTTGTTTCAACAGGAAACTTAATGTGCTTGGCTCATTTTTTTCTACCGAGAAACAGTTCTGGTGCATGTGCTATACACTCCTTCATCCATCAATCCATCCATTTTCTGTACCACTTATCCTACACTTGGGTGCCAACACCCTCCTTCATAATTTCATATATTTATATGCACAGATTATTTTTGGTTCATTTTGTCCCCAGATTAAAAATAAAAGAGCTGACACATTTTTTCACCCCAAGTTCTTTTTAAGGAAAGAAGGTGAATTCACTCTTTATTACATGTACTCATACCTGACTACACACACGCTGAGAAAAAAAAAAAAAAGGGACCAAACAGTACATTTCATTGTTGCTGGGGTGGTACCTTTTACCTAGCTGCATGTAGTGTACCTTTAGAGTAAGCTTTACTCTAAGAACGAATTGCAGTCCGAATTACAGTCCAGTCCATTTGCAGGTAAAAGATCCACACAGTCCCTCCGAAAGTATTGGAACAGCAAGGCCAATTCTATTATTTTTGCTATACACTGAATGCATTTGGTTTTGAGATCAGAAGATGAATATTAGATGATAGATCAGAATTTCAGCTTTCATTTGCTGATATTTACATCTAGATGTGTTAAACAACTTAGAACATGGCACCTTTTGTTTGACCCAAATGTCTTCAATGTATAGCGAAACAATAGAATTGGCCTTGCTGTTCCAGTACATTCAGAGGGGCCTGTATTGAATGTACAAAAGATACAGCAGAGGATCCTTAGGCATGAAAAGTGGTTTTGTGTCTTTACTTTTCCCCAGAAACATAGATGTATTCTAGTTTGGTCATTTCAAATATTTATTTTCTGCCACAGGTGAATATATGATCTGTAAGCAGTACATCCTGAACACAATGGTTAAAATATTGCAGAAGTAACAATTACTTGAATTTAAGTCTAGGTTTGTAAGGTTATGAACAACATTTTAGTTTGTCATAACCCATTCGTTGTGAGAACCGAGTTATCTGAGCTTGGGTTATCTGCAGCAGATAGACTGGAATTTAACAGCCTATTCACAAGACTATAATAAATCAAGTGATGTAAAATATCTACAGACCTCAGAGATCACAGGTGAGGGTTTATGATGAGGAAGTGGTTAATGAATGGAATCATATAAACAGGGTTTGAATGTTTAAGGAAGATCACATTGGCATTTTAAAGCTTAGTGTAACAGGCATGTGAAACTTACTTTTGTACTATTTATTTATTTACTTATTTAGTTATTTATTTATTTGCAAACGTTCAAGTCTAATAATATGTCTAATAATACGTTTTTTTGTTTGTTTGTTTTTTGTTTTTACTTAAGATGATGTTCTCATGCTTGCCAACTCAATTTGCATTATTACTCCATTAGTATAACATTTAACCAAATCCAAACATCACCCTCAGTCGTTTAAATCTGAATTTTTCATGAAAAATAGGTTGCTGGAATTGTAAAAATGTCTTATCTCTTTCTTGCTCTTCCTGCTCCTCTTATTTCATTTATCATTCTCTTCATGTTTCTCTCTGTCTCTAGCACTTGAGGTGCAATCTGATTAATCTGTGTAACAGTCACCACTGAGTTCAATCACCACACAGTAACCAGTCTCTTATCCTGGTGATTTTTCATGAAAGATACCTAAAGATAATTATCTGTTTAGCACTGTGAATTTTAGAGAGGGAAATCACACGCACACAGTACATGGCATCTGGGTTTGATGCAGTCAATTAGAAAAAGAATCGGACTAGGGGTTTTAAGAGTCAATACTAGTACCGGTATTTTTCTTAGAATTTTGTCTCCATCTAGTGTACAATATCTGATAGATATCTGACAGAGCAGTGTTTAATTGAAGGTTTGATATTTCAACCATCAACATTAATCCAACCATTATAACTGATAAAACGACAGCGAGAACCATTAGAAAAAGTTTGACAATCACGCTCAACAATAGGCTTATGCAAGGGTACTTACATATGTTACAATGCTCACAAGTCATTAACATTAATTCCCACAGATTTAGTCATTAACATTATAGCTAAACCCTGAAAACTGGTCTGACTTATGAATGTCGGAGTCACAGGGAAGAACAAGCCTGTGAGAACCTGTCTTCTGGCAAGCCAAAATAAAACAACAGTGATTCATAGTTATGACTTAAAGCAGCAGTATGAGGACATTTTTAAGGATTTGGAAGAACTCTGGTAGAACTTTGTTACTGCATGGAAGAAACTCACGGAAGAAAAAATAAAACACTGGTGCATGCTGTTATAGGAAAATAATCTACGACAGTGTGGTGTGATGCAGCCCGGCATGAAGCTATTCCAAAATCGAATCAGTTCATCGACTGGTTACAGTGATAATTCCATATAAATCAAACATTCAACCACTCATTCTTGAGATATCCCCCTAACAAGAAGACATAGAGGCAACCTGAAAACATAATGCCTCATCACCTAGCAGCACATGAATAAAAAGAGAACTGTACTGTACAAACTGTACTGTAGGCAGCCCAAACCAGAAATGCATCTTGGGTTTACACAGTATTTCATATACAAATTATATTTGTAAATGCAATGATTATTTAAATCAGAAAAAAATATTTTCTAAATATTGTCAGACTATTATTCAAAACTATTCTGATGAAGTCTTGCCTTTGAGCTACTATATTTTCTCCTGACCTTTTGAATTTTTTCTCCGGGCTATTATCTGGGACAACCTAGAAAAAGCCCCGACTGACTTTAACTGACCCTCATTGTTGAAATGAATTGCTCAGGATATCCGTACTGTATGTGGTGGTAAATCTGTGTTGATTCAAGTTGTGTATTTGCTCCTGAAGCATTACTTTAATCACAGTATTTGTCTTGATTGTTATGCCATGTACGTAACAAAACACAACGTGGTTGGGAGATGTTGGCCAACTGGTCATGTAACATCCATACATCCATCCATTTTCCATACCGCTTATCCTACACAGGGTTGTGGGGAAGTCTGGAGCCTATCCCAGGGAACTTGGGGCACAAGGCGGGGGGCATCCTGGACGGGGGACCAACCCATCACAGGGCACACTGCAGACAATTTGGAAAGGGCAATCAGCCTACAGCGCATGCCTCTGGACTGCGGGAGGAAACCGGAGTACCCTGAAGCATGGGGAGAACATGCAAACTCTGCGTACACAGGGCGGAGGTGGGATTCGAACCCCCAACCCCGGAGGTGCGAGGCGAACGTGCTAACCACTAAGACAAAAAATACTTCCTTTTATCACTTATGTTAAAACAGCTCATTGTACTCTCTCACTCTTAGACAAAAGGTTCATTGTGCACTATAGTTTAGGCCTCACCCACTTCAGGTTACAGATATAGGTTCTGTACTAAAAAGATACAGATACAGATTGTGTCACATTCGTAGTATGTTGGCTCACGAAATAAAACGTGTATCTTTTCATGGCCTATCCAATTACTGCTGCAACTCTCATTAGCCGATACAGCAGTTTACACTCCTGTCTAAGCTTCACACTTCTGAAATTCAGGGAAGCTAGCTGCCAAACCAAGCTGCAGTACATCCTATATGACTTCCTGTTAACACTGATTTAAAACATTAGTTAAAAACATTTTCAGTGTGAACTACACGTTAACCTTTTGTCTCTGATTGTCACATTCTTAAGGCTCATCTTTTCTGATTCTGGCTTTTGGTGTAATGTTAAATCTGTGCATTAGTGTTTGTGTGTGTTTGTTTATGGACACTTTTGGTACTGCCGTGTCCAGTGACTATACTCATGTCCTGTGTGCGACTATAAATACCCTGTACATGCAGTAGCTCCTCTTTCAGTGACACTCGTATTCACCCAGGGCACAGGACTGTTCAAGGTCTCGTCATGGCATTACCACACACACACTGGTGTATATACACTTACACATCTATTGAGCATTAAATATGCTCGTGTGTGCACACACATGCACACCCATGGAGACATAAGAATTATAAGACCATAAATAACGTTATGAAAATGTATTATATTTGGATGGCAGAAAAGGCGTTTGTTCATAAGATGCTCCGGCAGGTTTAACAGGCCTGTTGACCTCCGTTCAGGTGTGTCCACCAGTATCTGTTTATCATCTGCTTCGAGCCCAACGTGTGCTGTCTTTGGCAGGCATGCGTTGTCTGGGTGTGGGATGGTCTTTGTTTCATGAATACTGGTTTCTCAGGCATGTAAATGGAAACATAGAGAAGTCAAACCTCATTCCTTTAAATCTCGTTGTCAGTGCTAGGTCAACAGATGCCTTTGCTGGAGTTGCAAATATGAAGTGTATGTAACTACAATTAAATGAACAGGATAGATAGTTATAAGAGTGAGGAATATGAATCTTGTGGGTCCTGGGAGTTCTTCGATTCGATATGGGCTTCTTATACCACAGCGCAGTTGAATTCTTGATTCTGATTGGTCAGAAGATGATTAATTTACTTTAACTGACAGTAATACACTCCTTCTATATGTTAATTCACAGGGACGTCTGTGGCGGATGCACCACATTATCAACACATAGTAATAACAAATAGATGGTTGTTATTAAACAAAGAAAAACATAATTACTTAAAGAGATGTATATTTTGGAAATGTTTTTTATTTTTAACATAATTTTGCAGAAGGAATCTTCATTGTCAATGTTTTGCAAAAGTCATTAGGTTTTATGCCTCATATTCTTGGCAATATGACAAGCTGCAGGTTTTTGTTCTTACAAGAAAGAAAACAGAGAGGCTAGTTAGGAAGGATGACTGTTAATAGCCATTATAACATAAGTGATAACAGGAACTAACTTGTTTTACAGACTTTCCACAACAGTAAATGTAACTATAGACTAAATGCATGTTCTGTAATTTCTGTTCTGTAATTTATTTAAAAAATATATATTGTAACATTGCTGTGGGATAAGAGTTATAAAACACTTCAGGACATGCTGTTATAGGAATATTATATATTTCGGGGTGGGGTCGTAATTATTACACTACTCAGCGAATTAGCTGTTACTACAAAAAGTGCATTAATATAAACTTTGCAGCTGGAACGTTTGTCTGAACCTTCCGACCAATCAGATTGAAGCATTCAGCAGCACTGGGGTATAATGGGGTATAATGTTAATTACTATCATACTAAACTAGTGGAATGTTCAGTTACAATCTGGTGAACTCCCATTATTATGCAGCATACACACTGTATTCAGATTGTTCATGCCGTGCAACTAAATGTTCCTCCACCCAGAAAATATCTACATGGATATATGACACAATACACTTGGACTTTGCTCACAGTTATATAAGTTGCTGATGGCTTTTTATTAGAGATTTATGGTGGAATTATGAAGCAGGTTTCTAGTGCATGCACTTTTGTTGCTAGTCTGTTTGGTTGTGGTTGAGAAAATGACCTCTTGTCAGAGGAGAGGAATTGAAGGTAATAGTTCACACCCACGTTCACACAGGAGGACACTGAGTGCTTTCTTCTCACTGTTCGGCTCCTCATGCTCTCTGAGAGCACATTTGGTGCAGCCTGTGCTTTTCGACAATTCCTGTAACTGTGTAATGGGAAAATCTGTTAAAAGGTTAAAAGCCTGTCAGCTTCCCCGTCGAATTGTGCGATAAACAACAACAAAATATTAAGTCTATTGCACAATTTGTGTCACTTTAGCAAAAGACATGCAACCTTCAAGTCAAACCCTTTTCAATAATTATGCATGCTTTATCAAAGCTCCAAAATTATTTACTTCTCTCTCTCTCTGTATGTCTCTCTTTCTGCCATTCCAGTTCAATTAAAATGTATTATAATCAATCAAACACTGTATATGATTCTTATTCTTGGCAGAACTTCAGTACAGTTCCTAATTTAGCCCACCACATATAGACCCCCCTCTCCTGTATGTGTGCTATTTCCGAGGTATGGCCCCGCCCACTGCTCTCTCTCTCTGAGCCCTCCCCTTTCCCTTTCCTCTCCTCCTTCTTCCACCAGTGCCTGGATCCTGCTGTCTGCATGAGAAGAGCTACACAGTGTGAGAAAAGTTTTGCAGGGACACACTCACTCACTCACATACACGCACACACACTCAACAAGCCGGCAGCAAACATGGGGCAGTTGTCAAGCTTGTTACGGGGCACGCAGGATTCTTCAGCTCTGGAGGATGTCGCCACGGAGCAACAGGTCACACTTACAGCATATAATGTCTATGAGGGCTGAGTAAGGAGTGCAGTGCATGGTGGGCATATGTGGGTGTGTGGGTGTGTATGCTTGATCTCTGGGTCAGCACACAGTGCACGTGTGTTTGTGTTTGGTTAAAGTGAACAGCAGAGATTTGTTTTGTGTGTTAATCTTGGTGTTATTGCATTTCTGTTACGCATTTACTCAACCACAAAAAAGGGCAGGGTGAAAGGGAGAGAATTCTGGCTCTGGGCCAAGTCTTGAAGAGGAGGAGTAATGGAATGTGATGAGAGCACTGGGAAAACTTTCCAGATTTGTGCACAGAAACCTCTGCAGAGTCATGTCTAACAGCAGTGACTTAAATTCTGTGATTATGATTCTTGCTTGTTTGCAGGAGGGTGGCATTCTGCTGAGTGTGCACATTTAATGTTTGCAAAAATGTGAAAAAGTGGTGTGTGGAGGAAAAAGAGGTAGTGTTTTTGGTTTACAGGACAATAATCTTCTTGTCCATGTGGAACTACTGTGATTTATTGACTTTTTATTGATTTCTGCCTTCGAGTGCTTTTCACTGATATTTTTGCATCCCTGTATCTTTCTTTCTTTTTCTTTTTCTTCTTCTTCTTCTTATTTTTTTTTTTTTACATTTTATATTATTATTATTATTATTTTACATTTATTTTCATTTTATTTCATTTACTTCTACTAAGCTCTGGTGTAGTTCTTAATATATATAAAAATTTGAGGGTTTTTTTTAGATATTTTTTTTATTGTAGGGCAAAGTATTAAATATATATATATATATATATATATATATATATATATATATATATATATATATATATATATATATATATATATATAAAATATATTTTTTAGAAATATTAAATAATTTAATACCTCTCTTTGCTGTTTTCCCAAAAAATAGTCATTAAAAGAGGCATAAAATGCAACAGTGTCATATTTATAGCCACAATTCTAACACAAAGTGTTAAAAACGATTAAATTAATAAAAAAGTTATTGAAAATTAATAAAAGCAATACATGCATTAGGCTTTTTTAAAAAAAATATAAAGTTACATTTAAACATATATTGTTACATATCTCAAGTGACAAAAATGTAATTAAAAATTATGAATTAATATTCATAATTAATATGCTTTAAAAAATATTTTCAGAGTCATTAACTATTTAAAAAAAAAAGAATATTAATAGATCACTGCATTTTTATAAAGGTGTTTAGGAGAAGAAATAGATATTGAACAAGGAATAAAGTGCAAAATAAATAATTTTTTAAAATGAATTAATGAATGCATAATTCCAATATACAGTTTTATATATATATATATATATATATATATATATATATATATATATATATATATATATATATATATATATATATATATATATATATATATAAAAGTTGGAATAGAAAAAAGGAAAATGAAATTAATAAACAAATCAATCAGCAAATTACTGCAGCAATAAATGTGACAGTTTTAATAATGTTACATATTTATTTTATATTCTATCTCAAATCATGTATATGTTGTGGAGAAAAATGAAAACGGAAATGAATACGCATCTGCTTTTTATTTTACTTTACTTTGTTTTCAGAAGCAATATTTTTGGGCTTAGCTTTAGTGAAAACTTTTGATTCAATTTTATTATTTTACTTTATTTCAGGTTATGAAAATGTTTTGAGAATAGTTTTAGTTATTAACTTTTTTTTTTTTTTTTTTAAACCTGGTCTACAGCTGCACACACGTGTTTATGTAGGTGTCCCTTGTCACCAAGGGGCTTCCTGTAGCTGTAACTCCTCAGACATTTTGTCTCAGACACACATAATATGACAGGTTGTAAAAAAAAACCAAGGTTGTTTCTCTTTGTTGTTTTTTTCCCCTATTATTTTTGGTTCTACAGCCTGCTGCTCTGGTATGTGTGTGCTGAGTTGTGTTAAGGTGTGTTAGTAATCCTGAAGCTGAACACCTTTGTTACCCACAATGCACTCTGACATCTGTTAAACATCAGTCACTGCTGTCAACAAAACAACAGAACAAGCAATGTTACATGTGCAGTGGCTCTGTGAATTTAATCAAGCTTACACATTTAGAACAGAGGTGTGCGGTCTAGTTTAATGGTCTATTTAATTTGTAATATTCAGACCAGATGTGTTAGCTGTGTGTCAGGAGCAAGGGTGGGCTGCCATGACCTTTAGTCTCCTATATGAGCAGACAGAGTCTATGTGAGTCTATGTGTGCTCTCAGCCATTGTTCTAATCTCAAAATTAAGAGATGAGTATAAGTGACAGTGATTGGCCCCACCTAGTTAACATCGCTTGAAAGAATTTAGAATTTAGTTAACATCGCTTGAAAGAAATTTGATATAATTAGAACCTGAATGTCCAGTAATGTGATTAGTGATTAGATCATGGGACTTTGGAGTTTGGCTCCTGATAATATCATCTGTGTAACTGTTAGAGCAAATGGACATTATGACTTTTCTCCAAACCCAATTCTTCAGCATCTTCTGTTGTTCCAGTACTCAGACTCATTAGATGTTATTTGGGAATGAGTGGAGGTAGTTGGTTGAAGAAATTTGTCCATTTTTATTACTGAACTCCCACACTAGTGCAGGGTATCAGGATAGCAAAATCGTCATTTTAGCCGATTTGGGGCTCTATTTCTGCTATGGAGCTCACATGTTTTTTGCTACTTGTCGACACAAATACCAATACTCATACCGAAATGAGTAACCCACTTAATATGAATCAATCGGGGGTGTCAAGGAACATTTTATTTAGCTCTCTTTATGTTTCCATTGCTTAAATAGTAGACATAAAAAGTGCTCATGAGCATATTCATGCTCTTTGGCTACTAGGCTCATTATTTATAATGTTAGCTAATTGATTTTAATTGATTTGCTAGCTACATCAGCTACCATGGATTGAGAATGGTTGCAGCAGAGAGCAGGTTTTGTTTCAGTTCGGAAAACTGCTTCTGTACAGCTGTAAGAAAGTCCGTTTCATTTTCATTGAGTCAGAGTCACTCGTTGTCGATGACTGATAATCGTCAAGAACAACATATCTGTAGACATTTTTTAGCATTTGGGATGGGAATGGTAGACATGAGAGCACGTCCAATGCACATGCACATGCACTTTATAATGGCAAAGGTGTAGAGATATTTCTAGGCCCTAGGTCTTTTGGGAAAAGGAAATACGAATCAATATGTCAACATAGAAATTTGCCACCACTCTTATCTAGGGTCTGTGATTTGGTCCTGAGCTCATGTTACTGTCTGTATGGAGTTTTGCATGTTCTCCCTGTTTCTTGGTTTTCTAAGGTTCTAAGTTTTCCAGGTTTTCCGGTTTCAAAAAAACATACTGGTAGGTGAATTGGCTAATTTAAATTGCCCCTAGGAGTTAATGAGTGTGTGAATGTGTGTGAATGGTGTTCTGTGATCGACTGACATTCCATCCAGGGTGTTTTCCTATCTCGCACCCAGTGTTCCAGGGATAGGCTCCGGATCTGCCGGGACCCTGACCAGGATAAAGTGCTTACTGAATATGAATGCTTGAACGAGTTACAATAAATTTGTGTCAGTTTAACATGTTGCCACATGAGTTTTGTGAACTCTGAATACTGCTGAACATTGACATTTACTGCCTTGTGCTCCAACAACGCTGCACTATTGATCTGCACAAACAGACAAACTAGTGTTAGTGGGATATGAAACTTGAGGCTCTGATTTGCCTTAAAAAAAAAAAAAAAAAAAAAAAAAGCAAATGTTTCATCGTAGTTTTATATTACTGGTCTGTTTGTGCATGTTTGTGTTCTCTAGCCTCGGCTTCTGTCTGAGCAAAACTGTCAGATTTCTCAGCTCAGTGTCTCTTAGCTCACTTCTAAACACTGCACATATACAAACACATTCCTTGGCTCTGCTCGAGCCAACAATCTGCACAATCTTCTCACACCCAGTGATTTAATTATCTTGGGAACCTGTCACAAATATTATGTTCTGATCTGTCTAACATTACCACTTCAACAATATTTCTTGATTTAAAATGAGTTTTTCAAGGCAGATATAAATAGTGGCGTTGCATAAGATTACTTTTTTTTTTTTTAGCTTGTAAAAGATTCTAAACTTGTAAGCTGACATTGTAGCTTGTAAAATAATATTCATTATGGGCCATATTCATTTACACAGTATTTACACAGGGAAAGTTTCTCCAGATTTTCTTGAGAAGAAGTCTAATATATTGCCAATATATTGTTGCATGGACAGTCATTGTAATTATCACATTATTCACTGCATCTTTGGTTTCATTTAACAATATGGCTTCCACTATCATTACTCAGCAGCTTAAAAATAGCACTTGATCCAGCACACCTTATTATTTTGTATTTTACTTTTTATATAAGTTAATTGCGCAAACAATTTGTGTAGCCATGAAATACTAAAGCAAGGTCATGAATTGCAATATATACATGGGATGTAGGCTAATTTATCACACTTTTAATTTGCTAGTTGAATTAGTAAAATAATGCCGATGTTTTAAATAAATTAATAAAATAATGCAAGCGGTTCAGTTGAAATGCTTTCCTTTAAAGCTGACCAAGCACCAAGCTATGCTCATTTTAAGTATGTGTACTTCATAATTTTATCTATAAAAAATTCAGTCCTTGTTTCAGCTTGTCTTAAGATGTTGTCTTGTATGAATCTCTGTGGAAAAACAAGCAAACAAAAACTTGTGTTGAATTTAGGAGGATGATAATATTAATTAAGGAATAGTTTTACATTTATGTATATAAGGTATGTGTTTAATATTATTATATTTTACAGTTCCCTGAGTGTGCAAGACCAGTATTAACCCTACAGAAGTCTAGCTTCTTTAATTAATCTTAAATATTATATAGTTGAGACTTTAGGACAAGGGGAAGATAACATAAGACAATTTCCTTGATTTGCGTTATAGTTTTGGTTTTTGTGAACAAAAAACAAAGGAAATGTTTGAATATGTCCACACGTTCCTCCGGTGTATCTACTGTTTATATCTATCTGCTCCAGTCTGGTATTGAGTAACTGCAGGTGCTATTTGTGACCAGTTACAGGGCCTGAAAATATCCGTGTGCATTTACACGCACAGAGCCATTTTATTGTGCATCACATTAATATATGACCTCTGATGGTGGTATGTTTAGCTGGAAAGGTGGACTCACACACTATGTCACCACTGGCTGCTGAACAGAGAAGAGAATGCACAACAGGTCCTTAGTGCTAAATATAACCAGGTACTAAATAGCTATATATTTGTGTGCAAAATATGTGTAAAATCAGCACACACAATTATCAGGCAAACCAAATCACCCTATTACATTTTTCCTATGTAGTAAGGTGCCATATCTTTATTTTAATACTCTACTGAAAGTGTTTGTGTAAACACAAAGGTAAAGCTTTTGTTCAAAGGTAAAGTTTTAATGACTCTCAGATCTTTTGAGTATTTTTGGGGTGTTGTCAGCTTCCCGGTCCCCTCTGTGTCTGACAGTGTGATATATCATAGCTCATGGTTACATGCACAATAAAGTGTTTTAAATTTTGGGCTGATAAAACAGTATCTTGACAAAAGATTAAATGTATACATTGTTTCCTTTATTCCAAATGTAATCAATCAGCCAAAACCAGAATTTGCTTCTTATGGTTTGCACTGGAGCTACGAGGCTAACATTACTAACAAGTAAGAAAGCGTATTGCCTCCAGTTTAGCATCACTACACATGGACCACAATGCTGTAGTTTCTTGACACACAATGGTATCTGCAAAAATTGATAACAGGCATAATAATTTATTTCTCAGCTAATTTGATGCCACTCACACAAGCACCAGAAACAAGTTTGAAAGCAAAATTGTACAATTGTAAATTTAGTTGATAATGGATAATACAGTTCCAATTTGATTTGAATATTTAATTATTATTATTATTTTTTAAAGGCCTTATTCTGGCGTAGTGGCGTAGTCATTAACACGTTTGCCTCGCACTGTGTGCACGGATTTGCATGTTCTCCCCATGCTTCGGGTGTTTCATCTGGGTACTCCGGTTTCCTCCCCCAATCCAAAGACATGTGCTGTAGGCTGATTGGCATTTCCAAATTGTCCATAGTGTCTGAATGGGTGTGTGAATGGGTGCGACTATGCCTTGCTATTGGTTGGCACATGGTGTTGGTTTCACTGTTAGCACCAAAAAAATAGTGCAAGAGATTCTTTTTCTTCTTTCAGTCACCATTTTCCAGCAGTGTTTGACATCATATTAATAAGAAGTCCAATGTAGAAGTGGTGGAGATGGTGGTGCAAACATTGCACTCTAGAAAGCAATGGTGCAGTTGCGCTGAGTTACGGTAGAGTCTCTACTCCTTAGTTAGCAATCTACAAGATGACGAGCGCAATGCTTTTCATGGCGGTATTACCATGAAAGTTGAAACCGGATACATTAAAAGTCTAAAGTGTTGCTGGATCACTCTCTTTAGGTAGATATAAAACAAGAGCACCACTAAGAGATAGTCGAATGACATTATAGGAAATGCAACCTATAACCCATTAAGCAAAGTGAAAATAGACTAGCGTGTCGAATAAAGAAGTTTCAGCTAAAAAAGGCTGTCAAAGAAAAAAATTACGCACCATTAAAGATTTTTCCTTTATTGTTACTCTTACTTTGGCATTGTTATCATTACTGTATTTATGTTTTGTCTTCTTTTTCTTTCTGTTATGTCTGTTGCACCAGTTAGTATTTGTTTTCTTCATTTCTTCATACATTCCTCTGTGATGTATGTAATAACACTAACAGTCTCAGTGGACCACCAAAGAGGGGGGTGGGTGGTGGGCCCAAAAGAAAAAAAAAGGAAGCAGACACAACATGCCTTGTCACAGAGTCATTTCATTTTCATTCAAACTCTTCATTTAACACACTCAATGTCCTCCTTGTACTTATATAACCATGACTGAAACAAAAGCTATTAAAAGTGTGATGCATAAGGAATCGTACTTCCTTGATACTGATATCTCATTTGTCTAATATCTGTACCTGGCTACAGAGCTGACATGCACTGGAAACAAAGCAAGCATTCTCTCTTTGCTTCTCTTCAATTTATGCTGAAGTCATTGTCCCACTTCTAATTGGAATAAATTGTGTAAATAGGTGGAGGCCTCGAACTTGCTTGTCAAAAGATAAGGGTTGCCAAGTGATTGTTTACCCCACACTCGCTCCGAAGCCCTCCTGGAACATGCCCATAACTGGAATGCAATGTGAGTCTGTGGCATTTGGATGCATTCCAGTTTGTTCACATGACAAGCAGATGTATTACGGTGCATATCCTGGTTAGGAAGAGTGTGTATTTCATTTTGGCATGTTGTCCACCATTATCTATCTGTTGCACCCACAATGACTGAGATTGAACTCACCAACGATATTTGTTTTTAGCTTTCCCACTGATTCTTTTGTACTAGTTTGGGTTTATAATTAGTACTGTTTTATATTAATCTTCTTGTTTGTCACGTAACTTGTATCTGGTATGTATAGTGTGCAACACGGCTGTCCATTTATGATTGTATGCATCTGCATGCATGTGTCATCAAAGTCATGTAACTCGGTGCTACTGAAATAATGCCTGTGAAGGAGTGATAAAAGTAGCATTAGATTGAAGCACTGTTATTACAAAGGAGCAAGTGGTTTGATGTAGGAGCTCTAGATGGAGGAATAGATATTAGTAGAGTTGCTCGATTATGCTTTTTAATTTAACTTAATTTACGTTTTCACAAAACACAGTTTCGGTAACTGATTTATCCTGGTCAGGGTTGTGGGTGATCTGGAGTCTGTCCCAGGAATACTACTACTACTACTACTACTACTACTACTACTACTACTAATAATAATAATAACTTTATGTATATAGCCCCTTTCATACATTACAAAAGCTGCTCAAAGTGCAAGAGTGCAGTGTAAGAGAAGGAGCAGAAAATAAATAAAATAAAAATGTAATTGATATTCTAAAAATGAAGATAAGATAGTAATAATAGATAATAAATTATACTAGAATTATATCTGAATAATATATACAAAATATATACAAATGCAAATTCAAATGAATAATTACTCATAAAAAAGTGAACAGTAGATACATGCCAAAATATGATAATATACACTGTGTTAGAGTAAAGATTGAAAAAGCATATGAAGTAATAAAGCAGGGTTTGGTAACTTTTCACTTTTATGGTGCATGATAAAACACACATGCACTCACCCTGCTGGTAGAGCCTGATTTAAAGCATCCTGGAAATCTTACTCAGCATGACAGACAAAGGCGCTCCTTGATTTCATCATGATTAATTAGCATACTGTTGTTGTTCACTTTTTTCAGTTCCTGCCTGAACAGGTTATATGTATACGAATCATATGAGTTATATGATTCCTCTTACCTCATCACTGATTCAGTGTTGCATCATCATTCCATTTCGGTAGAGAAATGTTTTGTTTTTTGTTAGCTAGACACCGATGACGTCCCAAACCATGCCACTGGGTGGATTGGTGACACAAAATTGCTCCTAGGTGTGTTAGAATATGTGTGTGAATGTGTGGATGGACTTGTGTCCCATTCAATGTGTATTCCCACCTCAGTGGTGTTCCTGAATCCACCACAACCCTGAGCAGGAAGATGAATGTATGAGTGAATGTAATATTACTGGACATTTAGATCTTTTTGATTGCAAAATGAGCTCCTGCATCTTTTCCAGTCACACACCAGGTGGCAGTGTAGTCACAGGAAATGGATTGTGTGTGCATTCTCAGGCAAGATTTTGTGTCACACGGATGTACTCAAGTTGTGAGTTAAATTAGACTTTGATGTTGATGGCAGCCTTGAGTTCCTCTTGTATAACTTTCATCAATCTTGTTTAGGCATGTTTTCAAAAAATGCCAGTGCTTAAAGTTGTATCATTAACATTATTAACTCTCCATGCTTCTCTTGTCTTAGTCCTTCTATTTTTACTTTATTAATGAGCTTCCTGCAAGCCTGTGGTGCATACTGGTTTTTTCCCTTGCACGGTCTCTCTCTCTCTCTCTCTCTCTCTCTCTCTCTCTCTGTGTTTCTGGGTGGAGTTGTGAGTTTGTGAGGCAGGGCCTTGCTGCTACTTTTGTGATCCTAGCTCAGATTCCAGAGCAGTGACTGTTGGAGTCACACCCAGCTGAGCAGATCTCAGACAACTCCTGTGACTTTGTCTAATCAAACTCTTCATCTTCATACATATTACCATATGTCCCTTTCTTATTGCCCTGGCTCAGAAAGCTAATCTAAACCTGTGTTCTTCATCCATTACTAGCATATTGAAATAATCTGCTTATTTTTCTTGGCTTCCTGTCAGAGAGGGCCGTCATGCCCAAGTCTTAGCCAATGAGAGAGCTTTATTAGCTCAGTGTCATTGCTGAAGAAGGAGGGCTTTCGTAGGAGGAGTTTAGGACTTCATTTTTCTGGTGGGGTGTGTTCCTGTGTTTTTGTGTGTATGTGTGAGTGTGTGTGTGTGTGTATGTGTATGTGTGAGGTATATACTTTGAACTGCCACACCGTACAAGATTTCTTGATTCTTTGGAGTTTGTAAGGATACACAGAAAGGACATTTTTCTAAACATAGGAGCCAGATGGTACGTACTCACAGCACCCTGTATTCTGTGGTTTCCTGCGTTTGAACTTGAACTCTATGTGCCTGAAAAGTTGCCAACATGTGTTGCAGTTCGTGGAAAATGTGATGGCTGCAATTTATGACTTATGCCATGGTTTACCAGTGCTTGTTTTTCATGAATCTTTTGAGCAGGGGAAAAAAGAGACATTTGAAAACTGATTTTCATTAAAAAAAATAATAAATAAATAAAAAAACCCTTTGTATAATGTAAGCTGTTGAATGACGGATCACTAATGTTACTTGTTAAAATTACGTATCTGTTGCAGGGCGGTTTCCTTTCAGAAATTTCCAAGCAGGCCTCGGATTGCTGCTTGTCTCAGTTATTGATATATTTGCTTTTGCTTTTCTGTATGTCAGTCAGACATCATTCCTGAAAGCACTAACCTAACATTACATTATAAGAAATGGAGCCTAAAACATGCATCAGTCTTGTATTTGAAGACGATCTGGAAACTGTAGCTCTAGCATAACTCTGGTCAAACTGGCATTTCAGCTCCAGAACTAATGGCATGCACCTGGTCTGGTGTATTAATGCTTTAAAGAGCATCTCAACTGTTGAGCAATCTGCAAAGCAAGTAAACTCTGGATGAATTAACAATCTTCGAGTCCCTAGCCAGCCATATTAGGTGGTGGGGGAATTGTGAGATGACATAACCGGTAGATGTTAGTGACAAGCCTCTATGTGCAAACACACAGTCATGCGTGCACATAAGCAAGATTACATGCTTGCCAAATAGCCTCTACAGGCATGAGGAATTGCAAGCTGCTTGCAAGTAAGAGCCTGTGCAGCCCCCTGAGGTGCAGTAAAAATAGAATTTAAGTTAAGGTGTGTTTATGATTATGGAGGTGGTTTAAAGTAGCACATTGAACAAAAAAAAAATCGAACAAAACTCTCTTTCTGCTGAGGAGTAATTAAGTTGAAGTTGTTTTTAGTCATCTTTAGGCAGACATGATGTCTGCAGACAGAATTTAAGCAAGGTTATTATATTAGTTTATGTATATTATAGGCAGAAAACCTTCAATAGAGAAAACCTGTCTTTTCTGGCTTGAGAACTCATCCAGAGTGACATCTGATGGGTTTTGCCAGTCTGCCAGACATACATAATCCACTTTAAACTACATCAGCTGCTATTGTTCAAATGCAGAAAGATCAGTTGTTGATCTATTATGAGGTCTACAATATGATCACATGAGATTTCGACTACAACTAGAACTCTAACTACAAGTTTTATTCAGCTGTTTGCTTCTTGCACTGTGTAATTTCCATAGATCATGTGTGTTTGGTTGCGTGGTGCTGTGGCTATACATTAGTCATCACTTCCTTTAAAAAAAAAAATATATTGAAACTGGGACATGCAAATGGATTCACTCTTGCTACCACTGTCATTGCAGTATGACCAGACTATCATGTACAAATTCTGAAAAAAAAAGAAAAAAGAAAGTACCTGTTAGGACCTGTGATGGGATGAGCGCTGAGTTTCACATCTGTAATATTTACATAGTGCATTCAGGAGTCAATGAAAGCTGGGTGTGTCTGAGTTTTGCCTGTACTGTAAATCCACTAGGCATGCAAGCATCAGCAGTGTGTTCTGGGTTGTGGCTGCCATGTTCAAACCAGTTTGTCACATTACTCTGTAATGGGTTTCTATTATGACGTTTGGTTTGAGTATACAACGTGGAATTTTTTTTGCAAAATGAAAGGCAGTAAATCGCACATTGCGTCACACTTGCTCATGAACGTTTCCACATATTCATTGCCCTTTCTTTGGCCAGACATTATAGTCATTAAGACATCAAGGCTAAAGAGGAGCTGCTTTTAACCGGCTCTCCTTATCTGCTTCTATTTTCACCCCTCGTGCTATGGTTTCAGGGATCTGTGTGCAGGGTTCAGTGTGCAGCTGTATTAGACCAGAGCGTTCGCACTGACTGACATGCCACAGCCAGAAAGCAAAACTGGAAAAAAAAAAAAACTGTTTTAGAGCTTTTGTTTTAGCTTTTGTTTTAGAGGATTGATGAGAGTGTGAGAGAGTGTGTTTGTTTACAGAGATACTGAGGCATTTGAGGCCAGTGTGTGAGCACAGATTTGGCCATCTGAGTCATAAGACTGTGCTTAGGGGGATGTGGGGTCGGTTGAGTCTGCAGGACAGGGAGCAATGGAGTTTTAAAGACATACACACACATTATACATTCCTGGTTTATTCCTTGTTTGTTCCTCTGATTTATCCCTTCACTGGTTCAATTTTCTGACTCATTCATTTGATTCTTTCAACTCTACTGCTTTATTTCCCCAATTGATTCTTTTGATTCGTATTCTTTGTTAAACATTTCTGATTATTCCTTTTCTCTAACTGTGGCTTTCTCTTCCTTTATTTCTGTGATCAATTCTTCGGATTCATTTTCCAGATTGATTCAGTCATTTGAGTAACTCAGCAGGTTTTTTCACTTGTGTTTTTTTTTTTTTTTTTTCTTTTTTTTTTTTTTCTCATGATTCATTTTCTGATTCATTTTATAAATTATTTCTTCTGATTCATCTTTTCTGCCAAATTATACTGGTTTATGTTCTTGGTTTAATAAAACAGGATATAAGCAATAGACATATTAATCTGGAAAGATTTTAGCAGTTGTTTTAAACTCTCCAATATTAATTTACTTCACCTGGAAGCCCCACCCCATCCACCAATGTCACATTCTCTCATGTAGACTTATGGGCACCCTTGCTTTCTGTCAAGGTACATGGAGAATGTATTCTCTTTCTTTCATACTGTTACATTCTAATTTCTGTACAAGTTATGAAAAAAAAAAAACGTTTTTCTAATATTAGTATGACATCAGCTTTTACCTGCCCTGTATTATCTACCAAGCTCACATTGTATTCGAATGAATGAAGTAATAATGCAGCTGTTCCAGTGTTTATCTGCCTCTAATGGAGATATCTGGGTGGCTCTCTATTGTGCCCTACCTGTCTTCAGTTTGCACTGGCACTTCAAATCAAGCACTCTGTATAGCTGTACCCACCTCGCATAGCGTTCCTGTGAGTGTGTGCCTTAATTTTCATTGTCGTGTTGTTATGGTGCAGGTTTAGTGTTTTGTCCCAAACATTTGCAAGTCCACCCAGGAGTATGATATTGATGTGCACCAACAATCTGGTTGTAATGTTGTCCTTTTGTATAAAGGATAGACCCTGTCACACAGACCGTGCCAGAGAGATTCCTTCTGGTAAAATAAAGGGGTCAATAGTCACCAAATATGTTGGTTCCTTAATTTTAATAAAAATGTTCCCATGGGTGAGTCCTCACAACACCCAGTACTGTTTGTGGAAGAAACCAAATGCAGTAGATTACATCTGCTGTATGTTTGTATAATAAAAGGAAAATGGAGTCACAATTAAGGAAGTAATTTGTTAGCTTCCGCTATTGAAGTAATGCTGTACATAAGCAGACATTATAAAACACATTAGTTAACATGAACAAACCATGAATTTTGAAACTAATACACCATAAATAGCATTAATAAATTTGTATTAATTGACCTTTTGTAAATTAAAAAAAAAAAAAAAAGCCAAATAAGCAATGCTTGCATTAACCAATGTGCATACGATCAATAAGTAAAATAATTTAAGCAAAGGTCAGTTGATATATGTGTTAACTTGTGTGTGAACAGAGAGTCTGACTAGAGAAAGTCAGGTCAACTCCCATGCAAGTATCCAAAAATGTTTACATCCAAGTGTAGGTAAGGTGTCAGGTATGTTTTATGTGTCCTGCCATGACATTAATACTTGAAATTAAATGCATGTAGCCTTCAAACCTAATGAGTCTGATTTGCATACCATTCTTACGAAGCTACCCAAATAGTCAGTACTTTTCAATGTAAGGTCATAGTTTTCGATTTCAAACGCAGTTCATGACAACAACCACGACAACCGGAAATGTGGAAAGAGAAATTAACAGAGCTTTTCCATGTGTTTAACAACACCATGCTAATGCATCGCTAAACATTTTACTGCTCAGTATGGAAACCTGATGGAGAGGGATGTTTCAGCTCTCTATCTAGTGAATGTTGTTTTTGTCCTATCTCCAATTAATCCTCTAAAACAAATTCCAGATGTATATAAGGTATGCATATGAGTATGTGAACAATGCTGGTCATGCTGTGCATGCATTAAGTATATACCAGGCCTTATGCACTACTGGCATAGGTACAGCCACCTGACGTGTGCAATGAAATAAAAATAAAGCTATGATAAGTGTTTGTTCATCAGCTTCCTTGTTTACAATTGTTTCTCAATGAGCTTAGATAAACTCTATTTTAAGAGCTGTGGCATGAAGCAACCATGCATGGAAGATATAAACTGTCAGGACTCAGATTTCTGATTCTGTATCTGCTTAAAAAAAGTTTTTTTTTTTTTTTTTTTTTTTGCAGAAGAGTTAGATTTATCCACTTGCACCTCCATGAGGGTTTCTAGAAAGAAAAACATACAAATACCAGCATGTAGGAAAAAAACAGTATCTATTTCTCAGCTGTGATTATATCCCCTCCTTTTCCTCTCTCCTTCCCTCCCCCCTCTCTCTCTCTCTCTCTCTCTCTCTGTCACTCTAGGTACTATTTTCATACCTGGACAAGTGTAATTTACTGGCTCACCAGATTGCTAATCATTTTGGTTTATAAATTTTACCATGCACTACAGACTTCCACAAACTCAAAGATAAGATGGTATTTTTCCTGATTTTATGTCACATCCCTGTTTTGTGGATGTTCACAATTTGTATCGCTCCGTTTCAATATAAATAGGCTTCTTCACCCAAATACTGACTAAATACAACATACTTCATAAGTTTGTCTGTAAATCATATGAAAACACAACTCGTTTGTGGCTAATTAATAATGAAAGCTTTTTATCTTTTAGACACCCATGATCTCCTGTCTTAACTAGTGTATAAATCCACAGCAGCAGTGAGGCGCACTGTAATAATGCACACCTTCTTCGAATATTACATTAGTGTGTTAAATAGCAACTGTATTTATGTACTAGTTAGCAATGTCAGTGCTGTTTGAATATCAATATTACTATCTGTCAGTTTTGCTTTTGAGGTCACATGAGATCAGGTCACCTCTTTCGTTCTCTCTCTCTCTCTCTCTCTTTCTCTCTCTCTCTCTCTCTTACACACACACACACATATGACCTTTTAATGCTCTCAGGAGATTATTTCAACATTATTAAAAGATCACAAGATCTAACAACTGCACCTACATACACATTATTATTAGTATTTTATTAGCAGCTTTTCTTCCTATGGCAAGACACTGGACTATAATATTAACCAATTTTATCTAAATGTATAATAATACTGTAAGTATAGAGCCAGTGAGGTAACATGGTGGTTATTTTTAATAAGGTGTGGCATAAATTAACATATTGAGGTCACAAGATAATATTTCAGCTAAGCACCTCAAGCTAAGTATCTCGTGTAAGTTTCCACAAGAATCTATGACTTGTGCGAACATCATACAGTACATAAGACATGGCTTCCAGTTTCTTATTTGATGGGATCAGATGAAGAAGTCTGTTATGCGGGCTAATGGTATATTCATATCACAAAAGCAGTGACTCTGGTATGGCGATATGCATTATTCCAAGCTTGAACTAAAGTGTAAAGAAACTTTGAACGAACTTTGACTGTGACATAGTTGTTGGTGCCAGTCTGACTGATTTAAGTATTTCAGAATCTGCTAGGGATCTTCACACTCTAGAGTTTACACAGAATGGTGTGAAGAACAAAAAAGTAGAAGTGGAAATGCTTTGTAAATGAGAGAGGTCAGAGGAAAATGGCCAGACTGGTTAAAGCTGACAGGAAGGCTATAGTACCTCAAATAACCACTCTTTTCCATCGTGGCGAGCAGAAATGCATCTCAGAATGCACAGCATGCCGAACCTTGAGCAGAAGACCACATCAGGTTCTACTCCTGTCAGCCAAGAACAGGAATCTGTGGCTAGTGTGCACAGGCTCACCAAACCTGGGCAGCTGAAGATTGGAAAAAGAACAGACAATGTTTTTCCAATATCAGCTGCCCGGATTTGAGCAGACAAAAACACAAAATCGTGATGAACATATAGACTAGTTATGGCATGGAGTATTTGTGTAGTCATGTGTTAATAAATCCCTATCAAAAGTCTATTTCCAATAACAAATCAAAGGCGCTGATTTAACCGGCAATGAGAAATGTGAGGAAAAAACAGGTTTGTGAAGAATCTTCAGCTTGGCTTATTCAGTAATGGCTAAAAGAAACCTAGATGAAGCACAACGCCCAGCCTGGCACTGATCGGGCATGTTTGCCCTGTGCTACGTGGCATTTGTTTTCTAAACCCTGCCAAACAAAGACATTTTGATATTCTCTCAGGAATACTGATGTCTGGACATCTCTCTGTGGGTTTCACTGTTTAGTTGCTGTGATACTGTATGAAGGTTTGTTTACGCTGTTTATAGTGATGAAGCAGCTTTGCATAGCTAAGATATTATCTGCAGTGTGCGTTTGTCATGCAACCATTTGGGACGATTCAAATTAAATGTGTATATTCAATATCATTTCTCTCTCTCCACAGTCTCAGCCTAAACAGTCCACTTCAACCCCATCAGTGCCGGCATCCACTGTGAAACCTGCACAACATGAGGTACTGTTTATTGTTCTCTCTGCCTTCCCTCTCATTTTTACAGTCTCTGTATATTGTGTGAGATGTATACGAGCCCACTTCCTGCTCTGTGTGGCAGACACCTTCCCCGGCCCAGCAGCCTTCCTCCATGATCAGTATTGTTCTTTTTCCTGTTGCTGTGAATGAGTTGTTCTGTTTATTTGAGTCTGGCCTTATTACAGAACCATGAGCCTGAATAGAGAACACAGATCCTCAGCTGTACAAATCATGTCGCTTTACATCGCCCGAAGCTTTTGTGTGACTGGTTATTAAACGCCAGATTGAGAACAGCAACCTAAGATGGTTTGCTCATTAAAGTGTGCGAAAGGCAACTTGTAGCAGAAATAAGCGATTTATGACAATATGCAGTGACTTGCTTGCCTTTAAGAAAGCCATAGATCTTGGGAGTTAGATGTTAAGTAAAGCATAAAAAATTTGTGGGCCATACTGAAAATAATCAACAACAGGGTGGTGCATTGCATCCAGACATGAAGTGCATCAATAACCACTAATGTTTATTGAATTTTGAATTTATTGATGAACGACCAATCAGATTCGAGAATTCAAATTCAAAAGCATTGTGGTATAATGTGAGCGAACACCCACTGTTAGAAATGCCAGCTCTTCCTCTAATTAATTACAGTCACAAAAGCTGCATTTCTCCCTGTGTCTCCTTTGCTTTTGTGATAATGCTTGGTCACTGAGTCATTGTGGCTGAGACAAATGGATGCCTCCTTGGAAATGACTCTGCCGTCCTAATCATTTGCCCGCTTTCAGTTTAAAGCCAGAGTTATTTTAACTGTCCTTTAGTTTACCATGGTGACCCACAACAATCCAATGTCATTCTTGTTAATTAGGGTTTATAAAAGTTGATTTATAGAAGTACGTCTAGGCAACTGGACACTTATTTGATGTGATGAAGCCCTTTGGATGAGCAACGAAAAGTCTTCATGATTATAACAAATGTACAGTTTCAAATTTACCTGCACAAACTGAAACCTGCATGAACATATAGCTTTTTATAAAAAGTAGAAAGAAGGTCGGTAAAGATGGATCCTGATCTGTCCGAGATGTCATACTGAGATGTCAAACTAACTCCTCCTCACGGAGCCATCTTGGGTATCCTTGGCCCCACCTCCAGGGCTTGAAAGCAAAACTGTACTGGAAAACTAGACGTTATGGATGATAATTCAGTTCCATTTTCAAGTGCAAGCTGTTTATGTTAAAATAAGATTATATGGCTTTAGCAAGCAGCTATATGGAGTTTAAAAGATTTTGGGTGATATAGACAGTAGACGGATATAGACAGATATAGACATTATTTGCTAGCTACTTTTGCTGAGTAGTCCAGTACAAACCTACAGAACCAAGCATTGGACACCAAACCTGTCTTGGTATTTCACTGAAGTATACAGATAATCTAATGCATTTGGAACCTTGAGGATGCATTTCTGCTTTACCAGCTGCTGTGTCTTTCAAATAAGGTCATTTGATGCCCTTTAGCTAGAATAATAGTGTATTTAATTGCTGTGAGCAATGGTCAAATATGGCAGTTTGATATCTGCATTGCAGAAAGGGGCTGCACCATCATCCACTGCAGGTGCGGCTGCAAAGCCTGCAATCAAGACAGCCTCTGCAGCCACTACTACTGTCAGTACCCATTCTACGTCCACTGCAACTACTGCAGCTGCAAGCTCAGTGACCAATGTAGGGGCTTCTACAGGAGCTAAAGTCAGTGGAGGAGTAACCACCACTACTGGACCTTCTACAGTAACCACCACTACAGGATCTTCTAAAGTCACGACGCAGGTAGCCGCCAGTGTCTCTGGGGCCTATAAAATTGGTCAATGCTTCCTCCCATTACATCACCAGCTATTGTACAGCTTTTCATCATTTCTTCATTACTTCATGTCTGCTTATTTGTACTGTTGTCTCAGCGGTCTTCCTTTCCATGCTTCTCTAAGCTGTTCTAAGGCATGAACTAAGGCATTGATATCATGTTTGTAGATTATTCTGGGACTTTCCATAACATTCAAGCTGGATCTCTGTTGGCTATGGGTTTGTTTGATGTTCTTCCCATTAGGGATCAAACATTGTCACTGCAGACAGGTCTTCAGGTCCTGTTTACAATTGCCTACTGAGCTCGAATGGGATTTGCGGTTATTTTCTTGCGGTTTCTCTTTGCACGTATGCTAGATGGGACAGTCTTGAATTTAAATACCTTGGTTATGACACTCCCTTTTTTTTTGTGCATATTTAGTAAATGCTTGTTCTGTCAGCAGAACAAGTTCATGCATGGCTGTGTGGGGTTGAAAATCTTGATATGTCCGACTTCATGCCTGACTTTTTGATACAGGCCCCACCCGTGTCTCCTGCCAAAGCTCCACCTGTGAGCGCTGGAACAACGGGTGCAGTAGGTGGAGCAGGAAAACCTCCTACAGAACTGGTTAAGCCCACAGACACTTCTAAACTCCAGGTACGCAAACGATACATGTTGTGTTCTGGCATCTTCATTGCTTCGCGGGACATGCATGAGATTCATCACCTCTTCACACTGTTTCACTTTTATCAGATCACATCTGGGACTTTGCTTCTTTCAGAATATCCTGGAACGCTGCACACATTTCTGCTTATTGATCTTGTCTTACTCTCACTGACTGGGCGATGAGAAGAACTATGGGTTTTGCACTGTCTTTCCCATTATCCTTTCATAACACCACTGCCATTTGCTTTGGCCATAAGATATCATCATCTTGAATTATGCATTTTGAATTGCATGGCTTTTAGAGCACCCGTTAATGGTTACACATGTACTTCAAATAGAACACTGCCATTTCATCGTCCAAGCCAGAACCTTCTAAGGTGACCTCCACAGTAACAAAGCCCATTGCCACCACTGTTGTTTCTGGAACCACTGGCCAAAAGGATGATGTTAAGTCAAAAGAAGCCAAGGTATTTCTTATGAATCACGGATACACACACACAAAAAAAATCTATATATCTTCCATGGAATTTTTTTGTTCAGTTCTCTTTTCTTCAATAGTTTAATCAATTAGACTTTTGTGAATTGTGCATACTTTCTTCCACATGGATAGTAAGCTGGACACATGTTTCACATGTTTCCGACCTTGGCAAACCATGTCTTCATGGACCTCGCTTTATGCACAGGGGCATTGTCATGCTGGAACATGTTTGGGCCCCTTAGTTCCAGAAAGGGAAATTGTAATGGTATAGCATACAAAGGCGTTCTATTCAATTGTGTGCTTCCAACTTGGGGACAACATATAGGTGTGATGGCCAGGTATCCACAAACATATAGTGTAACTTATTTTGTAGATGTCTTGCAACATTAAATGTAACTATAAATGGATAAAACATACAACTTGTCATTCTTTTAGGAATAAGAAATTGTTAGCGTTAGCAAGGTGCTGTGGTATAAGACGAATGAAAGACGTTGGGCTTTCATCACATGACATCAGCAAGTGTTTTATTGCTTTTTTATATCATTAGTAATATTGCAATTCAGTGGATTTTGCTAGATTTTTAATTTTAAGCTTTTTTTTTTTCAGACTGAGACTCAGAAACGAGCTCAGCCCCAACCACAACTAGCAACAGAGTTATTCAGCCATGTCCCGTTTACTTAAACGTCAACCCACAGGCATATGCAGTTTGCACAGAGAGGGTGGGGTCAACTGGAGGAAGCCAAAACATTGTTGATGTTCTTCTTGCAAATGTAGTTTGCCTTGCATATAGCAAAGGGCTTTAACAATTACAAACATGTCTTTTAAAAGAGTGTCGCAAAACCTCTTTGGTGACAGTTTTTCAGACCTCCACTCAAATTCCCTCGCATTTATTTCTCTTTAAATATTAAAGAAAATCAAGTTTAGGGTGACTTTAATAAAAAAATAGTGCAAGCTCTGCAAGAGTCTCACACTCTCTTGTTCCTCTGGTCTGCAGGTTAAGTCAGAGGTTTCTGCGAAGACCAGTACTCTGGTGAGTCAGTAGTCCTTTTTATTTCTGCAGTGCTGTAGCTGCGGATCATACACTTTACCAAGCATGCCAGTTTGCATGAGCACTGCTGTACTGCTATATTTTTTGCTGTAACACAGGCGCCTGCTGTAGATCCATTTGATGCTTTGGCTGGCAGTTTGCCATCCGCAAAGCCTTCTAAAGGTCCTCAGTTTACTGGGCCTGAAGTCGTAGAGGTATGAGTTTTAGTCAATGCATGTGCTTGTTTGTGTGTATTATTTATAACAGCATGCATTTTGTCTTTTATTATGGAATGCGCATTGTAATAGTGTGTTGCATGCCTTAGCCTAGCCAAACCTCAGAAGTAGCTCCCCGCTGTGGAGAGAGAGATGACACACTGCCACCTGGATACAGACTGAAAGACATGGTCAGTCTGACATGAGTAACTAAAATAGTTGAGTTGCTACAGCTGATTGCTTTTATGCTCTCTCTGTGTTACCACAATCTTTCCAGGTCTGGTCATCTTTGCCTTCTCTTTTCTTTTCCTGTGTCAGAGTATCTTAATTAATTAAACTATAATGGCCTTAGAATAAACTTTCTTGCTTCCCCTAATCACCCCAGGAAAAGAAGATGCCTGCTGGACAACCTGAGAAGCCCAAGGAAGTTTCCAAGGTAAGCAAGTACCGTCCTTATTCACACGTCAGCCATATTGCTACTAATGTTATACTGTAGTTGGGGTAAGAAGAGAGCAAGTCAAGGGCTAATTATATCGCTTTTGAGAGCCGACCGAAATGAACTTTGGAAAGCTTTTATAGCCATTCAGAAAAGGGGGATGTTCTTAGCTATCTATCAAGCAAGGGGTGGGTAGTAAACAGCATAGCGTGATATGAAAAGCATGTTTTATTGTTGTTTGGTCAAATAAAATCACGGTGCTTCAACTGAGATGAGGATGTCTCCATGTTTGCTGCAGCTTCATCTGCGAAATTATACCAATTTCTGTTCACATTTATCATTATTTGCAGTTTAGTTGAACCTTTTGAATTTATATTTCTGTTAACTGAGCTAATAATTCTGAACACAAAAGTGCCAATATAGCAGTATTTGCTTTTGACAGCTGAATGAGTCTAGCTAGTCTAGCTAGCATAAATCTTTTACCATTTACCATTGCAAGAGTTATACGTACTGCCTATGTTTAATTTTGGTTTCAGTCACTATGCTAGCCTGGGTAGGTCGGTAAGCAAGGTAATATATAATAATGTATGAACTTAATATCTTACCTTTTTATCCTTATTTTTCAGTATTGTTTCCAATAGGAATTCATTTAAAGACAGTGTTCATGTTTGCCATTTAAGTGTGTAAAGTCATATAAACGGTGTTGCCAATCGGAAAATATAAATGGCAAGCCAAGCTAGCTAATAATTGGAGATGATGATTTAGCTAGTTAGCATGTCTTGTAGAAACAGAAAGACACTGAAAACAATACACATTTGTCAGGGGCATCAACATTTACCTCAGAAGTTTTGGTAAACTTTCTAAGAAAAGGCACTTTAGGACAAAATTTATACTTCGCAATCGATAGAAAACTGAAATTCCACGTGCGCCACCACGAATGATACCAATTTTGAACAAATGGTAATATAAAATTTATGGCTAACGTGTGAATTCAGTAAATTACAATCTCATGCATTGTAAAGAGATGTCTTATTATTTGTACTCTGCACCCACCCTCAATGCTGACCTGCTGTGTGTCTGCAACACCTGGTTACTGATTTGTGTTTTACACACACACACACACACACTCTGTCTCATCTGCATTTATACTCATCATAGGCTGCTCCCATATCCACGCATTCACACTCATCACAGGCTGCTCCCATATCCACTATAGTACTTACACCCATGTCAGAACAGATGGCACCACCAACCTGACGCCATTATTAGTAATTAACGCTCAACTGTCCTGCCCAACCAAACCCCCAGTGAAAAAACACCCACACACACGAACAGAACTTGTCTATAGTACATACCCTTTTCTTGCTTCCTCTCCCCTATTGCTGTTGCTTTTCTATTAGTGACTTTAATGTTTAGAAATTATGCAGTGTGTTGGAATAACAAGTAGGGATAAGGTTACTATTTATCATGGTGTTGTGTAGAAACCACGTTTTGCCTGTTTTTACACTGTAATGGAGTGGGGTGTGTCTGTATTTTTTGTGCCTTTCAGTCCTTTTGGGTCTGTAGCACCCTCTTGTGGTATTATAGTTATGATTTTTTAAAATAAAAAAAACAAGAACAACAAAATTTTAATTGGAATTTAGCTTACTTTATGATGATCATTTTTGTGGTTTATTTATTTATTCATAAATTCATGTATTTCCTATATTATTATTTATTTATTTATTTTTTTAAAATAAGTTTTTATTTAGTTTTCATTAATTAATTTAGCTTAGATGATTTATTTACAGTATTTTAGCTTTGGTTTTAGTTTGAATAATTAAGTAGTTAAGTGTGATATTTCCAAAGGAATGCATAAAAACACCACACATTGTGTAATATTTTTAGACTTGGCTAAACATCTTTTAAGATGGCATTAAAAGTCTTTTTCTGTGACAGCAACATAAATATGCAGTTACATTTTTTTTAATTTTTTTTTATCATCAACATATAACAAAACCTGCACATGGAAGTTGCACAGATTGCCAACATTAAAAACCACTGATACAAAGAACAGCTATGAAAAAGCAGCATATAATAATAGTAAAAAAAAAAAAAAAATACTAACATTCTTCCTGAGAGAACAAATTATTTCCACATTCCAAACAATAGGAACAACAAAATGGAACAGTGCATTTTGTGTATGAGAGTTTATTTCAAAGTATTCCCACAGCTATTATTTTTTCACACCATGTTTTTCACCATATCAACTATATCAATTATACATGTTTTTAAATCTGTTTATGTGGAGTGTCTGCAATACAAGTCACCGTGTAAGTTATAATAATGTATCAGAACGAGCGCATTAATATAAACCTGTGATTTACAGCTGGCACTATTGTCAGGGCTGCTGTTATAGAAAATTAATCAACACCTTCTGACCAATCAGAATCGAGAATGTACAGTAACAGTGTTATTATGAAAGATAATAATCTGTGGGTTTTGCTCCCCTTACTTGCTTATTTACAGTATATCTCTCCCTGTGTGTGTGTGTGTGTAATCTCTAAAAGCCCCTAACATTGGATGAGGCTGTGGACTCTCTCTCTGCTGGATTTGTATCATCTCCACCTCCCAGCACATCCAAACCAGAAGTGGTAGGAACGCAGACACTAACCTTGATTCATATCTGGAAAACATCTGTTAAATCTAGCATCTTAAAGAGTTCTTCAGTTCTTCACCTTTGAAGTTCTATATAGAACTCTACAAAAGACAGCTTCTCTGTCTGGGGGGCTCCTGATTGGCTTTATCATCCACGAGTTCAATCGCAAGTTCGAATTCTGATGGCCGGGTGTCAAGAGAACAAAATTAGCTGTGCTCTCTGGGTAGGAGCGATGGCAATACTCTCTCCCCCGTCAATCACAGCAGCCCTAGTCAGTTGTTAGAGTCTGTGAGATCATGTATATGGAAGAGGGCAGAATGCGCTTTCCTCCGAAAAGTTTTTCAAGTGGATGCCTTTTGTGAACTCAGAACCTCTACACATTAAAAAAAAAAAAAAAACACCTTTGGCCGTTTTTTTGGTGAGAGTGTGTGGTCAGAGAAAATATTTTTGATAATATCAAAGGTTCTCAACTTTTCCATGTTCTAACACACCATCTCATTAACTTCTTATTAAAATATTATTAACAAAGAAATATATACTTCGAGCTGTGCAGAAGTCACTGATTTCTAATGACTGTTGTTTATTTATTTATTTATTTATTTTTTTTAATACAGAAACATGAAACTGTGGCTGCTGCCAGTACCTGCAAAAACTACGCCCCTGCTCCACCTGCTCAGAAAGTAAGAGAGAAACTTCAGCATTTTTAATTTTCAGATCTAAATATTTGGCAATGTTTTTGGACATTTAAATCTAATGCTAATTTTGTAACACTATCACTGTTCCTCTTTCTTTTTTTTTTGCGCAGTATGAATTTGTTTTCTCTACTGTGATGACACTTTTTAACAGACGTTTTGGATGGTTCACCGTAGTTAGTTCACCATAGATGTTGATTTAACATTTTAGGAAAGAGTCTCCAGTGTCAGTCAGATATAAAACTGTGACCTGAAGGTTTACGACAAAGGAGAGCTAGTCTTCAGAACAGAGGATTTTGTACTTTCTACTTTCTCTGTAACATGATAAAAAATATACTGAAATATAGTTTGATATTTTGAATATTATGAATTATGTTTGATATTGCATTATCATTATCGTATTATCATATTGTCCAGCCTTAATGTTGCATAGTTTGGAAACCTGAGCTTGCAAAATAAAAACAAGAATAAACAGCATTGCAAAAGATTCAGTCAAGAATAGTGGAGTGAGTCAGGCTTATCTATTTTACTTATTTTAGTCATTTTGGATTGTCCGGTCCATCCTTTGCAGGAGTGTTCTGAACTCCTTGGCTGTGTTTTTGGGAAGCCTAAAATAATTTGCTGATAACAGGCATCAGTAACAGAATAATCATCAATAATCATATTTTAACAGAATAAACAATGAGCATTGAGGATTAGATCTATGTATACAGTATGTATTGAAATGTGTAAGAATATTAATATACTTGTAATGGTGTTGTCTGCATGCTAGATAAATTCGTCTAAGTTTCTATGACACATTCTTTTGCAGAAGCAGGATGTTTCTGTGCCTGCAAGTCTGTCTCCTGCTCCTCCTGCAGACAAGAAACCAAAGATAGAGAAAGTAAGGACCAGGATATGTCAATATTACACCACATGTAGTGATGCTGGTATATTGCATATGCACTTATTACGCCATCCCAACTGAAGCGATTTATATCTACAGTCCCCTCTGAAAGTATTAGAACAGCAAATTGTTTTTGCTATACATTGAAGACATTTGGGTTTGAGATCAAAAGATGAATATGAAACGACAAATCAGAACTTCAGCTTTCATTTCCTCATATTTACATCTAGACGTGTTAAACAACTTAGAACATGGCACCTTTTGTTTGAACCCACCCATTTTTTTAAGTGATCAGAAATAATGAAACATGTGACTGTGGCATTTCTTACGGCCCAGGTGTGTCCTGTTAAACTGGTTGTTGAAATAATGAATAGCTCTGAATGTCTACTCTTGGTCTGAGCCCTAGGTTGTGCCTGTGAAGACTGCATTTCTTGTTAAAAAGCCAACATGAAGACCAGGGAGCTGTCTATGGGAGAAAAGCTAACCATTTTGAACCTGAGAAAAGAGGGAAAATCTATCAGAGCCATTGCACAAGCATTGGCCATAGCCAATATAACAATTTGGAATGTCCTGAAAAAGAAAGAAACCACTGGTGTACTAATAACCAGACATGGAACAGGTCAGCCAAGGAAAAGAACAGCAGTTGATGACAGAAACATTGTGAGAGCTGTGAAGATAACCCCCAAAACAACAGTTAGTGACATCACTAACAACCTTCACAGGGCGGGGGTGAAGATATCAGAATCCACAATTTGAAGAAGACTTCAAGAAGTGCAGAAATATAGAGGCCATACCACAAGATGCAAACCACTCGTCAGCAGTAAGAATCTGAAAGCCAGATTGGAATTCCCAAAGAAATACAGAGATGAGCCACAAAAGTTCTGGAACCAAGATGAACCTCTACCAAAGTAATGGAAAGGCCAAAGTGTGGAGAAAGAAAGGATCTGCTCATGATCCAAAACATAGAAGCTCATCATTCAAGCATGGTGGAGGTAGTGTCATAGCTTGGGCTTGCATGGCAGGTTGTGGAACAGGCTCACTAATCTCTACTGATGATGTAACTCATGATGGTGGCAGCAGAATAAATTCAGAAGTCTACAGAAACAATCTGTCTTCCAATTTACAGAAAAATGAATCCAATCTAATTGGGAGGAACTTCATCATGCAGCAAGACAATGACACAAAAAGCACTGCCAACACAACAAAGGACTTTATCGGGGGGGAAATTGGAAGGTTTTAGACTGGCCAAGTCAATCGGCCAAGTCAATCGCCCAATTCAGCATGCATTTTACCTCCTGCAGAGGTAGGAATGGAGAAACCCCCCGAAACAAACAACAACTGAAAGAAGCTGCAGTGCAAGCCTGTGAAAACATCACAAAAGAAAAATGATTTTTGATGTCAGTGAGTCACCAACTTGATGCAGTTATTGCAAGCACTGGATATGTTACCAAATATTAAGTGTTACTTTAATCTACTTTTGCTTGCCTAAAAATGGGGTCGTTTGACACAAACGTTCCATGTTCTAAGTTGTTGGACACGTCTAGATATAAATATCAGGAAATGAAAGCTGAAATTCTGATCTATCGTCTCATATTCATCTATTGATCTCAAACCCAAATGCATTCAGTGTATAGCAACACAAAAGAATTGGCCTTGCCTTTCCAATACTTTCGGAGGGGACTGTATATCTATACATCACGCACTAATATGTTCTCTCATCAGCCCACTAAAGATTCCACGACTGCCGCTGCTCAGGATGTCAAGCCAAAGACTGAGGTAGGAGACAAGCCTTACAATTTACGACCTTAGTATTATGTTTCTATATGGATGAACCAAACACAGCATGGCAGCACATTTAAGTTTCACAATAAAATTCAATAGAAATAACAAATACTACAAGTACACACACATCGAAAAAAAAAAAAAAAAGTGAGTGTATAAAAACCGATCAATAAAAACAATTACATGTTTCCTTCAAAGCAGTTTGCAAAAGACCTTTAAAAATACCCAAAGAGGGACGTATATCTAAGTTGATTACATTTTAATGATCTTAATGATTAAAAGGAATTTTTTGTTTGCACACATCTTTTACACCCAGTGCACTAAAGCAATGAAACATGTTCAAGTCAAGTAACATGAGCACGCCATCATCATGCAAAATACATGTGTAAAGAATTATAGTTTGAGACCAAATATATGTATAGGATGTTAATACATGAGGGGCAAAAAACAGACCTACAGTACTCAGTAACTGTATATACAGTTATGAAATGAAGAAAAAAGTCAGAAACAGAAGGATAAATGAAAAAAGATGTTTGAGTAGCAAACCTGAATGTAAAATCTTTCACTTCTTTTTTTTTTTTAATCACAGCAGGAAAAAAAGGTTTCTGCAGATAAGCCGAAGCAAGACCCCAAGGTACGAAAGCTGTTTTCATAAAAGCAGATGATAAGAACATGACCACATTAAGGGAGAACCTTACATTGTCATAAATATAACATTAACAAAACAATTTTTCCATGCATGACATTACATTCAGGGCCGTGTAGCAAAGGCTTTAAATAGGGAAAAATACAGCACTGACCTATGACAATACTAACAGGACAAAAACTAAACTACACCACACCAAGAGGGGCCTCTGGTGGCACTTATTCCTTTACTGCATGATGTTGCCATATGGCAACAATTAATTTATCTCCATTTTTTAAATAGGTAATAATACAAAGCTACTATGTAACGGGGGGAAAGGGGGGCATTAACTTTGACATAACAAAAAAATGTCACGTCACATGACCAGGAAGTGCTGTTTGCACTTCCTTTTCTGCAATCACATGGCATGGTGAAGGTCATCATTAGAGGGCTCTCAAAATTTGATTCATTTTTCAATATTTAGGCAAAATTACTTGAAGGAAAAAAAGTTAAACACTATCTGAGATAAGTTAACATTTATTTTTTCTCATTTTTGTTTATATATTTTGAATATTCTGTTAAATGTTAAAATGTAATTGTTGCCATATGGCAACAACATGCAATAATGGAACTGTGGTACGTGTATTCATGAACTGAAACAGGCCTACATAGCAAAAAAAAGACACTAGGCTTCTAGTATATATATACTATATTTACTTTTTTCACAATCGAAGTAAGAAAAACTGTTGGAATTTCAGTGAAATTGCGCATTATTTTCTAATTTTTATGTTTGAAGAGACAGAATTAAGAAGTCAGGAGAAAGAATTAAGAAGCTGAGAGAAAGAATTAAGAAGTTACTTTACCCAGATCATGTTTGGATCAAATTTATGTATGTATTTTGAGTGAGTAAATCCATCCACATGTTTACTAGGTGGCAAAAAAAAACCTCTACATGTTATAGTCTGGTAAATACAATAATTGGAATTGCGATCTCATACATTTTGTGTTATTTTTGTCTATATGATACTTTCCACCATTGCACATTATTGCCATACGGCAACAATTTACCAACTACCCCAACCGAAATATTTTTTTCCAACTATATCAAGTAATACAAATCCATAAAAACTTTTTTTTTTTTAATGTAAATGCAATAATTCATGCAGTAGAGGGTTAAGAAGCGGCACAAACATTACCGCAGGCTTAAATAAAGATGTCTTCTCAGTGGCTACATTAAAACAGTACCAAAGCATATTGGATTCAATCTGGAATAAAATTTACTCCTTTATGTCTCCTTTCTGCATCATCTAAGCTCTATTTTATAATGATAGCTGTTCATAGTTTCCCCAGGCGTGTGAACCTGTAGCAGTGATACTAAACCATTTGTTCTTCAAGATTATTTGTTTTCCTGTTGTGTAAGTAAGAGGTGTGGACCTTTCAAATACAAGATCAGACCAGTATTCAGGAAGACAGTACATTTGTACATTATGGAAAAGAAAACACAGTTTTAAAATCAGTTTATTTTTCAGTGTAGGTTACATGGAGCGTCAACTATTCAAGTCCCTTCGAATTAGCTGGTAAGATAGTAATAAAATCCTGAAACATTATAGCTAGTTATTCAATGGAAACGTGGTTATATGGAATTATTTGCTGTAAAATGGACACTTGAGGAAGCAAGTGGTCTCTTAGTCCTGAACATTTCAGGTGATGATAAATTTCCTGGCGTAATTATGGATAGATAACTCAATTCTTTTTACTTGTAGTTTTATATGACAGAGCTAAAAGCTTCAAGTACAGTAGAACATTTCTTTTCAAGTAATTATTAAAAGTAGAAAGATGGCAGGAGTGTCGTTGTTTCTTGCTGTGTGGAATGTTGGGAGTTGAAGAGTGCAAACACACCTCACCTGCTGTTAACCTGGACCAGCTGGTTTCTGAGCCCTCTCTCTTGCACACACAACTCGTGCCCATACACAATCAAAAACACACACTTGCACCACCCAAGCAATACCATACATAAACATTATAGCTGTATTATTATATACAGTTAACATGACAAGTGACAATATCTTGAATATAGGTACATTTATCTAATACACTACATGGCCAAATGTGGACATCCATATGTGCTTGTTGGACATCCCATTCCAGATTTATAACCTCCACTCTTCTGGGAAAGTTTTCTACTAGATTTTGGAGCATGGCTGTAGGGATTTGTGTTCATTCAGCCACAAGAGCTGTGCTAGGGTGAGGAGGCCTGGGGTGCAGTCAGTGTTCCAGTTCATCCCAAAGGTGTTCAGTGGGGTTGAGGTCAGGGCTCTGTAGAGGACACTTGAGTTCTTCCACTTCAATCTTGGCAAACCATGTCTTCATAGAGCTCGCATTGTGCACAGGGGCATTGTCATGCTGGAACTTATTTAGGCCTCTTGATTCCTGTGAAGGGAAACTGTAATGGTACAGCATACAAAGACATTCTGTATAACTGTGTGGCAACAGTTTGGGGTGTGATGGTCAGGTGTTTCCAAACTTTAGGCTATATAGTGTATATTATACCACAGCGCTGTTGAATTCTTGCTTCTGATTGGTCAGAAGGTTTTGATTAATTTTCTATAACAGCAGCTCTGACAGTAGTTCCAGCTGCAAAGCAAATTAAGGCACTTGTTCTAATACATTATCAGCTTATTCGCATGGACTTGTATGGCAAAAGCTGTCGATATGGAGAAAGGAGACATTTGGGAGATTTTGACATTCAGATTTATGGAAGAAGTCTCCAGGGTCAGCACTTTGTAACAGTCACTAAGTGTTGCCCTGACAGGTTTTATTCCTTACTTATGAGATTATGATCAAACAAATATAAAACTTCTAGGCATTTATATTCATTTACAGTTGAAGTTGTCTAGAAATAGACTTAATAGTCTCATATTAGTTTGATCAAAATCTCATAATGAGAAATATTAGATAAGTTAACTATAGTCACTGTACGATAGCATAATAAAAATGTGGTAGTGTTAAATAGTCGAATATACAATAAACATAGTTACCATAAAGCACAAAGTTATAATAAGATGATAAAACTATAGTAGACTGTAGACAATTTCCTCATGCACAGATTCTACAGACGCTCTGATTGCATCAGTTTAACAGTGACGTGTTATTGCCTCATAAATGAGTTTTCACTGCATGTTCACATAAGCAGGAACATTTTACACACACGCTGCCTAACACTCACTGTTGGAACCATTACAGTGTGCTATAGTAACACTATACATACTATATGTATGTGTTGATTCAAGACTTTGTGTGTTAATTAAACACGAGAATTTACCAGCTTTTCTCACAAATCACTGACTGTAATTATAGATATTTGGGAGTGTAAATAACGTTTGAAAAAATGTTTCCTTGGAAACACTCTAGTCACCTTAGAAACCAAAGTTTTGTTTCGGAAATAAACTTTATTGTGGCTCAGGTGTGCACTGCACACACCTACTCAGACACCAGCAGCACTGTTATTATCAGAACCTAACCTGCCCAGTCAAACCCCACACACACACACACACACACACACACACACACACACACACACACACACACACACACACCCCACCCCCCTACCTACAGTAGCTCTTTAGTATCCACACAGCCTTTAATGATACACCCTTTTTTCCCCTTCTATTACTGATTTATACCTCAAGTGGAATCGTGTTGTGGGTTTTTTTTTTTTTTTTTTGTGGTTGTTTTTGTTTGGAAATTAATAAAAACAAACTCCATTGATTGGTTGGCAGGATCTTTTCATGTGTGTGTTTTTTTTTTTTTTTGGCCCTTCAATTCTGAACTTGACTCTACAGTTCCTCCACGTGGACTGTTTTATGTATTAAAGAAGAGGTTTTATTTTTAGGCTCAACCCTCTGACAATAGTTCTAGCTACAAGGGTTATATGAATGCCCTCATTCTAATACATTATTGTTTCTGTAGTTAAATAAAGACTTGTAAGTTCGATGCTCCACATGAACCAATAATAATTTTAAAAAACGTGTAATTATTTATATGGTAAGACCTTTTTAGAAGCGGTCACCAGTGTCAGTAGTGGACACAGAAAAGTCTTCAGGACTTTCTTGGCAACATGACAAGCTATGTTTTGTCATATTAATTCAAAGATAGAAAAAAGAGGGGATGGTGAGGGGATGACTGTAACTTATAACATAAGTGATAACAGGAGCTTGTTTCATGGATGTTAAACAGCATTAAATGTAGCTGTAAATAGATTTAAAAAAAAGGTACATGTTAGAATTGGCAAATTGCTGTGGTACAAGATGAATAAAATACTTCAGGATGTGCTTTTATAGGAAAACAGTATAAATTGGGATGGTAACAGTAACTCTGCTTCACATCAGGCCATGTCACACCACTTGGTCAGTTTTATTTCTTACATAAGCAATGAATTTGCCTGTCCAATTTACTGGTTTACTAATTTAGATTTAGCCGAGCTGCAGTTAATTGCTCATTGTTGTTGATCAAATGTTTATCTCTGTTCCTCCTGTGTGTTTCCTCAGGCAGATCCCATGTCTCTGGAAGCTCTTAATGCTCTAGGTGACACATTACCTGAAGCAAAACCAGTTCCTGAGTCCCCAAAACTCAGACCTGATCAAATTGTTGATGTAATGACTCTTTAGTACTATTTTTTTATTTGATTACATTATATTTTTACAGTTCTTTATTAAACAAGCATGCTTTTAATGATCAGTAGTGACTCGGTCATCAGGTAATGCTGTGTGTTGTGTGTATCCAGGAGAAGAAGCTGAAGTCAGAGAAAGGTGTGCGTGTGGGTGAGAGAGACGACACACTGCCACCTGAGTACAGGTTCAAGGAGGACAAGAAGGACAAGAAGCCGCCTCCTCCACCAAAAGAGGTGAAGCGTCTGATTTAGTTTAATTTGAGTCTAATAAGAGTTTCACTCATCCAGGTCATTGGGAAAAGTTTAGTAGAAGAAAACCAAGGCATCTGAATGTGTCATAAAATCTTATTGTCATAAAATCATAAAAACATATTGACAGTTCTCTAAAAGGTTTCATCAGTTCTACAACAGGTTTAATACATTTGTAGAAAATGAGAATGTGGGGAAATATGTGTTCAAGATTGACAGAAGTCCAGTCACATCCGCATACTACTTACTAAAAGTTAGTTTCTGGTTAGGAAGCTAAATTTGAAGCAGGTATATCTTATTATATTGGTCTTTTATTTCTGTGTATATAAGTTATATTGGCTTAGTAAGTTTAGTTTAAATGCTATATAATAAGGGTTTTCTAGACAATGAGAGAATGGATCAAATGTCCTGGAAATCTTAGTGAGGTCTTGGAAGTAGGGTAATTTTGGGCCAGGCCATAGAGCATATTTTAGAACATTTTCTCATCAGCTGATTTTGTATTTGTCTCACATATATATATATATATATATATATATATATATATATATATATATATATATATATATATATATATATATATATATATATATATATATAAAACCTACAAAGTGATTATGTTCACCCAGCACAGTCAGTCGGCTAAATGTATTTATTGCAAAATCTCTATCACAAAGAAGTAGTAACACTAAAGGGTGCAGTAACACTATCTGTATCTGTTTATAATGCTCAAAATGTCTGTATCTGTGTCTGTATGCGCATATAAACCCAAAATGGGCGTGGCCTTTAAAAAAACAAAAGTAAAGCAAAACAAACAAAAATACTTTTTGTTGCGTCCCACAGGATCCAAGTCCTGATGCACACCTCAAGTCTACTGTTCCTCCTATTCCTATCTGTATTTGTATCTGTTTGGAACACCTTAGCACTTCATTCTTAATAATGTACTCGTATTCAGTTACATCTATTTTGTATGGACCTGTATGAAATGTTTCTTATTTTGTTTTATCCAATCCTTGAAACCTTGTTGTAATCATTGAATCACGTTGTATTCTTTATCAGATGATTCTTTACTGAATATGACCTAAAATTTAAATACATTGGATGAGTAGTATTCTAAAACTCATGGAGAGTGATGTCTGTATATTATACATGATTCTCTAGGCTTTGTTGCAGTGCTCAATGTATTATAATGAGACTAATACTCTGATCACCTTAATGAATCAATACTGAGGTAATTGCTGTACGTGTTGTTCTCTCCAGCCCTCCATGGACACGACTGAGGCTCTGGATATTCTGTCTGGAGATTTCACGGACGCCACTGTAGCTCCTGCTGTCCACACCCCTGTTCCTCCTAAAGCCCAAGCCAAGCAGGTAAGAACAACATCACAGAACCATAAAAATTGAACTGAACCAAATGTTTCCTATTAAGAAATCTCACTTTGAGTAAAGGCAGTGAAGCAGTTGGTCATGTCAATGTCTCATTCTACCAATAACGAATACTCTTTTACTTGGTTCTTGCAGCCCCAAGTGGAGGATCTTTCAGCTCTTGATGCTCTGGCAGGCGATTTTGTGGCTCCTGCCCAAGCCAAAAAGGTATTTCACAGTGCCACAAGTGTACTGAAGTTTAAGTTATGATGTCATAACTAGATGTAGATGGCTGTAATATTGTGCAGCTTGTAGTGATGTATCTTGTTGTTTCTGTAGGTCTGTTCTGGAGTACGTCCTGTCCCAACACCAGCCACTAAAAGCACTCCACTCACCTCTGAACAGGTACTATAAATGCTGAAACTATGCTTTGTATTGGCTTTTTCAGTTAAAGCAGTGGTTAGACCCAGTGGGAAGAGAATTTGCCAGAAAAGGGGAAATAATGTGAAAAACTGATTTGCTTCGGGTAGGGTTACTTATTCTTCATGCCTGCTTTAAGTGAATTTTGACCTGTCAATTTGCAAACATTGGTCTTGTGAGCCAAGATGGCAGGACTGTCGTTTCTCTGGTTGGTTTAAAAAAAAATGGAGGCACCAGTACTTATTAAGTAGTGCTCCCAAAGACTTTTCCCTCATTATTTTTAAATGTTGCTTGACCCACATCTGTGTTAAAACACATGCATTTTCTTCAGAATCCAACCTCTCAGAGCCAACTTACTGTTAATATGTGAAAGTGATATGTGATATGGTAACCCATACTTGGAATTTGTCCTCTGCATTTAACCCATCCAAGTTAGTGCACACACTTGTGAGTAGTGAACACACCCTGAGCCGTGGGCAGCCATTTTTGCTGCGGTGCCCAGGGAGCAGTTGAGGGTTAAGGGTCTTGCACAAGGGCCCAACAGTGGCAGCTTGGCGGTGCTGGGATTTGAATTCACGACCTTCCGATCAGTAGCCCAGCGTCTTAACCACTGAGCTACCACTGCCTCGTGTTGCAACATGGCAGTATGATGTAATTAGTTAGTCTACGTGCTACCAAAAAAATAAAAGTTTGTCTGGATTTGAGTTTGGGAAATGAAAATGGGCTAAAAATTTACAACAGCTTTCTGTATCAACAGTCAGGCATTTATCATTAATGGTATTAGCATAGGGTTTTTGTGGTAAAATTCTGTTTTTTCCATGCCTGCTAGGATTTTTCTTGTTAGTAACATTGGCACCTATATATCTTTATATATTTAGCTGTAAACATTTGAGTATCATCATAAAAAGTCAAATAATCCCTGCATTATTTTTTAAACTTCTTGTAAATGGCTGAGTTAATGCTATCTGGCCCAAAATCTAGTGTGTGAATATCACATGCATCACAGCAGTATGTTAAACAGCACTACTCTGCCCTCTACATGTGTAATAAGGACAAGAAGACTGAATCTTTGTAACATCCTTGCATGCTAACCTAGCTGACTAACTTTAATGTTTAGCTAATGTTAATAATAATTTTCTGGCTGGCTAAGTTAGCTAATGCTAATTGTTATAGCGTAGTCTGTCTGTGTGTGACAAATAGCTTGTTTGCTAGCATTTAGCTAGTCAGCTAGGTTTAGCAGCAAGGTATGGTGTTTGCTAGGCTAGTAGTTTCTTGGTTGTTAGAAAAAACGATTTATTATGGTGCAAAATGATATGTATATGAGTACTTAAATTAATTAAAATTATTTGTTTAATAGTAACTTCTCAGTATAATTTTAGGTTGATCAACATTGTAATTTCTTTCTCTGTCATTGTTTTCTTCAGGCAGATCCCATGTCTCTGGACGCTCTCGACGCTCTAGGCGACACATTACCTGACGCAAAACCAGTTCCTGAGTCCCCAAAACTCAGACCTGAGGAAATTGTTGAGGTACTTAACATCTCATTATTTATGTAAAATGCATGAAACCTTTTTTTTTAACCTGCACATTCATGTAAATAACGATCCACTAATGTTTATGTGTGTGTGTGTTTGGTTTAGGAGGCTAAGCTAAAACCAGAGAAAGGTGTACGAGTGGGTGAGAGAGAGGACACGCTCCCTCCAGATTACAGATTCCCTAAGGAAGGCCCCAAAGCGCAGCCTCCACCCCCAAAGAAAGAGGTAGCACATCATTCTAGTCAGCCTAAAATGTGGTGCTTGAGCAGTGAGAGAAGTTGTTTAATGAGGCAGTTGTATCTTTTTAACAGCCCTCACTGGACCCAGCTGAGGCTCTGGATATCCTTTCTGGAGATTTCACCAGCTCGTCAGCAGCACCTGTATTCCAGACCCCTGTTCCTCCCTCGGCTCCCCCAGTAGACGTGAGTCACATTATAAAATCTGTAGCATAAATTACAGTCAGTGTGTTGCTAAATGTTAATTAACACCTTCTGACCAGTCAGATCTGAGATTTAAACCCCTCTCTGGTAATAAGTAGCTCACTGGTTAAGATGTTAAGACGGACTACTGATCGGAAGGTCGTGAGTTCAAATCCCAGCGTCGCAACTGTTGTGCCCTTGAGCAAGGCCCTTAACCCTCAACTGCTCAGATGTATAAATTAAATAAATGTAAGTTGCTCAGGGTAAGGGTGTCTGCCAAATACCATAAATGTAAGGAAGAACACTTTTATTAAAAATGTTTATTTAGCAATAATGGAAGGAGTCTCCATTAGAGAACTTCCTGTGGTGGAAGTTCTTCACCACAGGAAAGTCTTCAGGACAGAGGCTCTTCTTGGTACTAGATACCAAGAACTAGATAGATAAATAGCTCTAAGTAAGCTGTTTGTGGACGTTCTACAGCTATGTGTCATTCATCAATTATTTACAAACTTTAATCATTGGCGAACTGCTGTGATGAAAGAGGAACAAAACACTTCAGGACATGCTGTTATAGGAAAATATTTAACTTCAGAATAGTGATGGTAACTCTGCTTCACATTGAGCTGCATCACACCACCGCATTGTTGATTGTTTTCCTATAAAAGTGCATTCTGTCCCCTTTTATCCCTTACTCTGTGAACACCTTCTGACCAGTCAGTAGGCAAACGTCATGGTACTCTTACAGAAAATAAAAAACAAACAAGATTTCTTGTATTTCAGTGACTGATATTGATGACAATTATCAACCAGGGACATTTTGATACAAGGTTATCTTAAAAAAATGTATTGAATTTAAATTCTACATTAGGTCCTTCTATGTTGGGGTTTATTGGAAGGTTGTGTTGCAACTGTAGAGGTGTCGTGTATTTAGAAAGAAATGCGATTATTGATCGTATAGACCCAGTGATTTTTCATTATTCTCGTTATCAGATTACTTATATTCATGTAAATACCATGGATGTTTTTTAAAACTAAAATCTGTGTTATTGATAGCCTTTACGCCAGTTGCATTATGTTATATGAACCTACATTAATATGCTGATAATTCTGAGGTTAAAGATCCTCTAATAACAAATGAACCTTTTGTCTTTCATCAGAGCTTTGCTCTTGAGGAACTTGCCGGTGATTTTGTGGCTCCCACAAGTGCATCTAAAGTCTGTTCTGCTGCTTCAGCCCCCACTACAGCTGGCACACAGGTAAGTGTAGCTTCATCACTTTCTGTCTCATGCTTTGTAGCACCTTCATGCTGTTTTAAGTTGTCTGAAGGTACAGCATCAGCTATGGACGCTCTCTCAGACACTGCAGTGGACATTTGTTCAGTGCCTGAGCCAATATGATAATAAATCATTGAAACGATTTATTATTCTGCAAACATACATTGTATACATTAAACTTAAACTAGTTATAGTTACAATTGATTTAATACAAACTTCTCAGTGCCACTTTAGGTTAATAAACATATCCACTTATATCCACTTCAGCTTCCATTAGCTCTACATTAAAAAAGTGAATCTCTGTTTCCTCAGGCAGACTCCATGTCTCTGGATGCTCTTGATGCTCTGGGAGGCACATTACCTGATGCAAAACCAGTTCCCGAGTCCCCAAAACTCAGACCTGAGGAAATTGTTAATGTATAGAATATCTCATTTCTTATATATAGAAGTTCATTTATTTCAGTAATTCAACTCAAATTGTGAAACTCGTGTATTAAATAAATTCAGTGCCCACAGACTGAAGTAGTTTAAGTCTTTGGTTCTTTTAATTGTGATGATTTTGGTTTACATTTAACAAAAACCCACCAATTCACTATCTCAACAAATTAGAATATGGTGACATGCCAATCAGCTAATCAACTCAAAACACCTGCAAAGGTTTCCTGAGCCTTCAAAATGGTCTCTCAGTTTGGTTCACTAGGTAAGCCACAAACATTCATTGCCAAAGAAGCTGGCTGTTCACAGAGTGCTGTATCCAAGCATGTTAACAGAAAGTTGAGTTCAAGGAAAAAGTGTGGAAGAAAAAGATGCACAACCAACCGAGAGAACCGCAGCCTTATGAGGATTGTCAAGCAAAATCGATTCAAGAATTTGAGTGAACATCACAAGGAATGGACTGAGGCTGGGGTCAAGGCATCAAGAGCCACCACACACAGACGTGTCAAGGAATTTGTCTACAGTTGTTGTATTCCTCTTGTTAAGCCACTCCTGAACCACAGACAACGTCAGAGGCGTCTTACCTGGGCTAAGGAGAAGAAGAACTGGACTGTTGCCCAGTGGTCCAAAGTCCTCTTTTCAGATGAGAGCAAATTTTGTATTTCATTTGGAAACCAAGGTCCTAGAGTCTGGAGGAAGGGTGGAGAAGCTCATAGCCCAAGTTGCTTGAAGTCCAGTGTTAAGTTTCCACAGTCTGTGATGATTTGGGGTGCAATGTCATCTGCTGGTGTTGGTCCATTGTGTTTTTTGTAAACCAAAGTCACTGCACCCGTTTACCAAGAAATTTTGGAGCACTTCATGCTTCCTTCTGCTGACCAGCTTTTTGAAGATGCTGATTTCATTTTCCAGCAGGATTTGGCACCTGCCCACACTGCCAAAAGCACCAAAAGTTGGTTAAATGACCGTGGTGTTGGTGTGCTTGACTGGCCAGCAAACTCACCACACCTGAATCCCATAGAGAATCTATGGGGTATTGTCAAGAGGAAAATGCGAAACAATGGACCAAAAAATGCAGATGAGATGAAGGCCACTGTCAAAGAAACCTGGGCTTCCATACCACCTCAGCAGTGCCACAAACTGATCACCTCCATGCCACGCTGAATTGAGGCAGTAATTAAAGCAAAAGGAGCCCCTACCAAGTATTGAGTACATGTACAGTAAATGAACATACTTTCCAGAAGGCCAACAATTCACTAAAAATGTTTTTTTTATTGGTCTTATGAAGTATTCTAATTTGTTGCGAATTGGTGGGTTTTTGTTAAATGTGAGCCAAAATCATCACAATTAAATGAACCAAAGACTTAAACTACTTCAGTCTGTGTGCATTGAATTTATTTAATACACGAGTTTCACAATTTGAGTTGAATTACTGAAATAAATAAACTTTTCCACGATATTCTAATTTATTGAGATGCACGTGTGTGTGTGTGTGTGTGTGTGTGTGTGTGTGTGTGTGTGTGTGTGTGTGTGTGTGTGTGTGTGTGTGTGTGTGTGTGTGTGTATATATATATATATATATATGTGTATATGTATATATATATATATATATATATATATATATATATATATTCCATGAAACTTTATGTTAACCTGTACATTCATGGAAACAAGGATCCACTCATGTTTATGTGTGTGTTGGTTTAGGAGGCTAAGCTAAAATCAGAGAAAGGTGTGCGTGTGGGGGAGAGAGACGACACACTCCCTCCACCTTACAGATTCCCTAAGGAAGACCCCAAAACACAGCCTCCACCCCCAAAGAAAGAGGTAGCACATTGTTCTAGTCACTTAAACCTAAAATGTGGTGCTTGAGCAGTGATAGAGGCTGTTTCTGAGGCAGTTGTATCTTTTTAACAGTCGTCCATGGACACGACTGAAGCTCTGGATATCCTTTCTGGGGATTTCACCAGCTCAACGGCAGCACCTGTAGTCCAGACCCCTGTTTGTCCTTCAGCTCCCCCAGCAGATGTGAGTCACATTAATGCATCTGTAAATTACAATCAGTCAGTGTGTTATCAGTAAGTTTAGAGACTTTTAAAGTGCTATGGTGTAAGAGGAATAAAACACTTGAGGACGCAACGGTGTGATGCGGCCCAAAGTGAAGCGGAGTAACTGTTAGCAACCCAAAGTTGATGATTTTCCAATAACAGCACATGACAAAATGCTTTCTTACACATTTTTATATATTAAAGAACGACACATCATGCGTTTTGTCCATTTACAGTTATGTTTAATTTTGTGTGTTTAATGTCTACAAAACAAGTTAGTTCTGGTTATCACTAATATTAATAATATTATTAATATTATTCTTCCTTGAACATGTATGCATGGTAAGGAAATAAAAAAAAATAACAGGAGAAGTTTGGAGGTAGGCAAAAGTCATGGCATTTTGATAGAAGATGAAAAAAACCCCAATAATTTTGTCATTCATTGATTGATGCTAAAGGCAGTTGTTGACCACTTTGAATTCTAGTTGTCTAAGAATAATAATAATAATAATAATAATTCTTCACAGAGTTTATTGGCAGACATCATGAGTTTAGAAGGAAATCCGATTAAAGAGATTTCTCATGATCAGGTTATTTATATTAATCTACAGCCGTGGCCAAAAGTTTTGAGAATGACACAAATATTAATTTTCACAAAATCTACTGCTTCAGTGTTTTTAGATCTTTTTGTCAGATGTTACTAACTGTTACTGAAGTATAATCACAAGCATTTCATAAGTGTCAATGGCATTTATTGACAATTACATGAAGTTTATGCAAAGAGTCAATATTTGCAGTGTTGACCCTTCTTTTTCAAGACCTCTGCAATTCGCCCTGGCATGTTGTCAATCAACTTCTGGGCCACATCCTGACTGATGGCAGCCCATTCTTGCATAATCAATGCTTGGAGTTTGTCAGAGTTTGTGGGTTTTTGTTTGTCCACCCGCCTCTTGAGGATTGACCACAAATTCTCAATGGGATTAAGGTCTGGGGAGTTTCCTGGCCATGGACCCAAAATGTCGATGTTTTGTTCCCCGAGCCACATTGTTATCACTTTTGCCTTGTGGCAAGGTGCCCCATCATGCTGGAAAAGGCATTGTTCGTCACCAAACTGTTCTTGGATGGTTGGGAGAAGTTGCTTTCTGAGGATGTTTTTGTACCATTCTTTATTCATGGCTGTGTTCTTAGGCAAAATTGTGAGTGAGCCTACTCCCTTGGCTGAGAAGCAACCCCACACATGAGTGGTCTCAGGATGCTTTACTGTTGGCATGACACAGGACTGATGGTAGCGCTCACCTTTTCTTCTCCGGACAAGCTTTTTTCCAGATGCCCCAAACAATCGGAAAGGGGATTCATCAGAGAAAATGACATTACCCCAGTCCTCAGCAGTCCAATCCCTGTACTTTTTGCAGAATAGCAGTCTGTCCCTGATGTTTTTCCTGGAGAGAAGTGGCTTCTTTGCTGCCCTTCTTGACACCAGGCCATCCTCCAAAAGTCTTCGCCTTACTGTGCGTGCAGACGCACTCACACCTGCCTGCTGCCATTCCTGAGCAAGCTCTGCACTGGTGGTGCCCCGATCCCGCAGCTGAATCAACTTTAGGAGATGGTCCTGGCGCTTGCTGGACTTTCTTGGGCGCCCTGAAGCCTTCTTCACAACAGCTGAACCTCTCTCCTTGAAGGTCTTGATGATCCGATAAATGGTTGATTTAGGTGCAATCTTACTAGCAGCAATATCCTTGCCTGTGAATCCCTTTTTGTGCAAAGCAATGATGGCTGCACGTGTTTCCTTGCAGGTAACCATAGTTAACATAGGAAGAACAATAATTTCAAGCACCACCCTCCTTTTAAAGCTTCCAGTCTGTTATTCTAACTCAATCAGCATGACAGAGTGATCTCCAGCCTTGTCCTCGTTAACACTCTCACCTGTGTTAACGAGAGAATCACTGACATGATGTCAGCTGGTCCTTTTGTGGAAGGGCTGAAATGCAGTGGACATGTTTTTTTGGGATTAAGTTCATTTTCATGGCAAAGAGGGACTTTGAAATTAATTGCAATTCATCTGATCACTCTTCATAACATTCTGGAGTATATGCAGATTGCCATCAGAAAAACTGAGGCAGCAGACTTTGTAAAAATTAATATTTGTGTCATTCTCAAAACTTGGCCACAGCTGTAAATGCTTTATGCTTAAATGCTTTCTAAAGATGTTTTATTGCTAAAAAAATCTGTCTAATTGACAACATGTAATTTATTCTGAAGCTAAAGATGCTGAGTTAAAGGATCTGCTAGTAAAGTGACCATTTCTCTTTTAGCAGATCCCAGCAGACTTCGATCTCAAGGACCTTGCAGATGATTTCGTGGCCCCCAAGAGTGCATCTAAAGTCTCCTCTGCTGCTTCAGTTCCTCCTACAACAGAAAGACAGGTTAATCTCTCTCTCACATTCACACACACATATACACACACAGTTTTTATATACATACATCCACTCACTCTAGCACCTTTATGCTGTTTTAAGCTGTCAGAAGGTACCACATCAGCCATGGACGCTCTCTCGGACACTCTCAGTGACATTCGTCCAGCGCCTGAGCCAGCACCAGTGCTTCCTAAACATGTCGTTAAGGTAAAAAAAAAACAAAAAACAAAGATTGTAGGAATATCAAAATGGAATTTTGTAGCTGTAGATGTTTACTTGGAGCTTCAATGGTTGCATGTTCTCTCCATGTGATGTGCTCAGGAGAAAGAGGTGGTGGAGGAGAGGGTGCATAAGCCTGGTGAGAGAGATGACTCGCTTCCACCTGAGTATCGCCCCACAGAGGCGGATATCAAGGTACTTTTACCACTCTCACTAATTGCATTACATCATTAAATTCTGTGTGCTTATCATTCATTAATTTGTTTTTTAATTAAAGGCTGCAGCAGAAGCCAAAGGCAAAGCAGCGGCTGCAGCTAAACAGGTAATTTATTATCTACATTTATATCACATATGTTTTCATCCAATTACTTTGCTTTCACAGCTTAGGAAAGACTTCTATCTGATGTCTTATTTCTCTAGAATTATTCTTAAAAACAATTTTTCCAGCATTTATAGTTGAGCGAAAAAGTAAAATAAGTATCCTGTATCCTGCAACAAGGCAGCAATCCAAGCCTGAGGTGAAATTACCAGAAAAACAATTTATAAAAAATGAAAGAACAAAACAAAACAAACAAACAAAAAAAAAAGAAGCCAAGTTTCATCATGATCCTCTAGTCCTTGTTTGGAAAAAAAAAAAAAAAAAAAGTATGGCATATGATCATGAAAAAACATTTGTAAAACATAACTCTCTAAAATGTCTTGTTGGTTAAAACAAATTTCTGTGTAAACCTAGGACAATACTAATGTACAATAGACTCTGTATAAAACATTTGTATATGTTAATGTGCTGAAATAGCACAATATACTGTAAGTACATATGTGGAGCTCTTCTAACGTTTCTGACTCTTTAATAACTATCTTCTTTCTTTATTACTCACAGCCCTCATTCGATGAGTCCCAAGCCCTTGACCTTCTGTCCGGTGACTTTGTTTCTGAAGGGCCTGTGACTAAACCTGCAGCTCAGTGTCAGGCCCCTCCTGCAAAGACGTCCTCCTCCAGCCAGCAGGTACTCAGCCTCAACATGAATCTGCATTTAATCAATAAACATTCATCAGTCTAAAAAAACGCATCTAACGTAATCACATTTAATGTTTGCCTACCAGGAGTCAGGACCAGTACTGGACAAACTGGCAGCTACACTGCTACCAGGAGATTTCCCTGACACGAAACAAAGTGGCAGCAAACCAAAGGTGATTTTATGTTTAATAGACACTTTGTGCACCTATACGAATACACAGATGTGGCCTTATAAGTCATAAATAAGTCCTGGAGCCATGGGACTGCTATTAACCTAACATTTTGTGTTAAAAAAAAAAAAAATCATAAGTAAACACACCCTCCACTTCCACACAGACCCTTTTAGTTCATACTAGTTTAATTAGGGGACTCTGTTTGGTTTCAGGGTAAAGGTAGAAAGTCAAAATCTGCACCAAAGGTAGGTTATGACTGCACCTAAGCACAACTGCAGCGCAGATCCTAATATTATGCACTGAATTTTTTATTTTATTCTCACTGAAAATAATTGCATGGACTATTATGCATGAACTTCATGCTTTGGCAGTTCTTCACATCAGCTGCACTCTTTTAATAGCGAATTCATTTTTCCTTTTTTGGTTTCCTTAGAAATGAGTCATAGTGCTGACTAGACTGTTAGATTAAAATGTTATCACACAGTGTGTTGGATGCAGCTACTTAATGTCATTTAAGTTACTACAGTATGATGCGTATATACACATGACGAGGCCAAAGAGGTGGAGCATCTCATAGTAGAGTCTTGGCCGTTTCAGTTTTTTGAAGATGTAAATTTAAAAAAATTGATTTAGATTTGATGTGCAACCCACATGTGAATTTGAAAACGATCTTGTTAAAACACCACTGCACTACATTCAAACATTTTCTGCTGAATTTCTGCTGCTGCATTCTTTTTATCAGTTAAGAGTGTCCTTAATTAATGGGCCTGGCCCCTGGCCCTTTGGAATTATTGTATTTATCTCTCTAAACTCCTCCAGGACACAAGCAGAATTTTCACCAAATCTTTTAAAAAGATGTTTTAATGTAAATGGTAAATGTTTTAATGTCTAAGCAATCGGAATGATCTGCCCAGGCAGTATGATGCTGCTAAGCATTCGTTTAAAGGTGTAATTTGCTTTTATCAGTGGATTTAAAGGTGGGATCATTTTTTATTGTTTTATTTTTTTGGATCAATATTTAGCCTTCCTCATATTCTGCCAGTTGCTAAATAGCATGAATGTTTTTGGAGGCAACCCTAAAGGGATTGGCTAACTAAAAATTCCCTGACTGTACCTTTAATACATTTCAAATTTTGAAATTATAATTATATTTCATAGACTATATTTCTTTTGCTCTTGATCTATATCTGCATTATTTTATCCATTGCACTGCTGCCACATGATACAATTTTTGGCTGTTTCAAAAATTGCATGAATGAGAAGGTGTACAGGTGTTCCTATTAAACTGATCAGTGAGTAAATCTTTTGTCTTTCTCAGAAACCTGCAGTAGCCAATGTCCCAGCCATGGAACCCCTCCCCGCCAAGCCGAGCACAGACGTAGTGTCCTCATCCCCTACAAAGAAAGGCGGAAAGAGCTAGATCTGACACACTAGTAAGCTTCAAATCTAAACCAAAAATCATATCCAAAAAATCAACTGCATATTAAAACAAATCACTTAATTGTAATTCTGTGCTGTGTTTCAGAATGCTGTCAACACAAAGCGATAGAGATGCCAATCCAAGAAGCTGTCTGAACAAATACATACATGTTATGTGTTGGTATGGTAAAAAGGTGTACAGAACGTTAACTGAAAAAAAAGGAAAAAAAAAAAAACACATCCATCACCAGCACAAATTGTTCCATATGTAAAAATCCGAGCACTGATCTGAGATCAGCACATGCATTATTATGACAGAAAAAGCGAAAACTACTCCCAGATCAGCATAAATACCCACACATACATGAGCATGTGCAGAAGCATTAATAAAAAGAAGGGCAATTATTTTCCATTTGGAACGATGCCTTAGTCACCGTTATACTTCAGCAACTCTTTAAGAAATGGATTAGGAATTCTGTAATGCACGATTTTTTTTTTTTTTATTTGGGGAATTTTCTTTATATTAATAAGTGTTATATTGCCACTCACTTATAGACACTAGTGTACAGCACGTCCACTTTGGTTTACTTCGTCTAGTTTACAGTATAGAGTTGTGTTAAAGGAGTGTAGAGTATGGATGATGGATGATGCCTATTGTACTTCTATGATTATATTATTTTGAATGATATTTGTGCAAAAAGGGCTTTCCTGTGTACATGTGACTTCAGTAGGGCTGTCTTGTTTTGTATTTTTATTTTTATATATAGTTTTTTGGGTTTTTTTTTTTTTTTGGTGCAAAATGAACTGTTCTGCTAGAAGCAGCCCATACAAAAGCAGGAGGTCTGAAAGCGATTACTGGCAAGGCTTACAAGCACCAGTGAAGCTGTTATGTGGTTAGTGCATATGATTCATATGTAACACCACCTGAACTTGTCCTGTAGACGCACTATTGGCGTGTTGATCACAGCTTGAGTAGGATGTGGCAGACCAAGTATGAATCTTTGTTTCATTTTCATCTGAACTAACACTACTTGGTTAAACAGCAGCAGTTAGTGTGCGTTATAGACACCTTATTTTGCATACAGCTTTAGTCAGGATAAGTCTTCCATAAACATGGTATATTATTTTAGTCCTTTTAGTTTTGTTTCACTTTATCTTCCTGTCGTGGTGATATAACTTACAATACCGTGCCTTTCTGCTGAAGTGCAATTTCATATTAACCCGGGGACAGAGATATGGAGGAGGGTTTTTTTTTTTTCTGGTTAAATAAAAAAGAGATTTAAAATTTTCAATATGGTTTGTGATTCTTTCTTTAATGTTAACACTTTAACCCTATAACTCTTGCAATATTATTAAGTTATTCATGTTAAAGCATGGAGTTATTATCAATAGTAATGCATTATAGTGACCCTGACCCCTCTACTCAGAAACCTGGGGTGGTCTTCCTTCGAGTTCAGCAAGTGACATCGAATCAACATGGCTGCTCATAAAGTAAACAAAGTAGCACTTATTATCTTTAACTGTGTTATACTGTATATACAACTATAGGTACATCTCAAAAAATTTGAATATCATGGAAAAGTTCTTTTTTTTTCTGTAATTTAATTCAGAAAGTGGAACTTTTCGTATATTCTATATTCATTATACATAAAGTGAAATATTTCAAGCCTTTTTTGTTTTAATCTTGATGATTAAGGCTTACAGCTCAGGGAAATCAAAAATCCAGTATCTCAAAATATTAGAATAAATAATTTATAATACAGAAATGTCGACCTTCTGAAAAGTATGTTAATTTATGTTTAATTACTGCATCAATGTGGTGTGGCATGAAGATAATCAGCCTGTGGCACTGCTGAGGTGTTATGGAAGCCCAGGTTGCTTTGATAGCGGCCTTCAGCTCGTCTGTATTGTTGGGTCTGGTGTCTCTCATCTTCCTCTTGACAAAATTCAGGTCAGGCGGGTTGGCTGGACAATCAAGCACAGTAATACCATGGTCACAAACCAGTTACTAGTAGTTTTGGCACTGTGGGCAGGTGCCAAGTCCTGCTGGAAAAGGAAATCTCATTTCCATGAGCTGTAAGCTGTAATCATCAAGATTAAAACAAAAAAAGGCTTGAAATATTTCATATTATGTGTAACGAATAGATGAAAGTTCCACTTTTTGAATTAAATGAACTTTTCCACAATATTCAAATTTTTTGAGATGCACCTGTATTTGCTTTAGCTCAATCAGCATAGACATATTTGCTTGTTAAATCTATAACTGACTCTACAGTTCACTGTTTTGAGGCGGTAAATATACATGACTCATCACGGTTAGCTGGCTAGCTTGTTGCTAACCTTTTTTTTTTCACTTTGTAGCCTGAATGCACAGAGGTAAAAAAAAAAAAAAAAAATGACATAATTCCAAGCTAGACATAGACATACCACCTTTCCGATGCTTAGAAAACATTTGGTGTGTATGTGTGTGTGTGTGTGTGTGTAACTGGTATTGTAGAGGAGGGTCCTGGGAGACAAGGCTGATTGGTTTGATTTTTAAGTAATTTTATTTTTTCTCTACCCATTTATCTTAGAACAGCAGAGGAAATCCTACACTGTACATAACTACATAACTACATATTCGCCAGTAGATGGCACCTGAAATACAAGAGCAAAAAAAACAACACATAAAGAAATGGGGAGTACCTTATTTCTACATTTATTATCATTGCTAATCTAGTAAAGCATGCTCTTAAAGTTATAGGATAATTTAGGTTTAAATAACAGATTAAAAGTGACTACATATACTAAATTGATTTTCCCCCTAATGCAAGTAGATATGAGTTCCATGAAGGAAATACAACGCTTTACTGAAAAGAATACATAAAACCTTTGTGTATATCATAGAGCGACAACAGAAAGAAAGAATAACAGGAAGAAATAGAACTAAAATAAATAAATGAAACAAGGACCAATTTTTTTTTTTTTAATGTTGAAAACAAGAACTTTGCAAATGGATGTGGAGTTAAAGGATTAAAGCAATATTTTGGTGCAAAATGATCCCAAAGGCACAAATTTACTACAGTGTCCTCCTATATTAAAATATTTTGGGTCTGAAGTTTGCTTCTTTAGTTTGCACTTGAGTAACAAGCCTAGTCTTGAAACAATCACTGTCAGTTTAGTTTTGTGCAAACTGCATGGCTAAATCATCACATATTCACCGCAGTACACATAATTAATCTCCAAAAATAGCTAAATAAGTCTATATTTTGGGGGAAAAAAACAATAAAAACATATATCTTCATCATCAAATGTTCGGCCACACCTCCTACAGAACACCAAACCATTTGTAAGTGGGCAGTTCGGAGGAATTTAACTTTGTTTTCCGTAAGTGAAACGTTTGGTAGATATAACTTTAACATTATGGGATTAGAGACATTTAGAAATTTTGTGCAACCACAACAGAAACAGAAACAAAAAACAAACAAAACAAAAACAGAAAAACCCTAAATCTTTTCAATATTCTTATTCATATTATTATATAAAAAGAAGAATAAGAAAAATAAGCCAAATTAAATATCTTAACAAGTACAAGGTTTAATTGTTTATTTGTTTATTTATTTATTTATTTATTTAAAAAACAAACCAAAAAAAAAACATAGCATGTCTATTCAAATTATCTACAAAACAATTCCAAATAGTCTTTATGTTAAGTGTTCCAAGGAATACTACTTGCAGAAATAATTTTATAAAAAGAAGATCTGACGGCCCCTCACAAAATGAGTAGGATTAGAAAAGTGTGAAATGTATTTTTTTTTTTTTTAAATTGAAATGTTTAATACTATTTTCTTGGTCACTGTGTCTAATAGTCTGGAGGATTGGGGAGAGTTTTGTGGCCCACTGCTCTGCTTCGGGGTCTGCAAATATGAATACAAGAGACATTTAAATTCATCATATACATAAAAAAATCAATAAGGAGAAGGGGAAAATGTATTCTTAAACAGCTTACTGTCTTTTGTAATGGTGAGGGCATCGTCTTGTTCTTATACCTTGAAGAGACCAGAGAAAATGTTTGATTTGTTTTAATCAAACATTTTGATTTGTTTGATTTGGTTAAATGAGTGTCATTTCTCAGACTCAGCTGAAATGAAACACTCACTGAAATGTAAAAATAGATCCATTAATTTTAGATAGATAGATGGATAGACAGATGGACAAACAGACAGACATACTGACTGACAGACAGATACATAGAGTGAGGTCCAAAAGTCTGAGACCAAATTGAAAAGCTGGGATTTTAAAAAAAAAATGTTTTATTTAAAACTGGAAATAAAATGGAAATGTGCAATATCTTGACTATTCAATATTCAAGGTGCTGAATAATTTCTAGGTCACTATTTAAATGTAAGCAAATTTGTGATATTGACCATGTTAACTGCTTTGTACAAAAGATCAGCTTCTCTGTGAGTCTTATCTCTTCTATTGAAGCATGTGTTCAGACGATATACTGATGGATTTGATCTAACATGGATCATCAGCTTTTGCACAAACCTCTGGAGTCCGTGTCAGCTCGAGTGCACGCTGTCATTAAAGCAAAAATGTGACATACCATATACTAAAAAATTCTCAAATTCAAGTAAATATTTTCAAGATTCTACTTTTCACTCAAGTTGTTGCTGATAATATCATTTGTAATGAAAATGATTGGAAGGCCCCACACAGACAGCCTAAAGATCAATGAGGTTACTGTGGATGGTACCACTTAAAAACCATGAAGATGGCTTTGAACTGAAATTGATATGAACAGTTTTGCTACGCTGGCTTAGGTTTACAATTGCTATGATAGCTTTAGGACTGCAGTTGCCATGAACAGTTTTGTGCTCAAGTCTCCATCAGTTGAACAGTTGATAACATCAACAAAATAGACTTCATGTGAAAACTATAATGAATTTCCCGGTTACACAATTGCACTTTTTGACCATTTAGTACACAGTTATGGAAGGGATTTATAATCGTACTATCCGTTGTCACCCAGAGGAGGATGGGTTCCCTTTTGAGTCTGGTTCCTCTCAAGGTTTCTTCCTTATGTTGTCTCAGGGAGTTTTTCTTTGCCACCGTTGCCAGTGGCTTCATCATTAGGGATAAATTTATAAATTTTGAAAACCTTTGTGTTAAAATGAAAAAGAATGCCAAACAGAAGCATTTTCACTAGTGCTCTCAGACTTTTTCACCCCTCTGTAGACAGACAGACAGACAGACAGATAGATAGATAGATAGATGTAAAGAATGATGATTTAGATATGAACTTTTCGGTTACGGTAACTCACACTACAGCCAATCAGAGGGACTCATTTAGAAGTGTCAATACTGGGGTTGTTTTTATCTTCTCTAGCAAGGAAGTGAAACAAAGTGTTTTATGAGTGTTTTAAAGAGTCACATGGGAAACTGAAGAATTTTGAAGAATTAGTCTGTCTGTAACTGATGCACAAGCTACCAAGTTTTAAGGGGTTAACAACAGGTTTAAGTGGTTAAAAGTTTGTTCTTTTTGTAATACCAAAAAATAATTTCCTGTAATAGTGTACATTTTCTTAACTTCTGTTTGCCCTCTTTATCCATCACTCCAAAGACATTTTTTTGTGTTAGCATGAGAATAGAATAAAAATAAACCATAAAATGTGTCCTGTCTTTTATGTATCATGAGATTTTGAGGCTTAATTATTTTTTTTCTCATGTTGTCAGTCAAAGGCAATGTGACTATGAAGTGGTCTATAGATGTTGATGTTGATGTTAATGGTGATGGTGATGACGCTTACGATTGCAGTAAAGAATGGTGATGAGCAGAAGCAGGAGGAGAAGTCCACAGCCAGCAGCCAAAGGAATGAAGATGTGCAGCTCACAACCCAAAAGCACATCTATCTTTTCAGCCTTTTTTCCTGCCACGGAAATTTAATGTTAGTGGTGGAATGTGAAAGGTCCAAACTTTTCAAACTAGATCTTCATTTCGCCTCACTGGTGTTTGTGTATTTATTTATGGCACCTTGCTTGGGATTTGAAATTGTGTGCTTTGATAGTAAGATACACTTTGTATCTTTGAGTGTTTGAGCTGGTTATGACGATCATCTCTCAGATATCAAAATGGACATGATCTAAACCTGGCAGCTGTTTCCACCATCAAAGTACATTTAATATTTGCTTTATGTACAGAATTCTGTGCAGGAGTGTATATTACATATATTACATTATGAATTGTAGCTAATAACAACAGCAACAACAAAACAACAACAGCAAATAATAATAATAATAATAATAATAATAATAATAATAATAATAATAATAATACCTCTGGAATTCTGTCCACATGTCACACCAGCTTTTGTCGTTATAGGCACTGTCTGGATGCGAGTTGTTTGTACCTTCGGTTTGATTGTTGTTGGGACTGAAAAAAATGACAATTTTAAAAAAGAAAATTGATCTACATGTGCATATATTTCATGGATTTACTAAAAAAAAATTAAGTGTAGTACACAAAGTTTCTAGAGAAACAGGATATTTTAGACAAAAGTTCTTCATTAGCTGTGCTAGTGCTCCTTAGACTGTAGGAGGTGAAACCAGTTAATATTTTATAGTTAAAAATGTAAAATTTGCCATTCAGTTCATTTTACTACATCTATTAGGATTACTGTCCTATACAGCTACTTCCTGGATTTTTATATACATCAGAATAGACGTCTTTTAAGAGTAAACTGGCTTTTATGTCCAAGACATAAAAGAAATGTTATAAAGGTTCATAATGCATATTTGAGCTTAGATGTAGCTTTTATACATGTTTGGGACTGAGAACAACCCCTTCTGAGAGTGTACAGTAATGGTAGGCCTATGGGCTTGTCTCTATAGCAAAAAAAAAAAAAAAAAAGAAAAGAAAAGAGAAAAAAAGAAAAACGTGTTGCATTAACAACTCTAGGTTTGGATTATGTTTTACAGTGTTGATTTTTTTCTTTGTGAATTAACTCACTCTTACGATGTTCATTTTGTGCAGGTGGACTAATATATAAATAAAAGTGTAAAGCTATCTATATAGAGTCAGCATTGTTGCTGAAAAATGCAGTTAGGTTTGATCAACTGGCAAAACGCTGGTTCCTAAATTAGCTCTATTAATGCAACATCCTATTAATGCAAGAACACAACAGTAAAGCAATTAGAAAATCTCAAACATTTATGAATCACTAGCCAAGTAATTAGTTAGGCAGCTGGAAAATAACCCAACATCTGACAAAGATAGTCTACCGGTTTTTGATCAACTCTGCGCGTGTTTTGGCATCTGGTGGCTGGCCAGACCAAGCTGACATCTCTGGTGCACTATGAATGAATGGTGTTGGCGTTATTTATTAGCTGTACAGATGTTCAGTGTACTTCACCTGTCTCTCCGCGCAGTTTGGTGATGCCGCCGAATTGCAGCTCGTTGTTGTTGATGGAAACGCAGGCGTAAGTGCCGCTGTCTTTCTGCTGCTCAAAACTGAGTACCTCGAAAGTTTTTTCAGTCACTTTGAATTTACGTCCGTCAACTACTTTGCCTGGACGCTTACTCTTGCTGAACGTCCCAATGTACTCAAAGCCCTGGCCGTTTTCGTTCAGCCGAAGCCAAAAGATTGTCCCTGCATCATTACCACAGCTGAAGGTCGCAGGTTCTTTCTCTTTCTTCACCTGCTCCTTAACATTACCTTCAACACCTAAATATGTTCAATGAAATCGATTAGTCTGGCAAAATGTTCTGGTTAGATTAAAAAAAAAAATTTTAAAAAATGCGTCTTGAGATATAGAATATATTTATACTAATATACACTAATGAGAAGTTCAGCAAGTAGACATAGACAGATATATACAGATATATATATATATATATATATATATATATATATATATATATATATATATATATATATATATATATATATCTGTCTATGTCTACTTACATATAATAAACCTAATATATATATATATATATATATATATATATATATATATATATATATATATATATATATATATATATATATATATATATATATATATATATATATTAGGTTTATTATATGTATTTATAAACAAATTCATAAACTGATTGACAAAATGCCTTGGATTGAAAAAAATAAAAGAAAAAAAAAAGTTAGAAAATTTGAAGAAAAATGTTAGAATCCAAAACTAATTACAAGAGGAAGTCATTTATTTCTGGTGCAATAAAACCAAATCATTCGAATAACCATTGTGTAATGTTGCTGTAATGTAATGTTCACTTCTCTATTCTATATATATAAATTCAATAACGTCTTATAACCCCTTAAAACCCCAAAAACGCCGTTCAAAGAAGGAAACGCATTTCTTACCATGAAATCCGAATAAAAACACGCAAAGAACACACAAGATCAGAGTCATTTTCTTGTATTTTTTTGTTTCGCACTTTCAGTTAATCCCAGCAGCTAGAACATGAAGAGTGTGAAGAAGAAGCGCATCATGACCCTGATCTTCTCTCCTCCCCGTTTCTCATTCTCTTCTCACTTCTCTTTTACTCACTGCACTTTGTTGTCTTTGTTCCATTTTTTTTTCTAACATAGACTACACATAAATCTGTCAAAAATAGTCTGACATGAACTAAAACTAAATAAATGGTAGACCTATTTAAATTTTAACTGATATTACTTGTTGTTTGTTAAACATTTCAAAACACAGAAACAAATATAAATTGGACATTTTTTATCATTTTGATCACATCCAAATCTTCACACGTATATAATTACGTGTTGTTGTTGTTGTTGTTGTTTTTTCTCTCATGTTATGGTCATTTATTTTCTGATGTGAATTTTTAATCACATTGTTTACATGGTGTGCCATGGATTTTACTTGAGTTCACAAGGCATAACATTGTAAAATGAACTTTTTCATGCTTTTACCCCCCGCATCATAATGATCACAAGGGCAGCATTTAAAATAAAAAAAAGTTTTGTGAATATATAGTGAAGGTATATATTTCTTTCAGACTGGTGCATGGGTCTGCAACACTGTTGAAAGACAGACATTTCATCCACTCCAGTTTTAAATGCTCACAGTCTAATGTCTTTATTAGAAATCTCTCTCTCTCTCTCTCTCTGTGTGTGTGTGTGTGTGTGTGTGTGTGTGTGTGTGTGTGTGTGTGTGTGTGTGTGTGTGTGTAAAGACGTTTGATAGTGAGCATATAGAACTGGATCACATAAAACGGAAATTGGATAAATGTTACCTGTAATCTTTCAGTCATCATGCATTTTGCAGCAGGGTTGCAGAACCATGCACCAGTCTGAGGGTCTTGCAGAGCGCGTGTCTCACTGAAACCCACCAATCAGAAGCCAAGCTGAGACCCTCTCTCAAACCGCAGACACTTTATACGCACCAGATACTAAACATCATTCATCTGCACTTCAGCCATGTTCATTGTTCATTGTTCATTTGCGTTATAAAGTCACCTGGACACGTCTGTATTACATTCAACACAGGGAGAGAAAAAAAATAAAACATCCCCAAGATATCCAAATGGACACGTGAACACAATTTGTGAAATGTGTTAAAAATTCACTAAAGATGAACTGTTCAAAACAACTTGATTCATGGTTTAAGATTCAATTGCTTGTTCATTGCCAATGCCATAAGGCAAAATAAATGTAGAAAGCAAAGCAATATATGCCTAAAACATATCACTTTAAACAACAGACCAGAAAAGTAGTAAAAAGCAACCTATAGTAAATGAATATAATAGTAAATTAGATATGTGTACACACACACACACACACACACACACACACACACACACACACACACATATATATATATATATATATATATATATATATATATATATATATATATATATATATATAATTTTTTATTTAATATCTTTAATATATATATATATATATATATATACACAGTATCTCACAAAAGTGAGTACACCCCTCACCTCACATTTTTGTAAATATTTTATTATATCTTTTCATGGGACAACACTGAAGAAATGACACTTTGCTACAATGTAAAGTAGTGAGTGTACAGCTTGTATAACAGTGTAAATTTGCTGTTCCCTCAAAATAACTCAACACACAGCCATTAATGTCTTAACCGCTGGCAACAAAAGTGAGTACACCCCTAAGTGAAAATGTCCAAATTGGGCCCAAAGTGTCTGTGTTTTGTATGGCCACCAGAACTGCCTTAATCCTGTTGGGCATGGAGTTCACCAGAGCTTCACAGGTTGCCACTGGAGTCCTCTTCCACTCCCCCATGACGACATCACAGAGCTTGTGGAGACCTTGCGCTCCTCCACCTTCCATTTGAGGATGCCCCACAGATGCTCAATAGGATTTAGGTCTGGAGACATGCTTGGCCAGTCCATCACCTTTACCCTCAGCTTCTTTAGCAAGGCAGTGGTCGTCTTGGAGGTGTGTTTGGGGTCGTTATCATGTTGGAATACTGCCCTGCGGCCCAGTTTCTGAAGGGAGAGGATCATGCTCTGCTTCAGTATGTCACAGTACACGTTGGCATTAGCTCCCCAGTGCCGGCAGCACTCATGCAGCCCCAGACCATGACACTCCCACCACCATGCTTGACTGTAGGCAAGACACACTTGTCTTTGTACTCCTCATCTGGTTGCCACCACACACGCTTGACACCTTCTGAACCAAATAAGTTTATCTTGGTCTCATCAGACCACAGGACATGGTTCCAGTAATCCATGTCCTTAGTCTGCTTGTCTTCAGCAAACTGTTTGCGGACTTTCTTGTGCATCATCTTTAGAAGAGGCTACCTTCTGGGACGACAGCCATGCAGACCAATTTGATGTAGTGTGCGGCGTATGGTCTGAGCACTGACAGGCTGACCCCCCACTCATACGTCTTTTCTGCAAAGCCATCCTCTGGATATGATGCTGAGCACGTGCACTCAGATTCTTTGGTCGACCATGGCGAGGCCTGTTCTGAGTGGAACCTGTCCTGTTAAACCGCTGTATGGTCTTGGCCACTGTGCTGCAGCTCAGTTTCAGGGTGTTGGCAATCTTCTTATAGCCTAGGCCATCTTTATGTAGAGCAACAATTCTTTTTTTCAGATCCTCAGAGAGTTCTTTGTCATGAGGTGCCATGTTGAACTTCCAGTGACCAGTATGAGAGAGTGTGAGAGCAATAACACCAAACTTAACACACCTGCTCCCCATTCACACCTGAGACCTTGTAACACTAATGAGTCACATGACACTGGGGAGGGAAAATGGCTAATTGGGCCCAATTTGGACATTTTCACTTAGGGGTGTACTCACGTTTGTTGCCAGCGGTTTAGACATTAATGGCTGTGTGTTGAGTTATTTTGAGGGGACAGCAAATATATATATATATATATATATATATATATATATATATATATATATATATATATATATATATATATATATATATATATATATATATATATATATATTCAGTACTGTGCAAAAGTTTTAGTCACATGCAAAGAAATGCTGTAGAGCAAAGATGCCTTCAAAATAATGAAATTAAATGTTTCTACATAAAAAAACAAAAACAAAAAAACAACAACATAAAGAGCAGTAAACAGTAGTAGATGAAACAAAGTCAATATTTGGTTATAAAAAAATAAAAATAAAATTAGTAGTCTCTGGTACAATTAGTGCAGTTTTATAAGGAAATGAGCTGGTGAGTTTTATTGAACATCTTGCAGAACCAGACACAGTTCTTCTGGAGACTTTGACTTTCACACTTGCTTCTTATTTTTGCAGCAAAACCCAGCAGCCTTCATTGTGTTTTTTGTCTGAAAAGTGTCTCTTACATAATATGCTGCTTTCTTTAATGACATACAAACATTTAACTTTGTGCTAGAAAACGAATGTTTGGGAATCTAAAATGTTTTTTGTACTGACTTGATAATGTAGAAGTCATAAAATAAAAAACCTATATGAAAGTTTGTACTAAAAAAATAGGGTGCCTAAAACTTTTGCACAGTACTGTAAATATATATATACATGGCGACAGGGTCATGGGAACCCAAGGCTCATTGATGCATATGGGGAGTGAAGGCTAGCCCGTCTGGTCTGATCCCACAGAAGAGCTACTGTAGCACAGATTGCTGAAAAAAGTTAATGCTGGCTATGATAGAAAAAGTTAATGCTGGCTATGATCTGTCAGAACACACAGTACATTGCAGCTTGATGTATATGGGGCTGCTTAGCTGCAGAACGGTCAGAGTGCTTGTGCTGACCCCTGTCCACCATCGAAAGCACCTACAATGGGCAGTATCAAAATTGGACCATGGAGCAATGGAAGAAAGTGGCCTGGTCCAATCGTATGGACAGCTGGGTGCGTGTGCATCACTTACCTGGGGAAGATATGGCACCAGGATGCACTATGGGAAGAAGGCAAGCCGGCGGAGGAAGTGTGATGCTCTGGGTAATGTTCTGTTGTGAAACCTTGGGTCCTGGCATTCATGTGGATGTTATTTTGACACATACCACCTACCTAAACACTGTTGCAGACCAAGTACACATGTTCATGGCAACAGTATTCCCTAATGGCAGTGGCCTCTTTCAGCAGGATAATGCGCCCTGCCACACTACAAAAATTGTTCAGTAATAGTTTGAGAAACATGAGAAAGAGTTCAAGGTTTTGACTTGGCCTCCAAACTTCCCAGATCTCAATCCGATCAAGCATCTGTAGGATGTGCTGGACAAACAAGTCTGATCCATGGAGGACCCACCTCACAACTTATAGGACTTAAAGGATCTGCTGCTAACATGGTACCAGACAGGCGCGGACTGGCCATTGGGAAGTTCGGGAATTTTCCCGGGGGTCATTCTTGTGAGATCCGGTCTTGTGAGGGCCAGTCTTGTCAGGTCATCTTAGCTGCAGCGACACGGTTTCATCGTTTTACATATTAGCTTAACACAAACAATACAAATGAACAGATTGTGTTGTCTTTTAAATTTTAATTAATGATTCACTGATCAAGAAACATGTTGTGTCAGTTTGTATTTGGTGTATCAAATTGGGGCTAGTTGACAGCAAATTTCCAGGCTGCTTTTTGTTGCCAGTCCACCTCTGGTGCCAGATACCGCAACACACCTTCAGAGGTCTTGAGTCCATGCCTAAACGGGTCAGAGCTGTTTTGGCGGCACAAGGGGAACCTACACAATATTAGGCAGGTGGTTATAATGTTATGGCTGATCTGTGTGTGTGCGTGCGTGCGTGCGTGCGTGCGTGCGTGCGTGCGTGCGTGCGTGCGTGTGTGTGTGTGTGTGTGTGTGTGTGTGTGTGTAAAATTGTACATATATAAAAATGTAATATGGAAGTACAATTGTATAGAATGTCTCTGTATGCTGTAGTATTACAATGCCATTGTACACAAAGTGAGCTTCATAAAGACATGGTTTTCAAAGGTTGGTGTTGAAGAACTTGAGTGTCCTGCACAGAGCCCTGACCTCAACCCCACTGAACACCTTTGGGATGAACTGGAACACCAACAACACCCCAGACCTTCTCACCCGACATCAGTGCCTGATCTCACTAATGCTCTTGTGGCTGAATGAACACAAATCCCCACAGCCACGCCCCAAAATCTAGTGGAAAGCTTTCCCAGAAGAGTGGAGGTTATTATAACAGCAAAGGGGAATAAATCTGGAATGGGATGTTCAAAAAGCAAGAGTGTTATGGTCAGTTTCCACAAACGTTTGGCCGTATAGTGTATATTAAGGTACTTTTCCTTGTCACTGGGGTGGAACCCTTAAGTGTAGACCTTTTGTACTTTGTGTATGTATCTTTTACCTAGAAAGGTGCTTGTAGTGTATCCTTAATTATCTTGACTAATTTAAGGTGCAAAACCTAATTATTGTACCTTAAATCTTTTTTTTAAATATACACTATATCCACATTTCAAGGTGTGGGATACATATTAAACGTATAAAAGATAAGCATTTTATCATACAACCAAATCTAATTTTTTCTGAGAATATGTAAAATACACACTCTTAGTATAATGTGCATTTAAATGGTATAATCCAGTTTCATTTCCCATAATGAAAAAACTTCAGGTCCTCAATAACATATGGGACTTTTTTCCAAAACCATCTCATTCATTTTATTAATTATTTTGAATGCTGAAGACTTCATCTGACTCAACACTATATTTTAATATTTATCTGCACCAAAAAAAAAATTAATCCAAAAGCTGAAGATATTTTAGCTGTCCAGACATCTGACAAGGTCTGCAGTTTTCTTGGATACTGCTTTACTTGGATAAACTGCTGAAGTTTTTTTTTTTTTTTTTTTTTTTTGCATTTTGCGACAAAAGTCAGTAAAGTAGTCCTTCTTTACATCATCATCATTTGCAAATTATTGGTAGGTCTACCCCAGATTCTGAAAACAGCAGGTCATGTATCAAGCAGAATCCAATTATCATATCATATTGCATTGTATCGTATCATATCTTAGCTTCGGCAGTATCATAAAAAATCTAATCATTACTTTCAAAATTAAAATTGTATCGTATTGTGGAGAAGTCTGAGGTTTGCACCCCTGGCAGTTTCACTGAAATGATTAAGGTCATCCAAGCAAATTGGTGTCCTTTCAAAAATACAGACTTGCAAAACTGCTACACACTGGATTCAGTTTCTCAATTGTTACATCTAATTATTAATTAATTATGAATAAAACTGGGTAAGCGTAAGTGTCTGGTTGACTTTGGCAAGGGCCAAATTGTGATGGCTAGATGACTGGGTCAGAAAATCTCCCAACAGAAGGCGTTGTGGAGTGTTGCCGGTATGCAGTGGTTAGTACCTACCAATAGTGGTCCAAAGAAGGACAACTGTTGAACCAGTGACAGAGTCATGGGTGCATCTGGAGCAAAGGCTAGCCCGTCTGGTCTGATCCCACAGAAGAGCTACTGTAGCACAAATTGCTGAAAATCTTAATGCTGGCTATGATAGAAATGTGTCAGAACACACAGTGCATTGCAGCTTGATGCATATGGGGCTGCATAGCTGCAGACCGGTCAGAGTGCCCATGCTGACCCCTGTCCACTGCCGAAAGCATCTACAATGGGCACGTGAACATCAGAACTGGACCATGGAGCAATGGAAGAAAGTGGCCTGGTCTGTGGTCATGTGGACGACCGGGTGTGTGTGCATCGGTTACCTGCAGAAGATATGGCACCAGGATGCACTAAAAGAAGAAGGGAAGCCAGCGGAGGCAGTATATAATCCAGTTTCATTTCCCATAATGGAAAAAACTGCAGTTCCTCAATAACATATGGGACTTTTTTCCAAAACCATCTTACATGTTTCATTTCATTAATTATATAGAATGCTGAAGACTTCATCTGACTCAACACTATACATTATTATTTAGCTGCACCAAAAAAAAAAAAAAAACCCAAAAGCAGAAGATATTTTAGATGTCCAGACGTTTGACAAGGTCTGCGGTTTTCTGGGATATCATAGGCTTCTGTTAAACTGCTGAAGTTGTGTTTTTTGTGGTTTTTTTGCATGTTGTGACAAAAGTCAGTAAAGTAGTCCTACTTTATGTCATCATCATTTGCAAATTATTGGTAGGTCTACCCCAGATTCTGAATTAAGCAGGTCACATATCGAGCAGAGGCTGCTAAATTGAACTGTATCGTATCATATCGTATCATCCAAGCAAATTGGTGTCCTTTCGAAAATACAGACTTGCAAAACTGCTATACATTGGAATCAGTTTTTCAGTTGTTACATTAATTGAAACACATTTCCAATCTATCCCATTAGAATGCATAAATCCTATCCCATTTTCATTGAACATAGGCTTGGTAGGTTTGGGTTGCTGAGCTGAAATACACTGGGCATGGTGTGTCCAGGGACAACATATGGATTACATGTATATGTTGTTATATATACAGCATTTTTGAATTCTCAAATCTGTTTCTCACAACATTTTCAGCTCATAAATACCACATACAGATCATGTTAAGAAAGGCACTGCCTGTGAAACCGTATCTGTTCTATTTTATCTGATGTCCCACTTTTACTGAGATCACTCTCCAATAGATTAATTATCTAGATATTGCATAATATTAGCATTTACATTCAAGTGAAATAATTAGTGTACACACAAAACCTATAATAAACTAGCACTGAGCTAATCAGGGCAGTGGTCGTGAGTTTAAATCCCAACAATGTCAAGCTGCCACTGCTGGGCCCTTGGGCAAGGCCCTTAACCCTCAACTGCTCACTTGTATGAATGAGTTAAATGTAAGTCACTCTGGATAAGCACATCTGCCAAATTCCATGAATAGAAATGTAAATCTAATCACAAACTAATTAACCCCTTAAAGTCCCTTAATCCATCAGTGAGTCTAGCTACATTTTCTATTAGTTCCCCTAGTAGTAACTGAGATATATAGTATGTTAATATGAATAGCTGAATCAAAATTTAATATGAATAAGTTAGGACTTAGAGGGTTAACCAGTGTATATCAGTAAAATACATTATTTTAACTATAGTAAGTGAATATGAAGTAATTTAGAGGGCTAATTTTTATCATATGAATATTTACATTGTGTCTCAGTTAATCGGTGTAGTAAAAAACTATACATTTATTTATTTATTACATTATACACTCAGTGGCCACTTTATTAGGAACCTGTACAGCTGTACACCGTGGTATGGTTGTTGGTGCCAGAAGGTCTGGTTTGTATATTTCAGAAACTGCTGATCTCCTGGGATTTCACACACAAAAGCCTCAAAACAAAAACCATCCAGTGAGTGGCAGCTCTGCACCTCGTTGATGAGAGAGGTCAGAGGAGAATGGTCAGATTGGTTCGAGCAGACAGGAAGGCTACGGTAACTCATGTAACCACACCAAATACAGAACATACTGAAATTTAAGGAGGATGGGCTACAACAGAAGACGACCACATCGGGTTTCTCTCCTGTAGGCCAAGAACTGGAATCTGACACTACAGCGGGCACAGATTCACCGAAGATGGACAGTTGAAGACTGGAAAAATGTTGCCTGGTGTGAAGAATCTTGATTTCTGCTGCAGACGAATTAGTCAGAATTTGGCATCAATAGAATGAATTCATGCACCCAACCTGCCTTGTGTCAGCAGTTCAGGCTGGTGGTGCTGGTGTAATGGTGTGGGGAATGTTTTCTTGGCAGTGTGGAGAATGCTTTCTTGTTTTTCTTGTTGCTACAGTTTACCATCTTATAATGTCTATTTCCAGCATGATAATGCACCATGTCACAAAGTCCTCTCAAAATGGTTCCAGCAACGGTGGACGGTGAGCTCAGTGTACTTCAGGGGCCTCCAGTCAACAGATCTAAATATAATAGAACACCTTCTGGATGTGGTAGAATGGGAGATTCACAGCACAAACATGCAAATGACAAATCTGCAGCAATTCTGTGATGCAATCATGTTAACATGGACCAGACTCTCAAACAAATATTACCAACATCTTGTGGAATCCATGCCATGAAGAATAGAGGTTGTTCTGAGGGCAAAGTTTCCAGTATTAGTATGGTGTTCCTTATAAAGTGGTTGCTGAGTGTATATAATAATGAAGGATCATTTTAGGATATTGTTGAAATACTGTAAGTATTTAGGGAAACTGTGCTTTATTGGCTATTGTGAGACTTCTATAACACAGGTCTGGCTGCCAAGCAAAAAAGCAGGCAAGGAGGCTTAGGCGTCTACTGCCCCCTGTGGGCTGAAAATGTGTCCTCCTTTTTCAATTTAATTTTATTTATTTATTTATTATGATTATGATTATTATTTTTTTTAATTGCAAGTGTAAAAGTCAGTATTTTATATCCTATGTCACTAGTGTCAGACTCAGCTCCCCTCATTTTAGCCACAGTAATTAGCTTTTGTGTAGAATAAGAACTCTGCAGTAATGTTGTCCTTCTCTACTGGGTGTTTGGTGACTTGAAAAGGCATCAGATCACAATGAGTACTGGGTAATTCTGCTCCAGAAGTCTATATTTCCTTGTTTCCATTTCCTTGTTTAAATCACAGTTAAAATTCTTTCTCTTCTCCCAACACTATCTCTCTACTTCTGATGCCTGACCTTCTGGAATTTCTTTGTCTATATATTCAATTGTTGTGTGTTCCTTGATTGTAAAGTGTCCTTACTTCTGTTGCCTGACTTTCTGAATTTCTCTGTCTGTATGTTCAATTGCTGTTGTTTCTGACTGTAAAGTGTCCTTGAGCTATGGAAAGGCGCTATATAAATAAAACTTATTATTATTATTATTATTATTATTATTATTATTATTATTATTATTATTATTATTATTATTATAGTGATGTTGATTTGATGAAAATGCTTATTTAGCAGATTGAAAGCTCCCAAGTATTGCAGGACAATAATTATATATAGTTTCTTAGCCTTTTATGTATTTCTTGTAGACCTAAAGAATATGACTGACAGAGGCTCTGAAGAGGCTTTAAACCAGTTTTTTTTTTTTTTTTTTTTTAACTATATAACTCTTTATGTTATCATTGACCAGGACAATGAAATGGAAAGCAAGTTGGTTGCTGGAGGCAAGCAATAAGCCATTACTTTGTCAATAATTTTGCTTTGTAGGGATCACACAAGATTAGAATGAACCATGATATCACATCCATGATGTCACATGATTTTGACCACATGGTGTCACTAATAAGGCAACAGTGAAGTCCTAAGTCTTGTTAGATCAAGAAATAAACAGCAAACAAAAAGTAAAGGTACCAGAAAAGGTGAAGAGTAAAGACATAGAGTAGCTACAATAGAGTAGCATTTGTCATTTGGCTGAGGGATTTATCCAAAGAAACTTATAATTGAGACAGGATACAACTGGCATTTGAACTCATGACCTTCTGATCAGTAGCCCAGTAGCCCAAAGCCTCAACCAAGGAGTTACCACTGCCCTAGATTGGTGAATTAGAGGAAGGAAAACACCAAAATGTGCAGGGTGTGGTACTCTAGAACCATTTGTGGTCACCTAAGGAGGCATTTTTGGTTTCCCAAAGAACCTTTCAGTACATGATTCTTTATTGTTGCCTTTCACATAACGGTAAGGAAAAAAAAATTCGACGCTAACCATGTCTCGTTAGATACATTTAAGGGAGGAAATTGTGTTGACCCATTTTTCCCCCCTCTAAAGCATTCTTTTAATACTGATTATAAAAGTGTGAGTTTTGCATAATACAAGAGTTTAGAATAAGACATGCATTGTTAAAAAGTAACAAATATTGAATCTGTGCTATGCTGTGGAAAAAAAAAAGCCAAGTAAATAACGTCTTCATGAAAGGCCGCTTCCTGAGAACAATGGAAAAGAGTCTTGAGCTCATGAAAGTTTCACATGTGCGCTAGTTTGTGGAAGATAGCCCACTCTGGGCTGTAGGCGTACAGAAATCCTCCGAAGTGTGAAAGGAAAAGCTGCCTACACTACAGCAATCCTCACTCACCTGATGCTTGTAATGTCGCAATAGGGTCTTGCGTCACGTGATTTATGTTCATGCAGTCAGTGGGAAAATAACGCAATTTCACCGAGGCCACACAGGGGAAAGACTGCAAGTTACTGAAAACATACACCCAAGCATGACATTAGAAATACTGTATAAGCATACTGACACACAGTGAAAACCCAATGCGTTATTTTTTTATAACATACATAGTATTTAACATATCAGTATGTAAACCAGTGTGTATTATTTTCCTATAAAGAGCATTTCCTGGACTGTTTTATTCTTCTTATACCATAGCAATTTGCCTATGCTAACATTTTCTATATTTATTATCAAACAACACATCATACACTTAATCCATTTATAGTTATATATATCCACTTCATCAATTTACAGTTATATTTAATGTTGTGGAACATTCGGAAAAACAAGTTATTTGCTGCTATCTCTTACACTGTAACCTATCTGTTTTTTCTTCTCTTGAAGTTAATAATACAACAACCTGCAGCTTGCATTTCCAAGTTTCCCATGTGGTCAAAAACTGAAATGAAATCTGATAATTATTAGATATTAGATATGAGCTAAGCATTCAGACCCTTGTCTAAGGCACTACAAATTGAGCTCAGGTACATACTGTTTACTTTGTTTATCTCACTGATTGCGCATGGGGAGTGAGGGCTAGCTTATCTGGTCTGATCCAACAGAAGAGCTACTGTAGCACAAATTGCTGAAAATGTTAATGCTGGCTATTAATGCTGTTAATGCTGACAGAAAGGTGTCAGAACACACAGTGCATCACAGCTTGCTGTGTATGAGGCTGCATAGCCGCAGACTAGTCAGAGATGCTGACCCCTGTCCACCACCAAAACACCTACAATGGGCACATGAGCATCAGAACTGGACGATGGAGAAATGGAAGAAGGTGACCTGGTCTGATAAATCATGTTTTCTTTTACATCATGTGGATGGACAAGTGCGTGTGCATCGCTTACCTGGGGAAGAGATGGCACCAGGATGCACTATGGGAAGAAGGCAAGCCGGAGGAGGCAGAGTGATTCTGGGAAACCTTGGGTCCTGGCATTCATGTGGATGTACATAAAACCTACCTAAACATTGTTGCAGATCAAGTACACCCTTCCATGGCAATGGTATATCCTAATGCCAGTGTCCTCTTTCAGCAGAATAATGTGCCCTGCCACACTGCAAAAATTGCTCAGGAATGGTTTGAGGAACATGACAGAGAGTTCAATTGTTGACTTGGCCTCCAAATTCCCCAGATCTCAATCCGATCGAGCATGTGTGGGATGTGCTGGACAAACAAGTCCGATCCATGGAGGCCCCACCTCGCAACTCACAGGACTTAAAGGATCTGTTGCTAATGTCTTGTTGCCAGATACCACAGCACACCTTCAGAGGTCTTGTGTAGTCCATGCCTCGATGGGTCAGAGCTGTTTTGGCAGCACAAGGAGGACCTACACAAAATTAGGCAGCTGGTTTTAATGTTATGGCTGATCATTGTATCACTCACCTGTAGTCTACCTGTGTGTATAAGGTCCTATAATTCACAGTGCATGCTATACCAAAAACAAGCCATCAAGTCCAAGGAATTCTACATAGAACTCCTTAATCAAATTGTGTCAAGACATCTGGGCAAGAGTATAAATTGTGAAATGGTTTGGAAACACCAGGACTCTTTTTAGATCTGGCTATCTATGAAACTGGACTAGAAGGGCCTTGGTCAGGGAGGTGACCAAGAACCCAATGGCCACTCTAACAGAGCTCTAGAAGTCCTCTCCGCAGACAGAAGCACCTGGTGGAAGGACAACATTTCAGAAATACTTCATTAATTAGGCCTTTATGGTAGAGTGGCTAGATGTAAGACACTCCTAGGTAAAATGCATATGGCAGACACTTAAAGGACTCTGTGAGCATGAGGAAAAAGATTTAAATAAAAAACTATCTTTGGGCTGAACTCCGAGCACTACGTCTGGTGAAAACCAGGTACTGCTCATCAACTTGTAATACCATCCCTACAGTGAAGCATGCTGGTGGCAGCATCATGCTTTAGGGGTTCTTCTCAGTGGCAGGGACAAGGAGACTGGTCAGAATTGAGGGACGGATGAATACAAATACAAATACTGAGAGTTCATTGTAGAAAACCTGCTCCAGAGTGCACACAACCTCAGACTGGGGAAATATTTCACTTTTGAGCACAACAACAACCCGAAACATACAGCCAAGACAATGCTGGAGTGGCCTTGGATAAGTCTCTGAATGTCCTTGAGTGGCTCAGTCAAAGCCTAGACTTGAACATCACAGGACATCTTTGAAGAGATCTTTGTGATGGCAGTTCATTGATGATCTCATCCAGTCTAACTGAGCTTGAGGAAGAATGGGAGAAACAGGCCAAATCCAGGAGTGCAAAGCTTGTAGAGACTTATTCAAGAAAAAACTGAAGCGGTCTGAATCTACTGTAAATCAGTCTATCACAGTGACCGGGATAAAGCAGCTACTTAATATGGATGAATAAATGAATGAATGAGTAAAGCCCAATGGTACATGCGTCACACAGCACCATACAAACACTGTACCTCGCCCAATACGTTTCAGTGTTAATCAGTTTAGCCTTTCTTCATCCTGTGAGCTTCATATCTGATTATATCTGTTTCCTGTTTCCTCATCTATGGTATTTCTCTTAGCTTGCAAATGCACTACATATCTAAACCATGCTTTATAATGCTAACTCATTATATCAGCATATAATTACATATTATGTCATTTAAAATACAATCCAAGGGTTAGGGTTAAGAAAAAAATTAATTAATCATTAAATATATTACACTGTCATATACAACTAGGTTAAAAATAAAGTATTTAAAATAGCCCAGTGTAATAATAACGTGTGTTTCTGTTTATCTGTGTCTCTTCTGTGAAAGGTGGGTGCTGTTAGATTGAGAGTTACCTTATGACTGGTGGTCCACCCTCGGTTTCCATTCCCCTCATGTAGCTTTGAGTCATCGTGCCCCTTCTGGTACTTTCTCACTCTGCACTTATGTCTGACCTGGGGATCCCTGTGTGACTCACAAAAACTGAAAAGCAAAGGGTTCCTACATAAAATAACACCCATTAACTTGTATATATATATATATATATACATATATATATACATACATATTGAAAAAAGAGAGAGACTGTGGGATGGGGATTACCTGGGCATTCCTTTCAGAATGAGACTCCAACTCAACTCCTTGTGCACCACAATAGAAGAACTGAATGAGTAACACAGCGTCCTACACAGCAGACTTTACTCATGAGGAGAGTAGAATCAGCTCAGAATTCTGATTGCAAGGACACTGAAATGAGGCAAAATCACTACAGGTGATGCTTAGATTCAGAATCAAGATCCATGAAGAGCACGAATGTCGTCCACAGTGACTGCACACAAGCTGACGTGGACTAAGAGGAGGTAGAGAGCGTTCATTTTATTCTCTACACTTCTACACACGTGACTTTCATGCTCGGACAAAACTGCAAATGCTTGCTCTGCAAATGCTAAGCAGTTTTCTTTATTAAATCTGTCAAGTTATTATTAGATTTAAATTACATATAGATTAAAAACAGAAGTGTAAGTTTTCTTGATTGTCTATCAAATAGACATGCTGATTTCCTGTGTGAGATATGGAAATGTCTGACGTTGATATGTTAAGTAAATATCCATTAGATCAGTTAGTAACATTAGAAAATGCTAGTAAAGTGGTACATTTGGCATACAAGCAATACATTTGATCAAATCAATAATAATAATTTAAGAAATAAATTTAAAAGAACATGTGTTTGTGTGTGTGTTTGTGTGTGGGCGCCGTGTAAAAACCATAAACGTCGGCTAACCGGTGGAGTACATATAAATATTGTGATTTGCTTTGACGATTATTTTTAGAACAGCATTTAGCTTGAAATTTATGCTAATATTTACAAATTCTTTGAATCCTAAAGAAACATTTTGTTCCATTTCAACTCATGCAGTTTGAAAAAATATCTGATTGTATTATGTCATAATTATATAAACATGCATTTTTTTTCTTCTTTTAGTGTTATTATTAATATTGTTTTGTTTATTTACAATTTTATGACTATTATTACTACATGCTTTTTATGATTCGTGATATAGCTATACAGTGTCTTTGGGAAGCATTTATTTATTTGTTTGTTTGTTTGTAAGTATGTATGTTTATTAGTTTATTTATTTATTTGCTTGTTTATTAGTTTGTTTATTAGCTTGTTTATTTATTTGTTTATTTGCTTGTTTAAATTATTATTATTATTATTATTATTATTATTATTATTATTATTATTATTATTATTATTGTTGTTGTTGTTGGTATCTGAAAATTTGTCAGTTTCATGGTGAGTATTGTGATGCTTCCAGACTGATATTTAAGTTTATACATTCCTTGGAATAAGTTAATTAATTTTTTTTTTTTTCTCAACCATGTAATTTATCCTGTTATCCTATTCTTATAATAATCCTGAATATATTGTGCCATTTGTTTACAGAATTAGTCGCCAAGCTGAAGAAGTTTTGAAGCCCATGCCAAACTATAAAAATTCTTTACGGTGAGCTTAAGAATAAGCATATACGGTGTAAGTACTGATTCATCTAAAAAAATTAGAATATTGTGGAAAAGTTCATTTTTTTTCCATAATTTAAGTCAAAAAGTGGAACTTTCATATATTCTCGATTCATTACACATAGAGTGAAATATTTCAAGCTGAATTTTTGTTTTAATCTTGATGATTACGGCTTACAGTTGATGGAAATAAAACAACCAGTATGTCAAAATATTAGAATAAATAAGTTAGAATACAGAAATGTCGACCTTCTGAAAAATATGTTAATTTATGCACTCAATACTTGGTCTGGACTCCTTTTGCACAAATTACTGCATCAATGTGGTGTGGCATGGAGGCAATCAGCCTGTGGCACTGCTGAGGTGTTATGGAAGCACAGGTTGCTTTGATAGCGGCCTTCAGCTCGTCTGTATTGTTGGGTCTGGTGTCTCTAATCTTCCTCTTGACAAAACTCAGGTCAGGCAAGTTGGCTGGTCAATCAAGCACAGTAATACCATGGTCACAAACCAGTTACTAGTAGTTTTGGCACTGTGGGCAGGTACCAAGTTCTGCTGGAAAAGGAAATCCATAAAGCTTGCCAGCAGATGGAGGCATGAAAAAATCTCATGGTAGACGGTAGCAATGACTCTTGACTTGAGAAAACACAGTGGACCAACACCAGCAGATGACATGGCACCCCAAATCATCACTGACTGTGGAAACTTCACACTGGACTTCAAGCAACTTGGATTCTGTGCCTCTCCACTCTTCCTCCAGACTCTGGGACCTTGATTTCCAAATAAAATGCAAAATTTACTTTCATCTGAAAAGAGGACTTTGGACCACTGAGCAACGGTGTTTTGAGTAAAAAGGTGTTTTGAGTTAATTAGCTGATTAGAGTCTTCTCAGGTCCACATTGCTGTATTATACATTTTTTATTCTAATATTTTGTGATACTGTGATACTTTTCCAATAATAATTGCAATATTTCCCTGGATGTTACGGCTAAATGCTTAAGTGAATAATGAATGTCATTTTAATTCTGAATGTCTTGTAGAATTTGTCACAATACTTATCAAATAAAACTGATTGAAAGCCAGCATTTTGAGTTTATCACTCTTTACCTCCGTTATCTCATTTCAATTCCACAGTGCTGCTAATTAATGGTGTAACGGCATAAAGCATTCATAAATTTTCTAACTATACATCTTGACATGCTAGAAATATACATCACCAATCAAAAAATGAGATAGAAACTGTAATACAGCAAACAAACAAAACAAGCAAGTAAACAAGTAAGTAAATATAAAAATGAATGAATGAATAAATCTATCAAAAGACAAAAAAAACAAACTCAAAATATGAAAGAATATATATATTTTTTCATTTTCTACCATCAATGCTCAATCGACCACAATAGAAACAGTATAATGGAAAATTCACAGAAATAATATTTAATACAGAAAAATATAATATTTAGACCAAAAATATGATAAAATTAAAACCATTTTTAAAAACGCATGTCAAGATATATTTTTATAAGTTATATTTTTGCTGCTTTTCATATATGGGACAATATATGAATCATAGTCACAAGGAATTTAATATATATGTATATTATATACCAATTTATTATAATATATTTATCATATGATGGCTTTCGGTTAAATCATATGTAAAGCAGTGTTTAAGATACATGGTGTGGCATTTATTTCATATTGAAACCAAAAATGGAGCTTTGCGTTGGCTGAAAGAGGTCACAAGTACGTAAGCATATACCATATGTAGTATATATGTAATGTATCTTGTGAACACTTACACATTGTATTCATTAGGTAAGAAATATTCATTTGAAATCGCAAGACTGACTTGTATCCTTCAGTAGGTTTTCCAAAATATTCTAGAAACATTTTTTTTTTCTCTCAGATTCTTAAAAAGCCTTAAACCACATTTGAAAGGTCACCCTGCACCTGTTGTGATGTCATTATGTGCATATTTAAATGTTAAGCATAAATTTAACAGCACAAACAAAATGTCAGATTGTCCTGCTGCACCGTCATGTTAGCATATTATCATTCCCATACTTTTAAATGAACCTGTACTGGCGGCAATCTGCTACATAGTAAATAATATGTTATAGTAGGTACGAGTACTGAGTGTCATGAGAGCCTGAGCTGTTCTCTCTGTGCCTGTGACGCTGTAGCTGTGGCCGGATCTGTGGTCTCTCTGCGGTCTTTTTGTTTCAGCTCGGCGATAAAGGAACTCAAAGCTGAACGAGCGATGAGAGAGAGAGATAACGTTCTCTCTGCCTCACTCTGTCACTGCACAGGAAAAGGGGTTGCTCATATAAAACAAAACAGCTGTGGATCACATCACAGTGGCACAACGGTGCTAGAAAACCTGTCACGACATCTACAATCCTAATTACTGACCGTCTTTTGGTGTTTTCTGGTGTTTTCTGTTAACTGGAAGCACTGTGGTGAAAATATTCATAAGCACCAGAGCTGGGAAGATATTATATCGATATTGTGATAAATTGTCTCCATTCAGTATACTAAACTTTTCTGTTATAAGAGTATCATCATGCTCACAGTTTGTTAGCAAACCTATCACGTAGCCTAGTCTATATTATGATACTTTCATAATATCGCCCACCTTTATAACACACACACCTTCACACAGAGAAAAACACACCCTCGGAGAGGGAAACTCGTGTTAACAGTCAAACACACAAACCACCACACCCTCAGATATGTAACACAGAGAGGCAGGGTGAAACTAATGTGGTGCAAATTCATGCTTTATATCAAAACAGTGAGAATAAATGCAAATAATTAAAACAAATTAACCACATTTTCATTAAAGTTCTTTTATTCAATACTAAAAATAACTAAGTGTAAAACCATGATGTGTATCACAGTTTGAAAAAACATATTTTAACACCTAACCTGTACATCCACATGGACAGCTTTTTAAAAGGAAGAAAATAGATTTTATAACTGAAAAAATTCCCAAACTTTAGGTAGCACTAACACTAGATATCCTTCACACACCATTAATACACTTAACAAAGGAAGTATTAACTGTATTAACACATTTTTTAACATTTAATTTTAAATAATGCATTAAACAGTGTTTATGCCATCCATGAGCAAAAAGTAAGTCCAAAATAATTAACATGCTTGTGGTTGTAAATGGGCAAAATTCATAGCCCTGGATAGAATAGACGCTAGATAAAGCATTACTTAATATGTACTACACTACAGCACTGTTGAATTCTCAATTCTGATTGGCCAGAAGGTGTTGAATAATTTTTTATAACAGAGCAGTTGCAAGGTTTCTGTTAATGCAAATACGTTATCGTTTCTATAGTAACAGCTTAGACAAGGGAAAAACATGTAATTGGTGATATGTAATTGTGAAGTTTCCTGTCAGGACACGTTTATTTAGCATTTAAGGAAGGAGTCTCCAGCGTCAGTATTATATAAAGTTGTAACTGTAAGTTTTCCGATACAGGAAAGACTTCAGGACAGACAGCTTTGAGCTTTCTCTGTAACATGACAAGCTGCATTTCTTATTAACTTCCTGAGAGAGAAAACAAGCGGCAGGTAACGCAGAGACTTGTTACGTGGATGTTACAAACCTTTAAATGTAACTATAAATGGATAAAAAAAATAGTATGAGTAAAAAAAAAGTCTTTCTTCAAAACATAAAAAACCCCACATTGTGTTATAGGAAAACAATCAACTTCGGGATGACAACAGTAACACACACCACCATGTTGTTGATTATTTTGATTTGATTCCTTAGTTAATGTTGAAGTTTAAAAGTTTGTAGAAGTTTTCGACAAGTCTTGGGAGCTGCAGAGAATTTCAAGCTGAATTTCTAGGGAGATTCTTTCTATTTCTAGAATTAGAGCAGCTCTGGTGTGTTTCTATCTCCAGCTAACAATTTATATGCAAAAACAACAACAACAACAAAAAAACAACAACACGGAACACACAAGCATTTTTTTCTATCACTGCCAAATACAATTTAGAAAAGACATAACAGAAATACTACCCATCCCTGGAAGTTTGTGAATTAAAACGCCACGTTGTCAATCGGCGACTTAAACCCTTAACTGCACTACTGATGATTGGAATGTAATCTGTCTACTTGTAGGTCATTTTGAATAAAAGCATCTTGCTCAAGGAATACATAATTATAAACATACCATTACATAACATGGGGGGAAACTGCACTATGACCATGATCAATAGTCTCTGATTCTAGCATGGGGAAAGGGCATCTGCAAAAATGTCAAAAAAAAAAAAAGGTATGTTTCTTTGTACAGATGATTCATTTACAGGAAAAAGGTTTGCCACAGTGGAGGAGTGATGTGCTCCAACCCGGACACACAGCGTAGAAACAAGAGGAGCTGCTCGTCCCGTCTCATCTCAGCTGCAGCTTTCTGTGTTTCGAACAAAACAGAAGACAATCACAGCCCTTCTCATTACATAAACAAATAGAAAGAAAAAAATTACAGTAATCAAGCACCAAGTTAATCTATTTATTATCAAGTTCTTTTAGTTATTAGCTTGGTCGCTTGAACTGAATGGAATTAATCCAAACCTTAATAACTCCAAAAAAAAAAAGATGAAAAAAAGGTCAGTTTGGACCTAATGTGTTCTGTTGGTGAAATGTTCAGGAATAAAAAGTTCTACAGATCCAATAAATGGCCAGATTTAAATAGATACTGTTTATGAGCAGAAGGAGCAGAATATTTGAACATTTGGATTATGTTTGTAAAATAAATCTGTACTGATGGGGTCTGCAGAATTTATTTTACAGTTAAAGGGGTCTCTGAATGCAAAAGATTCAGAAAAGTTTCAGAAATCCTGTTTTTTTAACTGAATGATTTTGCCACAAGATTTGTTTGCCACAAAGGCTGCTGACATTGCAGAGCTTTTATGGAAAACTAAACAAAAATTGGAAATCGAACAAACTATAAACCATTTTTTATCCTCCATAACTACGTGTTCAGAACACAACAGCTGTCTAGACAATAATTACAGACGGATTATGACACTGAAAAGTCGGTGTAAAGACATTTGGTAAATGTTAGACAAAAATAATAACTTCATTTAACACCTACAACATTAAAAAAAAAATCTAGCAAATCTAGTAAAACTCACGTAGCAAAGCGATGTCGGCACTTCTTAGGTAGTCCTGTTTCCAGAAGAAACACAAACATTGTTAGAAAGACTTTTTTTTTATGGGTTTACATCATAAACATATTATATACTAATGTGTGACTCAGAGAGAGTCTTAAATGGATGAATGAAATAAAAAGTGTAGCATAACAAAGTTGAATAATGTTAAAGAAAAAGAAAAGAAAACAGACAATGTTATTTGTGATGTTCACTCTCTCTAAAGCATCCATTGATCATACTTTTATATACCACAGTGCAGTTGAATATTCAAATCTGATTGGTCGGAATTAGTGACTGATTATTTGATCACGGGTTTATTTTAATGCTCTTATCTTAATACATGGTCGTTTCTATAGTAACCACTCATTCACGAGGACTTGAATGAGTATGTATGATGGACACCTCAGATAATTCAAGCCTAATAATAAACAAACGAAAAAACGTATTGTTTATCAAAGAAAAAGGTATGATCAATGATATGGTGAAGTTTTCTGTAAGGAGTCTCCAGTGTGAGTGCTTAAAAAATTCAGTCTTCATGATTGAGGACTTTCTGGTTTCTCAGTAACAGGACAATTTACTTTTTTCTTAGCAATATCAAAAAGAGATTAAAAGAAAAAAAAAAAAGAGTGGGTGGTGAGGGAACCACTAGTTATAGCTGCTATAACATAAGTGATAGCAGCAACTAACTTGTTTTGCAGATGTTCCACAACATTAAGTCAAGTCAAGTAGGCTTTATTGTCATTCCTCTCATCACAGACAGATATGTCTTGATGTATGAAATACGTAACATGAAACCACATCAGGAAATAATTGTGCAACTGTGAATCAATACAATAAATAGACACACTTGACTATACATTAAACTATACAATGAATAATCAGCAAATACAAAACACTTAAGAAAAAACATAAATGCAAATGATCACAGAAATGAATGCAAAATCAAGCAAACTCCGCAATATTCAGAGGAGCTTGGCATTTTTCAAAATTACCACAGATTTTCCACAGATTTGGATTTCCAAGACGTGTCATGTGATGTCTTCACAATGGGCATTCAGACAAAGCCCTCTTCGATTCACGTGTATCAAACATGAGTACAGATAAAAGGTCTCATTTACCAACAAACATCACTGCGAACGACCGTGCAAAACTATTTCATGCAATTGCGATTTCACCAATTCAAGTAATTTTCCACAAGAAAAGCACAAAAAACTCCACAAGTTGCATCACAAATTGTTGAGAAAAGCTGCATCAAAATCAAATGTTTTTGGCCGCAACAATCACAATCACCAAAAAAAAAAAAAAAAAAAAAAATCTCTGTGGAATCCTGTATGGACTGACTATTGGACGTGACTCTATTATTTTCCTACAACAGCACACCCTGTTGTGTTTTATTCTTTATATAATATTGACCTGTTATTCCACACCATTGCTTTTACAGAATGTACCTCGCTTTGATAATGTGTCCATATTTCTCCACATACCATTAAGTTATGTTAAATTAGAATGATGTTAAAAAGCCTTTGTATGTGCTGTATAATAATTGATTTTACACTCTCACATGGTGTTTTAGGGGTTACAAGAACTAGCCAATTATATTGTGTCTATTAAAAGTGATATCAAATAAAGGACTGAAATATTCCCTTCAAACCTTGGAAAACACTTTATAAATGAAGCATTTTTAAGACTTAGCATCTAGTCCAGTTGTGTGTGTGTGTGTGTGTGTGTGTGTGTGTGTGTGTGTGTGTGTGTGTGTGTGTACTCACTGCTAAAGTAATACAGTGTTGAGATCAGGACCACCACCAGCAGCAGGACAGCACCGATGCCCGACCAAAGTACCAGAGACTTGCAACCTGGAACACAACCACATTGAACAGACTTAAGAACATTTAATTCCCAAAGCAACAGATTTCCAAACACACATTCACAAAAACTCTTATAAACTTCTACATACAGCAAGCCTGTACCTTTCGGAGACTGATTGTTGGACTTGCAGATGTTGGACAGACGATTTACACGCTTTGGAATTTTCACTGTTGTAGGTGCCAGAGTGGTTATGCTTTCTGGAAAAGCAATAAACAAAGAAACAAACAAATAAATAAAACACAAAATTAACATCAGAAGCCAGAAAGAAACTACACCAATTGCTTCCTAGTGGATATATTACTGATTTGGCCTGAGAATTATTTTTTTTTTACTATATATAGCCCTACGGTAAAACTCCAGGATTCACTGAACTGAAATATATTTCTCTTTTACATGCATCTCAACCACATTACCATTTTGAAGTTATGGTTACCCGTAAAAGTAGAAAATTGCATTTAAAAGATTTCATTCTGACTCCAGAGAAAGACAGTAACACACTGATTGCCTAAAAGAAGGCATTGACATTGAAAAAGTAGGCATTTGATTTAACATGAAATAGATCATATGTGTATAAAAATAATAAATATGACCATAAAACTATGTCCATGTGTATATGCCTTCTTTCATAGATGCAATTTTGCAGCCAGGTTTATTAAACTGGCTTCTTATCTATCTAATGTGATCATACCATAGCAGAAGGTCTGGGCAAGTTTAGAAAGTAAAAAAAAAAAAAAAAAAAAAAATATATATATATATATATATATATATATATATATATATACATTTTGTTAAAGAAATATTGGTTGAAAGTTATTTTGTTTGCCAGAATTCAGCCACAGTGACATCCAGTGAGTTTTGCCAGACCACCACATATATACAGTGGCTGTCTATCAGTGGCTTATAAGTGGTTGAATTAAAAAAGTGTCATAGAAAATTTTAAACAGTTAAAGCGGCAAAAGACACTTCTATGGCCCGATACTGCTGATAATACAAGGAAATATCTGGTGTGTTTGAATGCATCCTGCTTAACCCCTTAAACCTGAACCCGTCTACTAGGTCCAGACTTAACAAGTCACTCTCTTAAATATATATATATATATATATATATATTTGTAAAGAACAACCAAACCTACACATATCCTATTAGTTTCACTGTAGTGACTGATTAATATGCCTTAGTATGAATAACTGAATAATAACCTGAAACATTTTTTTCTCTTTAATGATCTCATATCACTTCGTAGATTGTTGCCTGAATTGAAATAAAATAAAATGAAACAAAAAAGAAAGACTCTTTCACAACTTCTAATACATTCCTAGAAAACTGGTGTGAGATGCTGTCGAACTGGTTGATCCAATTTACACACAACTAAGACAAGACACAGTTATGAATATATATGCATACTGCTCATTAAGTGTATCATTACATGAGCTACATGCATTCTGTGAATAAGCAGATACGGCTCTGGAGTTTGATCTTGCAAGAATCTGAGTTCTAACAAACTGAATTCAGACAAATTACAAACCCTAACCTCCAACTTCTTCAACAACTTTTCATATGAATTAAACCGTGCGAGTTCTATTAATTAGCAAATGTGTGCATGCTGTTTACGGGATACTTCAGAAAAGCTAAAAAGTCTATTTTAATATGTCAAAGTACCAAAACTTGTACCTAAGGACGGTTGCTGTAATCATAAACACTGTCCTGTGCTCATCCGAGGACTATTCACAATCTACTCATACTAAACATCCTATCAACACACTTCACTACTGTTTGTCTTTATAGTGTAGAGTTGTACAAGAATAATAATGTACAGTATAATCTCACTATTCGGATGAGCTCCTCCTCTGGCTTGCTTATTAGGGATCTAAATTTAAATCTACATCCAGATTTCTACTGTTAAAAGTGCAATACAAATAAAAATGAAGTGAATTAAGAATATATATCTGTATTTGTTGCTTCCGTTTTATTGCTCATCACAAAGCCATGCTGCACATGAGCAGCTTCCTCAATATGGTCCATAATATAGGGAGATGGAGAGATGGAACAAGAGAATAGAGACCTCCAGGCCTGAGGGAATATCCTTCAGGCATCAGATCTCCGGGATCCTGGGCTGAATTCTGAGTTTTGAGCAGGCACGAGTAGAAGCCTGCGTCTTTCTTCTGTACGCCAGTGATGCGCAGTGTGTATGAGACCCTTGCTGAGTCGGCGGCAGTTGTCTTAAAGCGGTTTTTGTCAATGTTTTTAGCATAGTGTGGAATGTTCAAACTGGAGGTGGACACGAGAAACTCAAGTGTGTCGCTGTCCTGAAGTAAACGGTACCAGAACACCATCTGACACTGGTGGTCCGGACAGTTGCAGCTCAGAGTCTCAGAGCTGTTGATGCTCGGGTATCTCACTGTTACTGCAGACACTGAAGACATGGACGAAATGAACAAGTTAGTAAACAAATCTTAGGTTCATCTCCAGAAACTGCAGCCGTGACAACCATGTAAAATAATAATAATGATTTTTTTCTTTGTTATATACATGCAAAATTTAAAATCTAAAATGTCAGTGTACAATCATTAACACAAATACCACCGACTAAATATATACATTTAATTTGGATTACGTTGTTTTTAATATGGATTACTTAGATCCTAACGTTCTCTAGAACACTATTCTCGGGTTTAGGGTCTATATAAAAACATCATCTTTCTTTGGCTGAGCTACAAAACATCCTTAACAGTAAGCCTGCTTCATCTGAGAAAAATAGGGCCAGCGATAAAACTACACAGGAACATCTTCAGGACGCTGCACGTTGCGCTTTCTCGGTAACATGACAACGTCTTACTGACTTCCAAAAAACGGAATTAAAAAAACAAAAAAACAACAACAAAAGCCTGGGCATAATGTAAATGATAACAAACTTGTTTTGTGGGTGTTCCACAACATTAAATGGATAAAACGTACAATGTGTCATTATTAATTAAACAACAAATTGTCAGCGATCACAAATTGCTGTGGTGTAAGAGGAATAAAACACTTCAGGACACGTCACATCAGGCCGCATCACACTGTCCCTTCACTGATTATTTTCCCATAACAGCAGGCTCTGTGCGTGGTGTTTTAGTCCTTACATAGCACAACATTTCTACATTCTATGTACTCGCTGAACCACTTACGCAACAAAAGATTGGAAACAGTATACAGGAAAAACAAGTAAGTAACAAACACATTTACCAACATAAAATCTGTTCCATTTACCACTATTATGTTGTAAGAACAGAAATTGCAAAATGTCAAAAGGCCTGGTATGGAAAAGGCCACATTTAATATTTTACAGCGTCCCCTTGCAAAATTGTTTTTCCTCACTCGTCTGTCTGAGGCAGGTTGCTGTGTACCGCTGAGAGAAATGTGCTGACATAATCTGAGGTAGGGGTTTTACATTTTTCATCGAGGAGACGCAAAATCTAAGGGGTATGAAAGTCTGAGTTAACTAATAAGGCAAAAACAGGTTCAAGTCAAATGAATAGAATGTAAGTTAAGCAAATAAATCGATATGTTTACAGAAAACATAAATATACTGACTTTGTTCCTGCATGCATCGATGATGCCATTAATGCAAGATATATACGAGAAGTGGCAGTTTATATCTACGGAATTAACTAAAACGTTCTGTAACTTATAGACAGTATATAGGTTTATAATTAGTATATAGAGCTTGTAATTAGTATATAGAACTTACACTCAAAGTTTATAGTCAGTATGTATACTTATCATCTATATATTGAGCATATAATCAGTGTATAAGCTTAGAATCCATAGACAGACTTTATTGAGTAGATACTCCTATAATCAGTACATAGAGATAAGTATATAAGAGAATAATCAGATTAATAGCATGTAAGTGTAGAATCAGTATATAAGCGTATAATCAGTATATAAGTGTAGAATCAGTATATAAGCATAGAGTAAGTATATAAGCGTAGAATCAGTATATAGGCGTAGAATCAGTATATAGTGCTTATATTCAGCGCTAAGTGTAGAATCGGTATATAAACATATAATCAGTATATAGGGCTTATAACCAGTATATAAGCGTAGAATCAGTATATAGTGCTTATAACCAGTATATAAATGTATAATCAGTATATAGTGCTTATAACCAGTATATAAGCGTGGAATTATATGTGTATAATCAGTTTATAATGCTTAATCAGGCCATAACACACAATCACTCTATTTACACAACACAATCAAAATCTTAATGTTTCTGCACTTTCACACAATTTTTCATTTTTAAGTCCTGATATTATATTTTTGCTAAACCACTCAAGATTAAAAAGCATCTTTGGGCCTAAAGTGGAGACCTCACAACATCCGTGCCACCTCCAAAAATCAACAAACTATATCTATCTACATACATAAATTAAAAAAAAAAAGTTATACATGCACACACAAAAGAATTCATTTCTAAGTACTTTCTAGTCTAAAACAAGTTCTGACAATTCACCTAAAACCCGTATATCTCTTAGTAGACAGTGTCGCAGACGATCAAATCGATCGAGGCCTACTTTTGTGAATTTCAGTGTGATAGATATAATTTGATTTTAATTTGGAAAATTCTTACCTGCTGTCAGAAAGCAGAGAAAGCTCCAGATGTTACTGAGGGTCATCTTCAGACATGCAGTTGTGTTGTCAGTATGGGGTCTGTGTATGTATGTGTGTGTGTTTGCTGCACGTCCTTCTTCTTCTTATGTCATACAGCAGGGAGGAACTGGAGTGTGTCGGGCCCTGTCACTCAGTGAACCTATCAGCGGGTGAGTTACAGCACACACACACACACACACACACACACACACACACACACACACACATATACCATAGATACTGTCTTTAATAATGGTTACCTGCTACAATATACTTTACAATGAAGAATTTAATGATTATAGATTTAGGTGCTTTAAAAGTGTGTAACCAAATAATTGTAATATTTATTTGATAAAATATACTGTTTACGTAATATATATTATATAATATAACCGTACGTTGCATAGTACGACTTTTTAATTTGGGATATTTTATTATTTTGAATCTTTTTATGCCCAATATCAAACTTTATTTGCTCTTGATAAAACAAATTAAAATACTTGATCTCATTTTCAGGCCAAATAATGGACTATCACAAGCAGTGTACTGACTTATGCGACATTATGGCTTGAGGTTGGAATATAAAAATGAGATGAGATGGAAAAATATATCAAGATATACAGTTTTCAAAAAAATAGATATAAAATGATACACATTAAAAGGGTAGCACTGGATAAAGGTGTCTACCAAATGCTACAATTGTAAATATACTTGGAAAATATAAAATACAAGATATAAAAAAAGAAATATATTTCACCACTGTCTTCCCAAACCTTCCACTAAATCCTTTTACACTGGCATGAAATTCAGAGTATAAGTCACCGTTCTGTCTGCATGCTCAATGCTAACTCGTGCCCAGGTGTGTGACCTAGCCCAACATCTGCAGCACACCACCAGCAGCATGCACATCCACACTACTGGAGTTTGAGCAAACCACACAAACACGGCTTTGTACACTCTAACTAGAGTTTGAAAACACATTTTATGTCATCATAGAGGTAGTAGAGGTTTTATATCCATGCACATGCATGTGACAACATCTTTTTTGCTTACATTCGTTAAAGGGGTTCGTCTGTCTTTCGAGAACTGTGTGTAGTTTTGTTTAATGCAACAATAATGCTGAAATATCTTCAACTGTTATAATTTTTGATAAAAAGATCTTACAAAAATCTGTCACGATATCAACATTCCACAATAAACAACGCTTATCACGATAGGTACAATTGCCAACTGAGTTCCAAAAACTATCAATACTATTCTACACTCTTTTAACTTATCTAACTTTTACCTGAGAAGGTGTGTATCTTTAATTTTAAAGATAAAAATAGGCACTAAAGCATGCTATCAATCCAGTAACAAGAAAAGTACAAACTGTTTAGTTTAGAATTATATCTTAGCATAATCTCTAACTGAGTAGTTGATATAGTGTTAAAAAAAAAAAAAAATGAAGATACCAGCAACACTCTCCTCATCTATCAGAATAACGAATTTATATTGTCATTTTCCGGCACTACAACTTTCCCTGATCTCATTTACAAAACTGACTCTTACAAGAAAAGCAATATTCAAAAGACAAAATCATTTGGGCCTCACAGAAGTTGTTCTTCTGTGGATCCACTGCCACGTGTTGTTTTCAGTCTTCACTCAAAAGATGAGTCGGGACATATTTGGTGCGTACATACACAAATGCAAACTATGCAAATTATCACATGGTTACCACTAAATAATACTACTTGCACATAAATATAAGTCAGCATAAAATCTGAAATATAGTATGCTAATATTCAGATAAGTTTAGGTTGAAATCTGGCAGCTGTCCAATTTGTTTCACATAGGAAAGCGTATTTGTAATTACGTAACAACGTGACTGGAGGAAGGTGTGTTATTCAGTCTGTACAGGATTTTGCAGTTTTTTATGAATGCTGCGGCCAAAAATGCTTGATTTTGCTGCGGCAGAGTTTTTTGTGCTTTTTGGGGTAAAACTATTGGCGAAATTGCAATTGCATGAAATTGTTTTGCATGGTCTTTTGCAGTGATATTTGTTGGTAAATGAAACATTTAACTGTACACATGTTCAACGCACATGAATCGAAGAGGGCTTTGGCTAAATGCTTGTTGTGATGATGTCACATGACACATCTTGGCACATATCTGCAGTAATATCTCCGATATTGCAGAGTTTGCTTGATTTTGCATTAATTCCTGCGATTGCAAAATCCTGGAGAGATTGGTTATTAGGCGTCTCCCATACACCTTTGTAAAGAACATATCTGTATCTATGTGTGGCGGCCTGGGGAAACCCTTTACTTGGTGAAATGTTGATATTTTCTACTATATATGGTTCTAAAAACTTTCTCGAACTGAAATGTGTTTCTCGACCATGAATGAAGTTCTACCATTTTTTAAACCCTCCAAATGTGAAAAAAGAGAACATGTACTGAAGCTATTATAACATGTAGCTACTGAACAACTTGATCAAAACATGACATTCACTGTGCCAGGGAATCACACTTAGCTCGCAAGGTTTTAGCCATCTTTATGCAAACTAACTGTTTTGTTTACGAGTGTGCTTGTTAACTGACTCAACACAACACGATAGTTTCAGAAAGATTGCCAAGGCAAAGTTAAAAAGTAAATAAACACATCTCCACAATGTTTTGGTGAAATAAACGTAAAGTAGACAGTCCCTCCAGAATTTTGCGATCACAGAAATTAACGCAAAATCAAGCAATCTCCGCAATATTCGGAGAGGTTTGCGATTTTTCTAAATTACGTTTCATCGCAAATTGTGAAAAAAGCCACAGCAAAATCAAGCATTTTTGGCAGCAACAATTACAAAACAAAACCTGGCCATATTCTTGTCTACATTTTAACAATACTGGATAATTTTCCACTCAATTTTACCGTGTCACACAACAAAATAGTTACAAATAGTTCATAACTCAAAGAATGATTAAATACAGTGGAGCAGCCACGTACATACAGTGTAGCAGTTAATATATTCATGAAGTAATTGTAAATGAACCACGTTTGCTGACATTGACATGGAATCCGATGGTTAATCAGTCAGATGCTAATAAGCTTCCATTACTCATTAGTCATCCAGTGCAACTCTAAAAAAGCTACATTTTGACACCAAACATAACTAACTTCAGTGCTTGCATAAGTATTCACCCCCTTGAACTTTCTTCCTCCCACATGTTGTAGTGTTATTACCTAGACGTGAAATGGACTATGTTAGAATTAATTGTCATCAACAGAAAATCTGGGGCAAGACGTGAAAATCGGTGTCTCCATGCAACCTGATAGAGCTTGAACAATTTTGCTAAGAAAAACTGGCAAAACTATCAGGATCTGAATGTGAAACATACTCCAGAAGACTTGTAGCTGAAGATGGTTCTACCAAATATTGACCCAAGGGGCGAATAATTATGCAACCAACAAATGTCTGTGTTTGTGTCACAAACTTTTAAAAAATATTTTGTACCTTCAGAAATATATCTAACAGCATGTTAGACATATTGCGTAAAGCAAATGCTTATAATCCCAGTTAAATCCATTTTACTTCTGGGTTGTAACAATACAATAGGGAGGGGGTGAATACTTATGCACAGCACATTTAAACAAAGTGAAAAATTTCCATTTATAGGGCCTGGGCAATATGACGATATAATGTTGATATTATGATAAATTATGACTGAATATCTCAGTTTTCTGAGATATTGTGCAGGTATCGTGATATCTAATTTTTTTAAATAATGTTTTTTTTTTTTTTTTTTAATTGGAAGCAGCTAAAATTTGGTACTGATTCTTCAAAACTGTAAATTGTAGAATTTAGGTTTTGCCATTTTTTATACATTAAATACAAATAACACCTAACTTATTTTCATGTATTTATCTTTTTTTTTGTTACATTTTTCAGTATTTTTGATTTATTGTCCAGCTCTAAATTATGCAATATATTAAACTTTAAGGCCATAAAAACTGTATTTACTTATATGCGTTGTTTTAAAACCTGTGAAAAACTGAGTACTTTTATTTAACATAAACAGACATAAATATTTAACACAGAAATGGAGAAAACATTAAATGCTGAAAAGGTTCGGCTGCCATATTCTGAGGTAGAAGAGGCTTCATGTGGGAGTTTAGGCTGCAGGCTTTAAGTTCTCATCACCCCCCATCCCACCCCCCGGCCTCAGTCGGAGGTCTTCAGAGGCTTGTGAGCTAACGGGAGGGTCGTACAGGGGGGAGGATGTGGGCGAAGCACGCGAGTTTAGAGGGTCGAAGGTTCGACTGAGACACTGGGAACGTAACCACATGATTCTTTGAAAACAGGAGATCTCAGGGGGCTTCAGAGTCTCGCTGAACGTGCTGGTGAGGGTTGTACGCGTTTGGCTTCAAGGTTTTCATACGAAAGCGCTCAAACATCTGGAACACACGACTCTAGAAACTTAAGAGAATGTTTAGAAAAGCAGTATTATGAACTATAGTATCAGTATTTCAATTATCTCCCATGTATCTTCTCCTAAAGCATCCTAAAACATGAATATCTATTTAATTTATATCAAGAAGCACAGTGGCTAAAAAGTCATTGAAATTGCAGAGTTTTGTGAGAGAAAGCAAAGATAAACCATGTCTTTAATGTGACATTAAAATGAATAAAATTCAAGAGAAAAAAAAACAGAAAAACACTTATGCTCTCACATTAACGATGGTATATTGGGAGAATGAATTTAAGAATATTCATTTTTTTACTTCAAACATAGTACACTAGTCTCTCAGCTTACGGGATCAAATTATTTCCACATATATGCTCAACATCCACATAAGTTTATATCTACCACTTTATATCGATCACTTTACACCTGCACATTCATGTAATTATCCAATCAGCCAATCATATGACAGCTGCACAGTGCATAAATTCATGCAGATGCAAATCAAAGGCTTCAGTTAATGTTTACATCAAACATCAGAATGAGGAAAAATGTCATCTCAGTGACTGACCATGGCATGATCTCACATAAAAACCAGAATGGTGCAAAAAACGAAAAACATCGAATGAGCGGTGGTTCTGCAGGTGGAAATGCCTTGTTGATGAGAGAGGTCAGAATGGAGCTGACAGGAAGGTTAGGGTAACTCAAATAACCACTCTTTACAACCATGGTGAGCAGAAAAGCATCTCAGAAATGCACAACTGGCTCCATGAACATGACAATGAGTTCAGTGGCCTCCACAGTTTCAGATCTGAATCTTTTGGCATGTGGTAGAACACGAGATTAGCAGCATGAATGTGCAGCTGACAAATCTGCACCAATTATCTGATGCAATATCAATATCATATCAATGTGGACCAGAATCTCAAAGGAATATGTCCAGCACCTTGTGGCATTTTTGCCATGAACAGTTGAGGCAGTTTGAGAGCAAAGTGGGCCGAGAAGTGTTCTGTTTTTTCCCTGATAGTTATCAATTAGTTTCAAGATCACATTAACTATGAAAAATATTTAATATGATTTGTCTTGATTTTTGACTTTACATCATACAAACCTGCAGTTTCAATGACTGTGTTTATATAGCGTTTTTTGGCTATGTACTATATTTAAGTACTTCATCCTTTCATTCGGAGCAAATGAGGTCTAACCTGAGAGCCAGGTGTGCGCTGTGAAAGCCAAGTGTCCTCATTTGCACTAAATGCACCTGTCATACATGACAAAAATTTATTCAAGAACACACATTATCATAAAAGCAGAACTTCAGACATTAATAAAGAACTTCCATAATAACGAGCATGTAATAATTCCTAATCAGGCAACTCGCATACAAATTTGGGAAAACTGGAAAAGGTCTCGTCTACATCAAATCATACAAATACTTGCAAATCAAACAAATGCAAATACAGCACCAGCAAACATTAGTTTTTCCTCACTGAGACAAACAGGACACACTCTTGCAGTCGAACTGCGCCTCCTTGAGTCAGAGTTTGTGTCACTACACCTGTCTTGAAACTACAACACTGCTGTGCCTAAGTATTCGCCCCATGAAGTTTTCCACATTTTGTAGTGATACAACCTGTAACTGAAATGAACTTAACTAGGATTATACATCATGAATTTACACAAAATTGCCCTTAATACTAATAGAAAAGGTGCAAAAAAAAAAAGTTTGAGAACTGCTGAGTTAGAGCATCTAGGGGTGTTACATCAAGCACAGTTTGTTTAAATATACGTTCCAAATAAAAACTTTTGAACTGGCCTTGCTGGACATATTCCTTTGAGATTCTGGTCCACATTGTTGAATTGGCCTTGCTGTTCCAATAAGATCAGACAGCTGCCTATGGGAGAAAAGAAAGCCATTTTGAAGCTGAGAAAAGAGGATAAATCAATCAGAGGCATTGCAGAAACACTGGGCATAGCCAATAGAACAATTCGGAATGTCATGAAAAAGAAAGAAACCACTGGTGTACTGAGCAACAGACACTGAATGGGCCGGCCAATGAAAGGAACAGCTGATGACAGAAACATTGTGAGAGCTGTGAAGAAAACCCCCAAAACAACAGTCAATGACATCACCAACAACCTCCAAAGGAGGTTATAGAGGCCATACCACAAACCACATATCAGCAGTAAGAATCAGAAAGCCAGATAGGAATTCGCAAAGAAATAGAGAGATGAGCCACAAAAAAAAGTTCTGGAACCAAGATTAACCTCTACCAAAATGATGGAAAGGCCAAAGTATTGAGAAAGGATCTGCTCATGATCCAAAATAAGCTCATCTGTGAAACATAGTGGAGGTAGTGTCATGGCTTGGGCTTGCATGGCTGCATCTGGTATGGGTTCACTAATCTTTATTGATGAAGTAACACATGATGGTAGCAGCAGAATGAATTCAGAAGTTTACAGAAACATTTTGTCGCCAATTTACAGAGAAATGCATCCAAAAGAATTGGGAGGAACTTTGTCATGCAACAAGACAATAATCCAAAACACAATGCCAATTCAACAAAGGACTTTATCAGGGGGGAAAAGTGGAAGGTTTTAGACTGGCCAAGTCAATCGCCAGACCTAAGACCTTAACCCAGCTGAGCAGCATTTCACCTCCCGAAGAGGACACTGAAGGGAGAAACCCCCTGAAACAAACAACAACTGAAAGACGCAGCAGAAAGCCTGGAAAAGCAACACAAAAGAAGAAACCAACAATTTGGTGATGTAAAGGAGACGCAGGCTTGATGCAGGTACTGCAAGCAAGGGATATGCAACCAAATGTTATTTACTTGTCTGTTCCAATACTTTTGCTCACCTTAAAAAAAATTGGGTGGTTAGATACAAAAGGTTTTATGTTGTTTAACACATCTAGATGTAAATACCAGGAAATAAAAGCTAAAATCCTAAACTCTCGTCTCACATCCATCAATGAATTAGCCTTGCTGTTCCAATAGTTTCAGAGAGGACTGTATATTTATGAACAAAAAAGTATGTATTCATATGCATAAAAAAGATGTCGAAGCTGATGGGGGAAAAAACCCACAAATTACCAACATTAATACTTTGTTGCAAAGCCGTATTGGTTTCTGTGTAAATGCTGTTCCTGCTGCTTTCAGGTCATCCTGCAACTCTTTTTAAGTGAGTGCTGACTTCTCTCTTACCTTCCTTATGTCCAGGGCCGATTACTTGGGGTTCCATGTGCTTTCCACCTGCATATTATCAAACCAATTGTAGCGACAGAAATGTTTTAATATTTCTAGATGTATATATTTTATTTATTTATATACTGTTATATACATATTTTTTTTTTACATTTAATACAGTGTCTGAATACTTCATTCTATCAAATTAGTTTTTTAAGCATTCTTTTAATGTTGATCAATTAACATATATAACTACAAAGACAACAGACATTATGTGTGTAAATTTTAAGTGCATATATGCACTGGAAGTATATTAAATAACAAAAACACAAATGTCTGAATACTTATTATCCCTGACACTTTACAGACATTTAGTTAGGCATGACCTTAAATTAGACCAATGCCTTTAAAAAAAAAGCCAACCATATTCAAGAGTATATGGCGTTTATTTCATTTGAGTGTTTTGAGAAGACACACTGCTCGGTGTAAAATATCAACATGTCTGAATTAATCCTGTTGTGCAAAAATAGCGTAGCAGCAGATTGATGCAGCTACACCACATAATTATGATCCATCTTAATTAGGAAACAAAAAGTGCCGTTCTAAATCCTATCTGAAAAGTCTGCTGGTTGTGCGTGTTAGGTAGATGTTTGTGGTGTAGAAAAAGCGAATGTGGATAAATCTGTCATTTCGGCTTTAGACCGTTTTGAATCTTTAATGTCTGCTTACGTAGGCTGAATGTGTGCTCACAATCATCATCTATCAGAATATCCCCAAAATGGTTTCATCCCACAGCTTTTCCTCTTCTGTCCTGTTGTCCTCTCTGTCCTTTGGTTTCTTCTTCTCTTTTTTGTGCTTCGCTTTCTCCTCTTTAAGTCCTTCACTCTGTGCTTCTCCTTCTCCCTCTCCTTTCGTCATCGCTACATGAGACACTCTGTTCCACTCTCCTTCGTCCTCTTCTCTCCGTCTCTTCTTGGTAACTCTTTCTCTGTGCTTTTTCTCCTTCCATCTCTTTCCGTGATCTTCATCAGAGCTTCCTCTGTGTCTTTTTGGTTTCTTTGCGCTGCCATCGTCCCTCCTTCTCCTCTCCCTGCTCCTTCTCTGCGCATCCTCTTCTGAATCACCCTCTTCTTCTCTTCTTTTCTTCATTCCTACCTGTCTCTTTTTCCTCCTCCTCCGTCTGCTGTCCTCACTGCTGCTGCTACTATACGAAGATGAGGAGTCTGAGAACGAAGACGAGGAGCTAAAAGATTCTCGGCTCCTCCCTCTACGTAATGCTCTTCCTGTTAGCCCAGGGATGAGGGGAGGAGGGTAGGAAGAGTAACCCTGATCCCATTGGTTCGGCACCGGGAATCTCCCTCTGAATGCGGGATTGGGGTGGGGATGAAACGGTGGGCGCCAGGGCTGTGTTCGGAACGCAGGGGTAGGAAGACGGGATTGGAGAGACAGAATCTGGGGCTGGTCGCAACACTCTCCGCTCTCGTCTGCTACACTCTCTGCTTTCCTCTGTTCCTGAGTTTCAGATCCCTGCCCCATTTTGGGCTCCAGTCCCCGAGACCTCTGCACCTGGATGTAATCGGCCAGCTCGTCCTGGAACGAGTCGTACACTTTCTTTTTGCATAAATCTTCTTGCGTCTTCTTTTCTCTGAAGTGAAGAGTAAACTTTGCTGAACATAAAGTATAGTTGCACTAACGTATCGTATAGACAGTATGTGTGTGTCTGGGGGGTGGGGGGAACCCTGCTTACTTTATCTGGTGTTTATTGCCTTTCATGTGAGCCTGGTATGTGTCCATGGAGCTGAGAGTCAAACTGCAGAGTGGACATGTGAGGGAGGTTGCTATAGAAATAAAATATAAAGAAAGAAAGGTAAGAATGAAATATGTGAGAAGGAAAGAACATGTTGCCAAGTAGCCTATTAATTACAATAAAATTAGTTCTTTTGCCAGCAAATGTTACCTTTTTATTTATTTTGGTCAAATCTGTTTTTTTTTAGTGTTGTACAATTGCACCCAAAGTAAATCTGAGTAAAAAGTAGTGAAACGTCTGTGAAACTATAACGCAAGTTAGAATATTTTAACTTAGGGTTGTACACTGTGCTCGAATAATACATGCACGTTATTATTCAATCCCACTCAGCTGGTGTAGAGCAACGCAGGCTAGCTCACAGGAACTTATTTCCGGACGCCCCTGAGGCTCGAGTTGAACATGGCGGTTTGGTTCAACTCCTGGGTCATTTTCAGCCTGGAACAACCCAGATGCTGATGTAGATGTCACATCCACCATCCAAAAAAGGTCGTTCACTGAGCTATAAGGAGAGCTCTGTTGATAGACATGAGCTTCCATGCTGTGCGTGCTCAGTTTTAGCTGAGCTGAATTTTTAAAAATTGTCACACCCTTAAACAGTTGTTAACATGTGTGACCATTAACATTGTTAATACTGCAACCTAAAAAGCATTGAAGCTGGAAATAATTTCTAGCCTGTGTTTGGCTGCTAATTGACTGCACTAATAAAATAGCCTACATTGTGAATCCCTGAATTGGATATGGTAAGGCTGACAAGTTGACTACTTCTTTGACTAGTAAAAATGAACATTCATACAATCTACTTTAACTATGAGATGTAAATAACAAACACTAATAAAGCACCTTGCTCAGACAGGTCTCCCAGCTTATTGTGCAGCTCCTGGCGGGCTAGGTTGCGCTGGTGCTTGCGACCACTGTAGTGGTCAGTGGCCATCATCGGGTTGTTAAACGAAGCCGCGCACAACTTGCAGTACTTGTCTGGGTCACTCAGGTCGACCCCCTGGGCAGCAGATGCTGTGCTTTCCTTCTGTTCCTGAACCACATCGTCCCGTATGCTCGCCTCCGCCGTGTCCTCCACGGCAGTTACAGGTGGGGCCGCTGAACTCACCATGGTCCTGGTATCTGCCAACAATAATGACTGATTACAATACGCTACTAAACCCTGAAATATACAAATCAATCAGGAGCTATACTGTCCTCCAGAATTATTGGCACCCTTTGGCATCACTTACCTACAGAGGATGTGGCACTGGACTTCCTTGTGTTCTTGGCATGGACTTTTCCCTCATAGTGAGACTTGGCGACCACAGGAGAGCTAAACACCATGTTGCACAGCTCGCAGAACTTCTCCGGATCTGCACTAACACTCTGTTAGAGCAGAAATCCACCCTGAACTTAATCTTTATGTGTTCTTCAATAGGGTCTTTTTTTAAGTTAAAACTTAACATGCTGGTCTATTTTCTCTTTGGTTAAATGGCTTCCTGCATTACCCAGAATGCCATTTGACTATGTGCCGATAGTGGAGCCAGTGGGATTAAGCTCTTGTTACCACTAACTTCTCACAAAAATTCAGCAATGACCAACAAATTAGCAACAGAATCACTGATCACGTCTCAAATATTACGATACAAACATATTTACTGTGTTTCAAGGTAGTGTTTTCCTTTGAAATCTGCAGGTGATGCAATGACCCAAACAAGCTATCATGCTAAAGCCGCACTCGTGGCAATTTACCTGAAAGTTGCCGCTCTCGTGACTCTGCTTGTTCCTTTCAGCTTTCTTGGTCTGCAGGTAGATTCGAACACGCTGAGCATGTTTCTTACCCTGATGACCAAAAAACACGTTTTAAAAATACCCACAAATGTCTTAGAAGTATAATACAAACAGTTGCAATCAAAATTATTTAACCCCCGTTGCAAATCAGGTTTATTGTCAAAATTTACAAACTTCCAGCTTTTGCAATGAACAAATCAAACAAAAGCAATTGAAATAGTTCAACACAACGAATGCTTCAAGTGGTTTCCCCAAATTCAACTGATAATGCAACTTATAATGACTTCTCCAGTTTCAAAATTATTCAACCCTTTCATGGCAAGCATCTTAGTACTTAGTACTTACACCCTTCTGCTGTTATAACCTGCTGCAAACAAGATGCATAGCCAGACACCAGCTTCTGGCAGCATTCCTGAGGAATCTTAGCCCATTCTTCATGAGCAATGGCCTCCAGTTCAGTAATATTATTGGGTTTGCGTGCTGCAACCGCCTTCTTCAAATCCCACCAGAGATTTTCTATGGGGTTCAAGTCAGGTGACTGTGATGGTCCAATGACGCCCAAGCTTCAGCTTCCTCACAGACGGCATGACGTTTTCTCCTAGGATTTCCAGATACTTCAATGAATCCATCTTCCCTTCCACACGCTGCAGGTTTCCAGCGCCAGAGGTTGCAAAGCAGCCCCAGAGCATCACCTAGCCACCACCATGCTTGATTGTTGGCAGAGTGTTCTTTTCAGCGTATGTCTTCCTCCAGACATACCGCTGATCCATCGTGCTGAAAAGTTCATCACTCCACAGAACAGAATCCCAAAACTTCTGTGGCTTATTTATATGATTTTGAGCCGACGCTTCTTGTGCTTTTGGGTCAGTAGTGGTGTACATCTTGGAGTTCTGGCATGGAAACCTTCTGTGTTTAGTACTCACCATACTGTGCTCACTGAAACCTCAGTGCCTGTTGCCACCAAGTCTTGCTGCAGGTCTTCTGCAGTCACTCAAGGGTTTTTCACAACCTGCCTTCTCAGAAATCTGGTGGCAGCCATTGATAGCTTACTTTTTCTGCCCTGTCCAGGTATTTCATGTATTTTCTGCCCCTAGCCAGTTCAGGTATTTCATGTGTTCCAGCTCAAGCACACCTGGGGCAACTAATGAAGCCCTTGATTAGTTGCATCAAGTGTGCTTGAGACAACACCTGTTTTGCATATTTGTGCAAATTGTGAGGGATTCTGTTCAGGGGGTTGAATAATTTTGAGACTGGAGAAGACATTATAAGTTGCATTTTCAGTTGAATTTGAGGAAACCACATGAAACATTCATTGTGTTGAGGTATTTCAGTTGCTTTTGTTTGATTTGTTCATTGCAAACAGCTGAAAGTCTGTAAATTCTGACAATAAACCTGGTTTGCAATGGGGGTTGAATAATTTTGATTGCAACTGTATACGTAAACGCTCATACGAACCTCATAGTGAGAGACTCTCTGAGACTCAAACATCAATACCGCCTCACACACCTGACAGAAGGTGTCAGTCAGCAGGCCTTTAAGAAGCTCACTGTCATTCTGGGTTTCTGCCAAAACAATAATGAAACAGATACGGAGTTATGTAACAACAATTAACATTGTGTGTAATGTAGACGAACAATGTTACATTATACTACACTGAACCAGAAACTCTTAGGATCAGTCTGGACATGTGATATCTGGAACAGAACATGATATCTGACTTAATAAACTTGAATAAATAACAGACCTGAGCATTGTAACCTAGTGTATGCTGGATTACACAGTAATACGTCACTGTTCTTTATTCATCTGTATTCATGCCTAAAAAATATATACATGGATTGTTAATGAATCGTAATAAATCACAAATGTATTAGGGGGAAAGTGAAATTATAGGTTCATCAGTTGCATTCAAAATATGTCAACTGTTCATCATTACTGCGATATTGGATATCAGAGGAGACTCACTGTTCTTTTTGACAAACTGCAGCAAATAATATTAATAAGCTAATAGTATTAATTGATCAAATCATGCAAACTATTCTAACGTGTAGCAAAATAATCAGCAGTATCCTGGTTTTTGTCCATGTTATGCAGCCCTAGTCTGAAGGCCAACTTCTGTCTGAAAAAGCAAAGAAATTTCACGGAAAATAATACATAAATAAATGTCAAAAGCATTTCGAGGTGGGGGCTGGGGAGAAGTACTTACACCCATATGAAGCACTAATGTTTTAAGACAAAAAAAAAAGTGTTTGTGTTACTGTTCTTTAGCAATTACTCAATTACTATTCAAACACTACATGAAACAGCATTTTACATAAAGAACATCTAATATTTTTGATTGCCAATTCCTCACTGCCACCATAAAGACAATCCTGGGTTTAAACTGTAAAAAGTAGTTCATATTAAGTTAAAAGTTTCTTTTATCATTCAAAATACTAATACTGATTAGGACATAGCGTCTATATTCTATTTCTCACAGCTTTTTTGTGATTGCTGCGGCCAAAATGCTTGATTTTGCTTTCAAAATGTCAAAAAGAGTTTTTTGTGCTTTTTTTTTTTTTTTTTTTTGCAAAAAACTACTCGAATTGGCGAAATTGCAATTTCATGAAATTGTTTTTGAGTGATCTTAAAGAGCGATCTCAAAATTCCGGAGGGACTGTCTCTATAACAGACAATAAATGTGCTCTCCACAACAGATTATACAATACAATCCTCTGACGATAGACCTATGATGAATGATAAATACCACGTTCTGCTGAAAATGGGCTTGCATAATCAGAAACATCCTTCAAAGTGAGCTTGAGGTAAGAAGGACATTTTTCCTGTCCATTGGCATGTTTCATTAACGTTTTGGCTATTGCTGTGTGTATCTGTAGCTACGCTGTCCTCCTATTAGTGGAGTTTAGATGAACATCATAGCAGCGGTCACCGTCTGAGATTTTGATTCGAAATTTCCGTCGCTGGTGAGAATGTCTCATTGTTCATTTTAAGACCGCAGATCTCAGCTCGCGGACAAACAATTCGTTTACGGTGTGATTTTTCGCATGCAACAACAACATCGGCCCAGAAACCGTAGCGTGCAAACCTGGCTTAACTCAAGCTCGCAGAGAGTCAATGTTAATGTTGGATCAGTATACTGAAAAAAATTAATAAATAAAAAATTATATATACATATATATATATATATATATATATATATATATATATATATATATATATATATACACATATATATAATAATTAAAAAAAAAAAATAATAATAATAAAAGTGGGATCAGGAGCAAAAGGTGGACGAAAGAATGGATTTTTATATTAATTATTTTAAAAGTATCTATTTACCAGGAACATAAACCAGATAAACCTGAAGTGTAATGTACTCAAGTGCCCTCTTAAGCAATAAAATGGTGTCAAATGTAATGTGAATGAACTAATAATAATAATAATAATAATAATAATAATAATCAAATCCACTTCAAGTCACAAATTTTAGTTAATAAGTCTGAGGTGGAATGTAGTTAAGTGTCCTTTTGTACAAATAAAGGAGTCAACTAATTTCATGTAAATGAAATAATTAATATGATAAAATAAAAATGTAATAATAAAAAAGTATAATACCACTTTTGTCATTTTACGTACATGTGAGAACATTTGAGTCCAAAGTGCTCCAAAGAACTCCTCTAATAGCAAGTTGTACTAGTTAACAAGTATAATACTAGCTAATAAAGGATTTAATATCGGAAATAAATGATTGTTTTTGATATTATAAACAATCTAGCTTTGTCTAGAATCGTTCCTAAAATCGTTAATTTAACTTGTGAGTTTATTCCCGTTAAAAACTGACGCTAAATACCGAGTGAACACCGTGAACCAAATCTGAATGCGTTATTGTTTGAGATGGGAGGTAGCCATGAACCAGCTAACGCTAACTAGCAAGACTTAGCATGCTAGGCTTAGCAGCGTTAGCTAATATATCTGCTAAAACCCCTCCATCTCGAACAAGTTGTTAGCAGTGTATGAATCCTGAAGCTGGTGAAAAACTCGTTAAGGTGCTTTTTTTTTGTATAAAACAGGGATCTAACAGTCTGAATACAGCTAGCACACAGATGTTTGGGTAATTACTGTGCCGGACTCACCTTCTTCAACATGACAACTATGGACATTAGTATTTTTTAGCACTGTTTCGGCGTCTGAGACAGAGGCCGAGTCTAAATGAACAGTGACACTGTTTTCAGTCGGACACGATACGCTGTCATCAGACACTGACATTTTTTTTTTTAAATCTCAAAACGGAAAAGGTACAACTACCTTATCCGACATAACTAAATAGCACTGACTAGCCAAAATATAACAAGGCGGGTGCGGGGCACTGCGCATGCGCCAGACGCACTCCTGTACTCGCCTGTATTAAATTAACTTAAATGAACATGTACCAGTAAAATCATCACAAAGCATGTAAAGTAAGACAGTGCACAGAGAGAGAGAGAGAGAGAAATAAAGCAGCGTTGAAATGACGATAAAAATGCTTTAAATTGATTTTGAGTACAAAAAAATTACAAAGATGAACATGTATTCAAATTTCTCAGTGGAAATGCACTATATGGCCAAAAGTATCTGGACACCTGACCATCACACCCATATGAGGGCCTTCCCCAAACTGTTGGCACAACGTTGAAAGTACACAATTGTATAGGATGTCTTAGTATACTGTATACATTACAATATCCTTTCACTAGAACTATCAGGCTCAAACCTGTTCCAGCATGATAATACCCCTTTGCACGAAGTAAAGTCCATGAAGACATGGTTTGCCAAGGGTGGAGTAGAAGAACTTGAGTGAGCCTTGACCTCAACCCTACCTGCTGACTGCGCTGCAAGCCTCCTCACCCAACATCAGTGCCTAACTTCACTAAGGCTCTTGTGGCTGAATGGATAAATCCCCACAGCCAAGGCTTTCCAAAATCTAGTGGAAAGCCTTCCCAGAAGAGTGGAGGTTATTATAATAGTTAAAGGGGAATGGGATGTTCAAAAATTACATATATATCTGATGGTCAGGTGTCCACAAACTTTTGACCATATAGTGTAAAATAGATGCACTCAAAGTTCTCCAGTTCAGATGTCACTTAAAGTTGAATCATTCTTATAATTATATTTCAAATCTTCCACTGTAACTGATTTAAATAAATCATACATTATCATGTTTTTTTTTTTTTTGCAAGGTTTTGAGAACATCTGTTTGAAAAACTTTTTGTTGTTTCAAAGGGGTTTATGCTTTTCTGATTTTTACACCTTTAAGTATTTGGGTAAAAAAAAAAATCATAATCATAATCATAAGCTAATAGTATAATCACATGAGGCTGTTTTTGTCCAGATTATGCAGCCAGCTACATGAAAAAGCAAGGAAAATGTAATAATACAAAAATAAATGTAAATCACTCAATTTTAAAATAACAAATGGCTCAAAAAAAATTTAAATAAAGAATGTTTCCGAGTATAAAATTTTTTTTTCGAATTCTGTGTAATTATTACGCTGCTTATAATTTTATAGATCCCATGCCAATGTAGAAATTAAACAGAACTGTAAAGTGAAGGTGAGTGTATGTGTGTGTGTGTGTGTGTGTGTGTGTGTGCGCGCGCGCTTTATTTGTTCTCATTGGTAATAACACACCACTGTTTACACCAAAAATACTAGTAAGGATCAGCCATCTTGTAGCGAAAACGAGAATGCGCATGCGCATTCTTTCGTTTCGTAGTTTCCATGGCGACATCACGCGCACAAACGCTTAGCAACTAGTAACACGGGTATGTATGTATGTATGTATGGGATACATTTACAAATATAAGCTAAGGAGTTACACCTAACAAACAAACAAACAAAAAAAAAAACTTCGACAAACAAGTTAAATAACAAGTTAAAGAAGGAGAATTCAGCATAAGGAGCTGAAACAAAATGCCGGTCCCTCAGAAACCTGGAACAGTGCGGTCCAAACAGGTAAAGCTAAATAAGTACAGTTGTGGAAGACTTTAGCCAGCTTGCTAGTTAGCTGTGAAGTGTGTTGGGTTCTCACAAAACAGTCATTTCATTACCACAATGGATTAAATAATGTCTTAATGTCTAATATCTATAGAGTCTAATGTCTTTAATGTTTTTAATGTCTCTCACAGGGATCTAACACTCAGTCCCAATTAAAAGCACCTGCTGTAAAGGGAGCCAAAGTCTCCAGCAAAAAGAAGGTTAGTTTGAGCTCTCCATATGGGTCACTCCATGAAAACTGCAGCCATTCAAATGTATATAAATCACTGGCAATATAAACTTTAACATAGCAGTGAATATTGTTAAATATCATGATTAAATGTAAGGTGTTATACCTTGAGCTATACATAAGATAATTGCAATGTCATCCTGTTCCTAACTACTGTAAAAAATATGTCTTTCTAAGTTCTCCCCATTAATTAGTGTCGGAAATTGTGACATTCCTTACCTAACCTAATAAAGTATTTTTTTTTTTTTGCGTTAATTCCTATGCTTTCCTGTAATACAAGTCTTCTTATTTTAGTTCAGTGGCTTCTTAATCATTAACTATAGGAATGGTTGTTCCATTTTGGGTGTGAGGTCTTTTAAAAGTCATTGCGATTGTAACCGTTGGAGTCTGCATGGGTTACGTTCAATCTGTTTTAATAAAAACAAGGTTTCCATTAGTAACAAATATGTCTGTGTCTCTGTTAGCATGTTTGTCTCACACCTCCAGGACTGGGGGTTTGGTTCTTGCCTCTGCCCTGTGTGCGTGGAGTTTGCATGTTCTCCTCACTGCTTTGATGGTTTCTTCTGGGTACTCCGGTTTCCTCCCTCAGTTCAAAGACATGCGTTGTAGGCTGATTGGCATCTATAAATTGTCCATGGTGTGTGAGTGTCGGTGTGAATGTGCCCTGCGATGGGTTAGCCCCCCGTCCAGGGTGTCCCCCGCCTTGTGCCCTGAGTTCCCAGAGATAGGCTCCAGGCTGCGCCACGACCCTGTGTAGGATAAGTAGTACAGAAAATGGATGGATGGAAAAAACTGAGGAAAATTACAAGAATTTAAGATTATAGATAAAATGGGAATAAAGTTTGTAGTTTTATTGTGTCCTGTTTTGGGTATGTTACACTCGAAACAGCCGTAGCCTTATTCCCAAGCTTCAAATTTTCCACCGGATCCCACATTCAGGCATGATGTTTATCACCAGAGATTATTTATTTCCGGATCTCCTATGATAATCATTCAAATCGCAAGCATTTTTACAATCTGTGATGTTTGTGTCCAGGTAAGTTACACCATGTTACACTCGTGATGTTTCCTGCAGTGTATAGTGGATGGTTTATAGTCACTCAATTAATATATATTTCAACTAGATTAATCTACATTACTCTGTACCCAAGAAAATCTCCACCTCAGTGTTCTGAATCCTTCTTTTTGATTGTATCGAAAATAGACCAAAGAGTTATCTTGAAATAGGTAACAGATCTTGAGGTCCGAACTGCTGATTATTTTCAAACTTCTGTTAATTATTGACTTGTCAAATGTTTTCCTATTTTTCAAATAAAAATTTGTATTTTCGTGTCCTTGTTACATGCGCAACGCAATAGAGGTGATGCCTCATAACTCATGTTTGAGTGGAGATGTTATCTTTTGACCCATATGCCATTATGTCTGATGGTAATGTCAGCGCCAGGGTGGGAGTATTCTTCAAAATTCCCTTTTCTGGAATTTTACCCCAATGTCATGGTTTGGCTGCAGTTTTCATGGAGTGACCCATATAATTCTGATCACTCGAGTGCATAATTTGTGTCAAATAAACACTGTTTTTTTTCCACTGTGCAGGACGACGAGGATGGAACAGAGACAGGAGACGGAGACGAGTGGATGCAGGGGAAGACTCTAGTTAAACCTCCAGACCAGCTGGACCTGACTGAGCCGGTGAGAACACTCTTAGAAGAAAAGGGTTCCTTAAAGGTTTCTTAGATAATTAAGGGTTCTTAGCGTCTTAAAAGAGTTCTATTTGGATAGGGAAATGTAGGGTTCTGCTACCAAAGAACCTTTAAGGGTGGGTGAGGAAACATTTTAACATGCAGCACGTTCGAATCTGGGCTGTAAATTTCATGTCTTTGAAAAAAAAAAAATTATGTGAGAAATAAATGTGGGTTTTGAAGGTAAAAAAAAAAACAGAAATAGAAAGGCAACACAAAGGATCATTTTTCAAAATGTCTGAACCACAGTTTTCATACTCACTGGCCACTTTAATGCAAACATTTTGAGAAGCTTTTCTGCACACCACAGTTGTAAAGAGTGGTTATTTGAGTTAATATAGTGTTCCTGTGAGCTTGAACCAGTTTGGCCATTCTCCTATGACCTTATTCTAATGTTGCAAAATATCTTGCACAGTATTGCCTCACACAAGACTCACACAAGTCTGTAAAGTCTCTGTGTAGTATTTTGGTAATATTTGGTAGGATTTGGTAAAGACTTAATTTGAACTTTTTAATGTTGCAAATTTTTTTGCTATTTTATTTATTATTTATTTGAAACATTGAAACAAACTAACAGTTTAATTGTACAAGAACATTTGTGCGTATGAAAACAAGTTTTTGAAGGACTGCTGTTTGACCAGAGCTAGTAACCATGTTATAAAGGTGATGTTATAAATCATCCCTCTTCACATGGGGCTGCTTTTTGCTTGGGTGCTTCTCCACCACCCAATTAGCTCATATCTGGTCTTTGTAGAAGATACTTTGGAAAGAGAAGTTAGTTTTAATGGGCGTTTTGCTTCCTAACAGCATACGATTGTTGATATATGAAGGTAAGTTGAACACAGATTGGAGTTGGATGCATGTCAAGTAAATTAAATTGTATTTGTATAGCACTTTTTCCACAAAGCAGCTTTACAGATATCCACATGTAGATTTATATCCCTAATGAGCAAGCCTGAGGTGTACGAAATGCTGTAGCACCACCTGCTGAGGATATCAGAACATAAATGAAATGCCTGGGAGACTTTATGAGTCTGTTACATGTCTACAGTTTTGAAAATGTAAACGTTTAGATTGTGATTTCAGGTTACATCATAAAACATTTATTTATTTATTTTTATTGTGTTTTAAAGCCAGGTACTTGGCATATCATTGTCTAAAATCCATGAAACAAGTTAGCTCCTGTTAGCACTTACATTATAGCAGCTATAAACAGTCATCCCCAAAACCAGTCTCTCTCCCCCAACACCCCCCCCCGAACCTTCTTGAAATTAATAAGCCAAAAAATACTAAATACATAGCCAAAGATGCTAAATAAACATCTTGTCACAGAAAACTTCGCCATATGAAGTTACAAACAATTACAAAGTTGTTTTTTTCTTTTCCATTTTTATCTATTAATATGAAATATAAATATCAACACCAGACAGAATCAAGAATTCAACAGCATTGTGGTATAATTATTAATAATGTGTGAAGGCATGTAAGTCTCTGGAGTTATTTGATTGACTAGAGAAAAAAAAATCACTCTCAGCTGAGACAATAATTATAATTCTGTTGTTTTTTGCTGCCTGGCAATTGAAGCTGAGGTCTGCTAAGATCAAATATTTTTTTCCCCTTCAGATTTCATGCTAATTAACTACTTTTCTTTCTTGTTTTGTCTCTTAGGAGCTGAAAGAGGAGTTCACAAGAATACTGACGGCAAACAATCCACATGCTCCACAGAATATTGTCAGATACAGCTTCAAAGTAAAGTGTTTCCAAAATTTGCATCACTTTTATTGCTATTTCCTAAACACATATCATACAGGTCATGCCACTAAACACGCTGTGTGTTCCTCAGGAGCGCTCCTATAAGCCGATCAGCAGCGTGGATCAGTTGGCTGTTCACTTTGTGCTGGAGGGGAACCTTCTGCACAAGGATTCTGATGAGGCTCGAAGGCAAAGAGCTAGGCAAGGCTTTGCAGAAGGTAGGACAGTTACCATCTGTCAGAGTAAACATTAATAGACACATCATGATGTTACATTAATACTGACTGAAATGCTTATGGTTTCAGAAAAAACAGTCACGGAGACAGAAAACGTAGCAGAAAGTGAGGACAAGCCTGAGACTCCGGTAATAAAAGCAATACTCATAACAGCACATTGTAAGAAGAAATTAAGTAAAACGGATGCATCATAGAGGTGATGGAGTGTTGAATAGCCGTGTTGTTATGCAGGCTGATGGGGTCGAGGACGCGGGTGATGGAGAAGATGGCGCTGGAGAGGAGAGATCGGACAGCGTGGACGTCCAAGTGGGGAAGACAGAGCGCAAAATCACCAACCAGTTCAACTTCAGCGAAAGAGCATCACAGACGCTCAACAACCCTCAGAGAGTAAGATTCAGCTTAGTCAATCCAGGACAGAGCTGCAGTGTTTTCTCTACTACAATTCATTTAAGTAAGGGATAAAACACTTGCCTGCATGCCGTTATAGGAAAATAATCAGTGATGGGGTGGTGTAATGTGACATGAAGTTAATTGTTTTCCTATAATGGCACATCCATAAATGGTACCACAATCATTTGTCAGCAATTACATTGTTTAAAATTAAAGAGCAACACATTTTACTTTTTATCCATTTATAGTTACAGTTAATGTTGTGGAACAACCACAAAACAAGCTACTTCCTGTTAGCTTGTCATGTTACAGAGAAACTGTAAAGTGCAAAGTCCTCTGTTCCATGATGGAAAACTTACTGTTACAAAGCACTGATACTGGAGATTCCTTCCATACCATCCTTCCATAAGTCCCTGTGAATTAGCTGTTACTATAGAGTATATAAACAATAACGTACTAGAACGAGGGCAAACCCATGATTTGCCTTACAACAAGAACTACTGTCAGAGCTGCGTGTTCCGTAGAGTTTTGTTAAAAGATACACTTTTGAGGTTCTTGTGCTTTTATTTTCATACTTTTAGTACATTTTAAAAGAGTTTTCAAAGATATTCTGCTTTAACTTGAAGGAAGAATTTAAAGCTGTATGCAATTTTTTGGAGTATTAATTTAGATGAGTAATTGCACTTTTACTTGAGATAACAATTTGAGTACTTTCACATCCATAATAATAATAATAATAATAATAATAATAATAATAATAATAATAATAATACAGTTTTTTTTTAATCTCCATTGTATGAATGTGTATCTCTGTATTAGACAGAAAAGAACCACAAATCAAGATTTCATAGGAAACCAAATGAAAAACCAAATGATTTATATTTCTGCAGGAAAGAGCCTGCCAAACTGAACCTCCTCCTCGTGCCACCTTCTCCGCTACAGTTAATCAGGTAAGAGCAAATGAATCTCTGACTTTTGTAATTAAGCCGTTTAATAGCTGTGATGATATGTAAAGAAAAGTGATGTAATTGTGTCTACACTGGGTCTCCAATGAAGATTAAGTTAATATAGTGATATATCTGTTTTAAGATTTATCACATAACAGGCTTTTCAAATATTTAACATTACTCTGTACTAAAAGCATAAACCATCCATTCAGTCTCTCAGAAGAATACCTTAAATATTTTTAATGCTATCGGGCCTAATGTATCATTTTTTTTAGTAATGTTGTGTAGAAATGTATTTTTGGCCCAAAAATTTCTGCCAGATTTACAAAAGTTTCTTTTTCCTCATACTCACGTGTGCATGTTGATGAAAGCCAATAAAAATGCCAGTAAAATGCAAAGCACGCTCACACTACAACTCATTTGCATTTGGTAAAGGTCCCAGCAAGCTGAAAGTGCAAAAAAATAAATTAAATTCTTACAAGCAGAAGTGGAGATTATTTTTTTTACTGACATCTACAGTACAAAAGGTGAATAAGGTGTGACAGAGGCCAAAAAATGTAATTAGCCTAATAGGTTTAAAAATGTTATTATGCATAGGTGTGGACTGTTTGCCCAGTAGGGGGCTCACATCCCTCCCACTTCCCATCACCCTGCTCACCAGCAGCTAAACTCAAAGTCATGATACTCTACACACAGAAACCCAACAGTGTCCAGACTAATCTTATAACAGATTTGCAGCGAGAAAATAATTAATTTGTTTATACTGATTGAAAATGTCAAATAAGTCAATTTCCATTCCCCTGGCGTAATGGAACACAAGTGCACTGTTAGAAAGGGTTAAAAAAATGGTTTGGCATGAAAACTGAGAAATAAAAGATATCTACACTGTACCCGGGTGATCATGGACACCAAGCACATCACTCAGGGAAACCGTTATGTTTAATTGTTTTAGGTTTTAAGTTCAAACGTGTGTTTGTCATGTATCTCGTGTCTCTCCTGTCTCTCACAGGATATGAAAGTTTTTTCCAAACTAACAGGATTTTCAAATTCTTAAAACAAATTATGAATAAAATTGTTTGTAACCAGCTTTATAAATGAGGCCCATTCTGAAAATGAAATAAAAGAACCTTATACACATACAAATGCTTTGTGTGTGTTTACAGTGGGAGATCTATGATGCCTATGTGGAGGAGCTCCAGAAGCAGGAGAAGACTAAAGAGAAACAGAAGACCCTTTCGTCTAAAAAGGAGGAAGACAAAGGGAAGAAAAAGACATTGTTGGTGGAGAATCAGGTAGGAGCTTTGAGTCATTCGTGTTCATCAAAGGCATTCTTTCACTCATTAATGTCATAAAGTATGAGCTTGTGTAAATAGGATATTACTAGGACGCTGTCTGTAACACATCATAATTATCTCCTTTATCAATCAGAGCGATGATATTACCAAAGTGGCGAAGGTGGCCAAGATTATCGAGCGCATGGTGACTCAGAACACCTTTGATGACATCGCTCAGGGTAATTATTCCTCATTAAAATTTGCTGACCAAAACTATCATGTAAGTGTCCACAATGTGTCACTCTGCTTTTCTCCTGTCCATTGTCCATGTTAGATTTTAAATACTTTGAGGATGCGTCAGATGAGTTCCGAGAACAAGAGGGCACGCTTCTGCCACTGTGGAAGTTCCAATATGACAAAGCCAAACATCTCTCAGTAACCGCACTCTGCTGGTCTGTATGCACTGTACAACAACAAACATCACTGTACAACACCCATTAAACTGTTAAACTAAATGAACTGTTAATTTCTCTGTACATCCAGGAATCAGAAATACAAAGACATGTTTGCTGTAGGACTTGGGTCATGTGAGTTCACCTTCAGAGTTTTAAACAGACATTTTGTTCTTAAATATTCCTTCCAAATGCAAATTTTGGATTGTTCTGTTATCTTTTCCCTCCTAGATGAGTTCACCAAGCAGGGTCGAGGCATGCTGCTCTTCTACTCCCTGAAGAACTCCACCTACCCAGAGTACATTTTCCACACTAAGTCTGGGGTCATGTGTCTGGATATCCACAAACAGCTGTCCTACCTGGTGGCGGTGGGTTTCTATGATGGTAGCGTTGCAGTGTATAACCTGAAGGAAGACAGACCTCAGCCTGTTTATAAGAGCACCGCCAAGTCGGGCAAGCACACTGACCCGGTGTGGCAGGTAGGGGGTTCTCCATTAGTGTTTTAGCACGAGTTACAGTAACCATAACCAAACTGCATAACGGATTTCAGCATGCACCAAATGGACAGCAATACAGAGAACATGGAGAAAGATAAAATAAAAGGTGTTGTTTTTTTATTGCCATTTATACCACATTGTTGTGCCAATCTCAAACCTGATTGGTCAGAAGCTCTGACAGCAGTGCCGGCAACAAAGCAAATCACAGGTTTCTGTCCTAGTTCTAATACCATATTATTTCCATGGTAACAGCCAATTCACTGGGCCCTGTATGGCAGACGCTCTGTATAATCTAAGTGGAATAATATACACATTTAAAAAGTGCTGCTATTTAACGAATAAAAACATTTAATAGTTTACATGTTGAAGCTTGGAGATGTTTAATTTAACAATACTGGAAGGAGTCTCCAGTGTCAGCACTTACATTTAGAGGTAAAGCTGCAACTTTAAGTTTTCCACCATGTGAAAGTCTTCAAGACAGAGAGCTTTGTATTTTACAGTTACATAACATGACAAGGTTTTTTTTTTTTTGTTGTTGTTGTTTACTAACTTAAAGAGAAAGTGAAAAAAAGAGATACAGACCTGTTATAATGTAATTGATCACAGGAAATAACTTGTTATGTAACTATAAAAGGATAAAAAGTACTACATCTCATGGTTTTAATAAATAAAAATTGTAACCACTGGTAAGTTTCTGTGGTGTAAGGGGAATAAAACACTTCAGGATGTGCAGTTATTGGGAAATTATCAACTTTAGGGTGGCAACAGTAACTCGCTTCATGGCGTGTTCTGTTTTCTTGAAATTCATTGAAATATAATTTCAGCACTAAATATAATAATAGAACTTGTATTCACTTCGCAAGTCTGTAACGATAATTGATATACGTAGCTCAATCTTAGTTATCTAAGTTATGGTAAGACTGAACATTTTATTCTGTCATGTCCTGAAAGAACCACATTTTGTCTTGTGATATCCTACCAGGTAAAGTGGCAGAATGATGACATAGACAAGAATCACAATTTCTTCTCAGTCTCCTCTGATGGACGCGTGGTATCATGGACTCTTGTGAAGGTGTGTTTAATACAGATCTCACTTTTTTGTCTTCAGGCTCTATGTGATTTAATAACGAAAACATTTGGTTTTTCAGAATGAGCTGCTGTTCACAGATATCATAAAACTCTCTATAGAAGGTGCTGTTTCAGAAGGACAAGAGGACATGAAGATCCCTGACATGGGTAATAATCAGCCACCAACAACTCATTACATCATTAATAATTCAACATTCAGCTTGGAATGAGCTTACAAATAACTGCCATGAGAATTCTTCCTTTAAACTCCTGCATAGAGTTCAGATATTTTGTTTTGACCTCATTGATTTTGGAATCATTTGTCCCTGCACAACATTCTGAAGCTCCTCAGTCCTATCGTCTTTTCTATTCCAGCCTGCGGAACGTCTTTTGATTTCCATAAACAGATCGACTACCTTTTCCTCGTTGGCACCGAAGAGGGGAAAATCCACAAAGTCAGTAGGAACTGTCTCTGTAGTTTATCATTAAATGAGTACTCCATTGGTTTTAACTTATGAACAGATTGTTACATACCAACAATACATAATTTCAGAAGAATCCCAAACTAGTTTTAACTAGTTTTAAATTACAAACACAGCATTTGTTTTAAAGGTTGTCTTGGGACAACAACAAATGGTTAAAAATATCAATTAAAAGTTTTAAAGTGTTTTAATACACTAGCCCTAAGTATTTTATAGGTAAACAAAATATATTTGATAATTTATATAAAATATTACAAAATTCGCTTTTAAAAATTATTTTTGTTAAAGTGTGCTTAATTGCATTACTATAGTAATTGTTTTTAACACACTGTCCAAAAATATACAAGAAAAGTATTTGAAATTTTTATGAAATACACTTATAATATATGAATATTTTATGGTGTGTATTGGTATAAATATACTAACACAATTTTATGATTCAGGTATACTTGGTTTAATCTTTTGAGATTAATGTAATGTTTTAGCATATTTTAACTAAGTACATAAATTGACAACATATTTAGACAAAGCTCAGTAAATACAATTTAAAATACTTTTTTTTTTACTAGCTAACTCTAACCCTAACCCTAACCCTAGAATATATAGCTTGTTCAAATAAATTCATATAGATACAAAGACACATAAACACCCAGCATCACCTCTTGCATTATTTAGTTACATTATAGTATAATATGCAGTGTACTACTTCGATCAAAGTATAACCTGAAATACATATGGGAAACTGGAATGAGGTAAATACTGCAGAAATTTGCACACATTACTGCAGATATGAGCAGCTTGTTGTGCTGTAGGGACACGCTAGAACCCCTAGTGCCTGGCAGAAAAGTCACACAATTGTAAAACTTCTACATTCGTATCACTGTATTGATGCTGAGAGGACTCGGGTGCAATCATTACCTTCTTATATAGGCCCAAGGTGATAATATTATGTGTGATATAATGGCTGAGTGTTGCTGACTGCTCCATTTACACCCCCACAAAATGTAAAGTCTGTGTTATTCAGTATTTTCACATTTTTGCATGGAGCCTTAAGGAGCTCTAGGGTTGCCCCTCGGATAAAGGTGATAAATCCGTGGCATTTGAAAAAGCAAGCTGAGCCGTATCTGTTTGGTGAGGATATTGTGGAGTAGTGCTTTCGGGTGCAGTCTAATCCTCTCTATCGCAGAGACACGCCAGGAGCTCAGGTTTTAGTCTCTCTCTCTCTCTCTCTCTCTCTCTCTCTCTCTCTCTCTCTCTCTCTCTCTGAAGAATGACAGGCAAAAAAAGAAGGAATGAAGCATTCCAGTAGCACTGATTAACACTCTTAGTGTAGTGCCACTTTGTCTGTGTCCATAATGTTGAAAATCTCCCCCCGGGGGATGAGTGAGACTCTGTGTTAGTGTGTGTATGGTATGAATGGATGATATCTAAGCCTGGTTCCATGTGTTCATTTGCAGTGCTCCAAATCCTACTCTAGCCAGTTCCTGGAGACGTACACTGCACACAGCCTGTCTGTCGATGCCGTGAAGTGGAACCACTTTCATCCGAAAGTGTTCATCTCTTGTAGCTCGGATTGGACTGTCAAGATATGGGACCACACTATCCCGTATGTATACCTTCATATTACAGAGCATCACAGCAACATCACAGCAAACGTAAACCAAAGACTACGTTATGTAAGGAATAAAACATAACAGGGCGTGCTGTTATAGGAAAATAATAAACGACATGGTGGCGTGATGTGGTCTGCTGCAAAGCAGAGTTTCAGTTACAACCCTGAAGCTGATTATTTTTTAATGTTCTGATCTGTTTTAAAGTTTAAAGTGTTTTATTGCTCTTATACCACAGCAATTTGTCAACCATTATTATTTCGTATTTGCTAAATAATGACACAGTGTACTTTTGTATGTTTAACTGTTTATAGTTGCATTTAATATTGTGGAACATCCATGAGACAGGTTTTCACTTACGCTATAGCAGCTATAAATGTTACCTCACAAGGCTCTATTGAAGTTAATAATGAAAAAAATATGCAGCTTACCATTTTATGTGAAAGCGCAAGGTTCTAAATGTGAGCATTACAAAGTGCCGACACTGGAGACTCCTTCCATAAATGTTAAATATAATACAGTATATTTCCTAACATAAAGTTTCATCATATTAAAAATGATACTTCTTAGTGTTTTTACATTTGTTTATTGCTTACTCTATGGGAATGAGTTGTTACTCTCAAAACATTAATGTTTTAGAACAAGCACATTAATTAAAACATGACTACTGTCAGAGCTGCTGTTATAGAATAGTAATCAGTATGCTTCGGCCAATTGAAAGTGGTATACATTAAGTAAAGTTTAAAATACTTCCAAGTCTAGGTCATGGAGAAAAAATGCAAGAAACATTTCATAGCCTCACTCCACAGAAACCTTCCAAACTCTATTATCTTTACTTCAAAAATAGCAAGCGTAAATTAAACACATTTAACTCCTACAGTTGTTATTAAAATAAACATAATTAGCTTGTCAAGACAATGATTTGACAAATCAGTTAGCCATTCCCAGTCTGTCAAATAGAGACCCCTGGGTGAGTAATGATTATAATTACGATGTCATTTTGACAAAGCACACTATGCATGCTGGAGTCTCATTATTCTGGGCTGTAGTTTCTAAAACATGTTTACCAGTTCAACCCAAGTTCACCAGCAGAGGGCTCTAGTGCAGTAAAGAAGGAAATAGACAGCCGTCAACTCTCAGCCACCTCACCCTACAACGATCCTAAATAATAAAGTGAGTCTTTTGTAGGCATGCATTTTTGACCGGATTGAGTTATTGAAAGTAAGCTGTATTGATTTTAGTGAAACTGCGGAAGTGTTCTTCAGCGAAATGTGGAGCCACTTAGGGCTACATTAAGTGTAATAACCCACTCTTTGTTAGAGGTGTAATGCAAACCTGCACACACACTCGTCTCACTTTCTGTGAAGATTCACTTAACCACTAGAACAAGTAGCAACCGTTTTTTTGGTTTTACTTCAGTCTGTATTTGTATCCCTTTAAGACTTACAGTGCCCTCCACCAATATTGGCACCCTTGGTAAATATGAGCAAAGAAGGCTGTGGAAAATTGTCTTTATTGTTTAACCTTTTGATCTTTTATTTTAAAAAAATCAGAAAAAAAATTCTCTGTTCTCATGGATATCAAATAATTACAAACAAAACACAGGTTTATCAAAAAAAAAAAAACTTTGTTAAATATAGGTGTGCGACAATTATTGGCACCCTTTTAGTCAATACTTTGTGCTACCTCCCTTTGCCGAGATAACAGCCCTGAGTCTTCTCCTATAATGCCTGATGAGGTTGGAGAATACATGACAAGGGATCTTAGACCATTCCTCCACACAGAATCTCTCCAGATCCTTCAAATTTCAAGGTCCATGCTGGTGGACTCTCCTCTTCAGTTCACCCCACAGTTATTCTATGGGTTTCAAGTCAGGGGACTGGGATGGCCATGGCAGGACCTTGACTTTGTGGTCAGTAAACCATTTTTGTGTTGATTTTGATGTATGCTTTGGACCATTGTCCTGCTGGAAGATCCAACCATGGCCCATTTGAAGCTTTCTGGCAGAGGCAGTCAGGCTTTCATTTAATATCTGTGTCCTTCATTTAATATCTAAGTCCATGATGCCATGTATCCTAACAAAATGTCCAGGTCGTCTGGCAGAAAAACAGTCCCAAAACATTAAAGAGCCACCACCATATTTAACCGTGGGCATGAGGTACTTTTCCATATGGCTACCTCTCTGTGTGCACCAAAACCACCTCTGGTGTTTATTGCCAAAAAGCTCTATTTTGGTTTCATCTGACCATAGAACCCGATCCCATTTGAAGTTCCAGTAGTGTCTCAAGTGAAGACGCTTGAGTTTGTTTTTGGATGAGAGTAGAGTTTTGTTTTGTTTTTTAAACCCTTCCAAACAACTTGTGGTGATGTAGGTGACTTCGGATTGTAGTTTTGGAGACTTTCTGACCCCAAGACGCAACTAACTTCTGCAATTCTCCAGCTGTGATCCTTGGAGATTTTTTGGCCACTCAAACCATTCTCTTCACAGTGCGTTGAGACAATATAGACACAAGTCCAATTCCAGGTCGATTCATAACATTTCAGTTCACTGGAACTTCTTAATTATTGCCCTGATGGTGGAAATGGGCATTTTCAGTGCTTGTGCTATTTTCTTATAGCCACTTCCCATTTTGTGAAGCTCAACAACTTTTTGCTGCACATCACAGCTATATTCCTTGGTCTTATAAATTGTTATGAATAACTAAGGGAATTTGGCCTATGTGTTACCTCATATTTATATGCCTGTGAAACAGGAAGTCAGGGTTGAACAATTTCCTGTTCCTAGCGTACTAAACACTAATGGGAAAATACTTAAAATATATTTTTCTCATATGAATTCATAGAGGTGCCAATAATTGTTGCACACCTATATTTAACAATTTAAACCTGTGTTGTGTTTGCAATTGTTTGATATCCATGAGAGCAGAGTATTTTTGTGAATTGTTTGAACAAAATATCAAAAGGTTAAACAATAAAGACAATTTTTCACAGCCTTCTTTGCTCATATGTACCAAGGGTGCCAATATTAGTGGAGGGCATAGCATTTAATATTGGCCGTGAATGGTATTTCATAGTTTCTTTGAGTGCATTTACAGCCTAAAACATAAATTTCAGTGAGATATAATTAAACTGTCAGACAGTGGCCCTGGACTTGATACTGCTCCTCATACAAATCCTGCACAACTGTATGAATAGTGATTATAATTACATCTGACACCTGAATAATAACTCAACTCTGAATATGACCCATTGTGAATAAGAGTCCTGGGATGAGCACACGACAGCAATTATAATATACAACTATGTGTATAATTAAAGCTGGAACAATACATTCAAGAATTCCCAGTCAGTTTGCAATGACAGTTATGGTATAGGTGTAGTGCTGAAAGCTGAGACGTGAAAGACACACATTTACCTCTGGTAGCACTAACTTTCGTTTTTTTATCTTGGTAAAGTCAAGGTAAACTTTGACTGGGGAATTCACATGCCTGTCTTGTGAACCATTACAAGCCAAGCAGGTGGGACTAGGGTCTAATTGGTTGGTAAAAAATTGAGGCTCGCATAATTATTAATTACCATTATTATTATGAGACTGCACTTTTTTGTTACTGTTGCTTGGTGCACATCTGAGAAATTCTGTTTTTTCTTTCTGCTTGCTGGATTCTTGATTCTGGCTACCAACAGGGTGCATTTAATTATTAATTATTAATGCACAATCCTAGAATCTTTTCACTTGCATCTGTTCTCTCTGTTGTTCCAAGACACCCAGAGATTTCCACTGAGTAGGATTAAAATAAGGCTTCCCCTATGTGTCTCTCAGGACCCCCATGTTCACCTTTGACCTGAACACAGCCGTGGGTGACGTGGCCTGGTCACCGTACTCCTCCACTGTCTTTGCTGCTGTCACCATTGATGGAAAGGTAAGCTGCTTCAGTCAGAAGCTAAGATCTCTGCCAGGTCAATCTGCTAGTACTACACAAGTTCAAGTTCAAGTTCAGTTTATTTGTATAGCGGTTTATTTGAGGTTTATTTGAGTGGCTCAGGTGGTAGCGCGGGTTGTCCACTAATCGTAGGGTTGGCGGTTCAATTTCCGGCCCACATGACTCCATGTGCCGAAGTGTCCTTGGGCAAGACACTGAACCCCGAGTTGCAAAATGCACAATGCAAACAGACATTCTTACTAGAGACAGGAATTGGTAGACACCTCATAATTTGATTCAGTTTTAGTTCAGACTGTCACGCTGCCAGGATCTTAATACATCTTGGTGGTACTTATAAACCATAACATCATTTTCATCCATGAGCTTAATGTGCTTCAGTTATCCTATATTAACATAAGAGTAACCTAATGAGCAAACTGTTAACTGTTACATGGTTATGTTATTATTTATTTACATAAAAAAATGGAAGAATGTTATGAATAGGCATAGAATCTGTCAAATATAATAAATAATAAATAAATAAGTATGGTTACTGTGCAAAAGTTTTAGGCACATGCAAAGAAATGCTGTAGAGCAAAGATGCCTTAAAAATAATGAAATTAAATGCTTCTACATTTAAAAAAAAATACAGTAAAGAGCAGTAAACAGTAGTAAAAGAGACAAAGTCAATATTTGGTGTGAGAAAAAAATAAAAATAAAATAGTAGTCTCCAGTACAATGTGTGCAGTTTTATAAGGAAATGAGCTGGTAAGTTTTATTGAGCATCTTGCAGAACCAGCCACAGTTCTTCTGGAGACTTTGACTTTCGCATTTGCTTCTTATTTTTGCAGCAAAACCCAGCAGCCTTCATTGTGTTTTTTGTCTGAAAAGTGTCTCTTACGTAATATGCTGCTTTCTTTAATGACATACAAACATTTTTCTGTAACATTTAATTCTGTGCTAGAAAACTAATGTTTGGGAATCTAAAATGTTTTTTTGTACTGACTTGATAATGTAGAAGTCATCAAATAATAAAATCTATAACAAAGTTTGTACTTAAAAAAATAGGGTGCCTAAAACTTTTGCACAGTACTGTAAATATATTCATATAATATAAAAATATAATATAATATAATATAATATAATATAAGAGACAATTATGATCTAAAATTATTTTTTCCATCCCCATTTCTTACCCATTTATGTGCTTGAGAGACTGGCAACAGTCAGAAATTGCTATGGTATGATCTTTCTTGCGTCAAACCTTCTTGTTGCCACTTTTATTGTTTTTAGTGTTTATTCATAATATTTGTGTAAATATTATCTCCTCTCACTGTTGAGCTTTACACAATGCTGAGTTGAGTAAACACAATGCTGATGTCATGCTAATACAATGATGCTGTGAGTTGTGAGTAATTACTTGTGATGATGCTCTCATTATTTACAAAGAAATTCAAAACTACTCACAGCAACAGAAGCACACACACAAACACACACATACACTTTAAGGAGTGTAATAGGTGTTAATGAAACAGCATAGCAGCTACATGATGGGATTCCACTCCTGCTGATTCATAATGCTGCACAATCACCTGCACATCACACACACACTCAGTCACCCATGTCTGTTTGTGTTAGTGCACAGGGGCAGCCATTAACCTGCCTGACATTAACTATTAGCCTCAGAACAGATGCTGAAGACATGTCTTGCTCCTTCAGCTCCACTGTACATACACAATAGAAGGTGACAAGTTGTTCATGTCACCTGTGTGCACTGTCAAGCTTTTTGAGCTTGTAATAAAAAAATGGCAGTAACCAAAATGTTTCTGCTACTGTATATTTATAAATATCAGTGCTGGGCCTCTTGTGTAATGGATATCTGAGACGCACAAGATGGAACAGATGCCTGGATGACACAGGACTTGAGTTTGTAGTGCAAAAAAAAATAAAAAATCTAAATCTGTAGTGTTTGTAGTAGCTGTGAATGGAAAAAGTCATCTCAAGTCTTTCTAGACATTTATTATGTAAGGGGATTGGTGTTATAGGAATATAATCAAGATGAGGTGATACGATGACGCAGAGTTACTGTTACCACAATGAAGTTGATTATTTACCAATAACAGCATGTTCTGAAGAGTTTTCCTTTCCTTTCCATTCTTCTCCTCCCATGGCAATTTCCCAACATTACAATTTTTTATTTATTAAAGAATAACACATCTTACTTGTATCCATTTATAGTTACATTTAAAGAACATCTGCAAAACAAGTTAGTTCCTGTTACGTCATAGCAGCTATGAACAGTCGTTCACTCACTTTCTCTTGAAGTTGACACTGGAGACTCCTTCCAATTATAAAATGAAAAAATACAATTGTTCATCCTATTAATGCAATAACTCACTGTAATGTATATTGCAGAGGATAAATAATTAAAATAATCTAGTTCATTGTCACTGCTAATATGAGTATATAGTGCAGTCCTTTGTGTTGCTGATTTATGATGTCATTACTTGTACTGTTCTTGAAAAATGCTTATTTGGAAACTGGGAAGCAAGCCAAGCTTGTAGATTAAACGGCAGAATGTCTCGTTTTTCTAGAAGCAGACATGGGCAAGATAATAGAAAGATTTAGACGCATCTTTAATTTTCAATTGAAGAAATAGAAAGCTTCCTTAAAAGAATAATCCTGTTGCTTTTATTAGGAATGAGGTTTGATAGACTCCTTGTACTGCACTGAAACTCTCGACCAAAACTATGTTTATTACCTAGCTAGTGTGAATGTATAGGTACAGCTACATTATATGGCCAAAAGTGTGCATACATTTGACCACACACACGCATCCATATGTGGGTCTTCTCCAAACTGTTGCCACAAAGTAGGAAGCATAGAGTTGTGTAGAATGTCTTTGTATGCTGTAGAATTATAATTTCCCTTCCCTGGAGCGAGGTCTATTAAGACATGGTTTGCCAAGGTTGGTTCGGAAGAACTCAAGTGGTCTGCACAGAGCCCTGACCTCAACCCCAGTGAACACCTTTGATTGAATTTGAAAGCTGACAGCACACCAGGCCATCAGGGCACAAATCCACTCACAGCCATGCTCCAAAAGCAAGTGGAAAGCCTTCCCAGAAGAGTGGAGGCTGTTAAAGTAGAAACGTGGGGACCAATTACACATTAATGCCCATAGTTCTGAAATAGGATGTTCCACAAGCACATAAGGGTGTGGTGGTCAGGTGTCCACATACTTTTGGCCACAGATATTCAGTCTGAGAGAGGCTACATTATATGAATGCATTCTGTGCTCTTGTTATAAACCTCATGGGATACTACACTAAAGAAGGACATTTTGTATTGTGCATCTGTGAGCGTTTCTTGTTTTTGACTGTTTCCAGCCGTGCCAGTTGGCTTTAGTTAATTTGAGCTTCATTCTGTTAGATTGGAGTTGCATGGTGTATCACGGAGCTGTTCCTGGCTCTAGGGTCTTTCTTAGTGCCAGTCGGATTGTGTGCCAGCATGAGCGTGCAAGTCACAGTGTGGAAATAAGTAGTAAGTGCCAGAGTCTCAGTAAGATTGGCGTCTCTCCAGAATTCTGCTCCTCTCCTGGAGGCTAGAATATTCCACTGTCTAGTACTGTATATTCATCTCAAATAGGGCACAAAGACTGAATCATTACCGATACCTTCACAGCTTCTATACTCACAACATCCTGAAAGTGACCATTCTTGTAGAATGCTGTTGTGTATCAGTTAGTTTATACACTCGGAGCAGCATTCCTGAAACTCAGCTGCTACATGACTCCACCACAGAGCCATGCTGTTGGTCAGTATGTGACTGTGTGCTTTCAGTGGTCCTCCTACAGTTACAGATGGCTTCTCCAGCCCTTACGTGTGTATTTTTGTGTTTCTGCGCCCCTGCCTCAGCTGCTTAGAATAGAGAAGTGCATTTGGTAATGCTCTGTGACTAACTATGAGCCATGCTGTTTGACTAATACTTTACCATGGGCACTCTCAGCCTCTGTCCCCTGACTTTCACTGCCTGTCTTGCTGAGGTGGGTGGCCTAATGGCCATGAAAAATGATCAGCACCATAATTAGCCACATTTTTTTCTCTTTTTTAATTCCCTTTCTAACTCTTTCTCTCAATCTCTTTATTCATTGCTTCTCAGATTGACATACCTTATCTTCTATCTATTGTCTGCACTGACCGTCAGTCCTGCTCTGTGTGTCTGTGTGTGTGCGTGTGTGTGTGTGTGTGTGTGTGTGTGTGTGTGTGTGTGTGTCACAGAGGATATTGTTATGAGATGCCTTTGACTGGGGACAGACTGCATTATTTGTTTGTGAGCTTGAGCTGCTTCCTCTAATGCAGTGGTGTCAGACTGGTGTCAGAGTCTTCTGCTAAATAACAGTGTATTTCTGGGATAAAATTGTTCTGTTAGATAAAAGAAAACACAAATCTCTGTAGGTGTATGACCCTTCAGGACTTGTGTTTAACAACCTTGCTCAAATTGCTGGACCAGTGAATTAGAGCCGCACAATTAATTGCATACATAATTTGCTTGCAAGGCTGGGACAAAGCAAGGACTGAAAAACTGAATACTTTTGTACTATGAAGGAATTTTACTACACCTACATTTGTTATGGGGGAAAAAATAAACCCAAAATGGGTTTGGCCTAAGGGTTTTCCTTCCCTCCTTCCTTCTATCTATCCATCCATCCATCCAGCCAGCCATCCATCTTTCCTTCTATCCATTCATTTTTCCTTCTATCCACCATTCCTGCCTTCCATCCATGCATTTATTTGTCCTTCCTTGCATTCATCTATTCATCCATCCTTCCTTATATATGCATATAAACCCAAAGAGGGCATGGCCAAAGAGTCTTCCTTCCATCCATCCATCCATCTATCCATCCATCAAATATGAACCCTACCATTATGCCCTGGAAACACGGGGAAAAAAAACTGAAAGGAAAAATTTTTTTTAGATGCCAGCTCTGTCAGCATGGTCTATGAATACTGGCTTGGACATTTCCTCAACCTCAACACGTTGGTCCAAAATGTCTCATCGAAGTTCAGTTGAGATATGGTGACTTTGAAGGCCATATCATATGATTTACATCATTTTTAACTTAAACAAACCATTCAGTGAGCCATCATCCCTTTGGCTTAGGGTGGGTTTATCCTGGAAGAGACCACAACCACAATTCTTATGGTGATCAGTACTTTGCATCGATTTGCAGTGAACCTTCAAACTAGGGGAACACATGGATCAAAATGATGCAAATGTTTTAGAAAAATGACTCCTACAAAAATGTTGTCACAATCATTGTCATTTTTGACTTGCACTTTTGACAAACCGTATTTACTGATAGAGTTGTCACTTTAGTCACTATTCTGAAACAGTTGAACTCCAATAACGAACCCTCTTTCAAAGTTACCTAGATCTTTTCCTCTAGCCATCTTGTTCCAAAATGGAGGCCATCTGGGCCAGCTCAACATTTATATACAGTACTTACCACAGAGCTTAGTAGGATGCTAATTGCTGAACTGTATTATGCTGTACACTTACCTCCACTTATTTATTCAGGTTTTTTCCTATAAGTTAAACTACCCTAATCCTGCTCTTCAATCTATCACACAGGTGCATGTGTTTGACCTGAGTATCAACAAATATGAAGCCGTCTGCCAGCAGTCCGTAGTGTCTAAGAAGACCAAGCTAACTCACATTGAGTTTAACCCCGTGTACCCCATCATTATTGTGGGAGATGAGCGAGGCTATGTCACCAGCCTGAAGCTTTCGCCCAACCTCCGCAAGAAGCCAAAGGTAAAAAAGCTGTATTTTCCCAAAATGCCCACAGGAGCTCCTGGCTGCTAGCCTCAGGCACTAAATGGTGATGTATTTATGTCAGTATATTAATACTTTCCTGGCTTGATATCTATTTTCACTTTGCTTTAGTTTCAATGCCATTAAGCCAAGACAAGATTTGGATTGTGTACCTCATATAGGCTATAATAACTGAGGAACATATTAAGTGTATGTGAGCCAATCCTACTGTGGGAAATTTCACATTTATTATTGATCACAGAGCAGAAAAATAATTTAAAGTATATCACCACGGCTCAGTTAGGCTAGTATGACTTCATTTAATCATTGTGTAACACTTTAACCCGGTCGTCCTTGCTTCTCAATTTTTCTTTTGGATCTTGATTCCATTTTCTTCCAGCACATTTTTTGCCAGTTCCCACTCACTATCTCGTTCTTGTATGATATCCACCAATCTGGGATGGTGAAGGCGAACATGCTTAAGGAGAGCACTAACTCTTATTTCGCCATATACAAATATTTGCCAAATTACATTGTTTATTAATTAAAGTACAACACATCATACATTTTATCCATTCTAGTTACATTTCATGTTGTGGAACGTCCATGAAACTGTCTTGAGGTTAATGCAGCTTGTCATGTTACTGAGAGATAGGAACGAAAACTGGAGACTCCTTCCATAAATACTAAATAAACATCTCCTTCACCATAGCTTCACCATGTCAACAATTATAACAGCTCATTTCTTATTCCATTTATTATAACCCATACAAGAAACCACAATGTATTAGGACAAGTACATTAATATAGCAGATGCACTACTGTCAGATCTGCTGTTACAGAAAATGAATCAACACCTTCCAGACCAGTCAGATCTGAGAATTCAACAGCGCTGTGGTATTATACTGTATGTTTTAACATTCTGCTCTGTTCCATATGAGAGCTGTATGTAAGCTCTGCCTGTGCTCACTGAACTGTTCAGCAGTTTAAGCCTGTGAAGCACCTTTTGCAGTGCAGAGGCCTTTCTGAGCAAACGGTCATCTCTTAAGCTCATTTGCTTATTTTCTTCACTCCATCATTCATATTCAGCCATAATCGTGCTGGTTCTCTATTTTAATCCCGATTAACAAGCGCCCTGTCCTCTACATCAAGCTACTCAGTATTCATGCATTTATTTGCATTATTCATGCAAGTGATTGTGGGTTTTAGGTCTGGAGTGAATCAGTGATCATGAGTAAGACCTAAGCCTGTACTCAACGGGATAAATAACAGTGTCACGTAGACTGAGCTGCTCCCTGCAGATAATGATCATCTCTGAGCCCGCTCTCTCTCTCTGTATCATATTCCCCACCATACTACTCGATATGCTTTAGAGACAAGCTGCCATCTGGATGTTTGCCAAAATGAATAAATGTGCTAAGTGTTGTCTTTTGTTATTGCAAAAACACAAATCTGTGTGGTCACTGCTGCTCTGCTTCACCTTCGAAATGTTTGTCCAAATATACAGCAGCTGTGGTGATAAATGTCACAGGCCAACGTTGCACCATGGCATGGTAAGGAGCTGCTGTTATATACACTGCCCAATGTAGCAGCAATTACTAGGATGGAAGGTAATATGTAAGGACAGTGGGGCATGATGTTATAGGAAAATAATCAATAACAGGGTGGTGCGATGCCATCCGAAACAAAGCTTAAGCAAAGTTTATTATTTTCCTATAACAACACATCATGAAGTGTTTTATTTTTCTTATACCACAGCAATTTGATAATTGCATCTTTTACTGAATGTATAAAAGCAGGACACATTCAGTTTATCCATTTATAGTTGCGTTTCATGTTGTACAATGTCCACGTAACAAGTTCGTTCCAGTTATAACAGCTGTAAACACTCATTCCCTCACCAGCCTCTTTTTTTCTCTCTCTTGAAGTTGAATAAGACAAAAAACACAGCTTGTTATGTTACCAAAGGAGCACAAAGCCCCCTGTCCTAAAGACTTTCCCGGAAAACCTAAAGTTATAGTGTTACAAAGTGCTGACATTGGAGACTCCTTCCATGAATGTCACATAAACAAAGAAAACTTTACCTTATCAATGATTTTATGTCATTCATTGTTAAATAACATGAATAACCTGCACCCAGAGCTGCTGTTATAGGAAATGAATCAGATTGGAGAATCCAACAGTGCTGTGGTATAAGCTTTTATTAGTGCTGAAACTCCTGTTCTATAATTTCACGCCTTTATCCTATGCATTGTGTTTTCTTCTGTGAAAAGATGGATTAGTGAAGGACTTTTATACTGATTGCTAAATGAATCGATACACTGCTCTCATAGCTGCTAAGAAAGTCGAAAAAAAAAAAAAAAAAACAGTCCACATCTTGTGGTAGTCTTTTACAAATTCGATCAAGTCTGACCTTTATGTTTCCCAAGCTGGTGTATTAGCCCACTCGAGGTGTGTGTGTGTGTGTGTGTGTGTGATTGTGTGTTTTAGATCAATGTGGTCCCAGTGTGGGCCACAGGGTAGCGCAGAGCCTATGACAGTGACAAAAAGAGCAGACTCGACACTGAGCAGTGAGCGGTGTTAGTGCACAGTACTGCAGGAACATCCTCCAACCTCCCCACCAGGCCTACTTTAATCCTATCATTCCGACTCACTGTTATAAAAAGGCCAAAATTAAGCTCATACTAAACTCAAATCTTGTTTATATGATTAGATTTTATCCTCAATCCTATGGCCTTGATCTTATAAAATCTTATCATAAGGGTGAAAAAATCAGGATTTGTATAACCTGAAAATGACATCATTATTTTTTTTTATTTATACACAAACTGAGAAGTGTGCACGCTCACTTTTTCAATGTTCGAAACTTTTAGTTAGTGCCAGTGTGATATATAAAAGCGAGGGATTGAATGATCTAATTAAGACATTAATCTAAAATTTAAAAATAAATGTCAAGTAAAACCAAAGAATCTGACATTAAAAGTCACATACATGTACAGTACTGTGTAAAAGTCTTAGGCACCATATTTTAAGAATTCTTTTATGACTTATGCATTATTAAGTCAGTACAAAAACAGTTTATTTTCCCAAGCCTAACTTTTCCATCAAAAAAATTGTGACAGAATAATGTTTCTATGTCAGTAAAGAAAGCAACACATTACATAGACAAAAAAAAAACCATCATGAATGCTGCTGAAAAGAAGAAAAAGCAGCAAGTGCTACAGTCAAAGGTTTCTCAATTCTAAGCACGCAAAGAACAGACTTGCGTTCTCGTGAGGAACGGTCTTGCCAGGCTACCTTGGAAGAACAAACTCTTAAGGACGAGAGGACGCATCTTTGCGAGAATTGAGATGTGCTGCGATCTTCCCGCTGCACAATGGACCGTCCCAGCACATTTCTAGTAGAGGGACAGGACCATCGTCTCTTTAATGCTCCCTAAGTAATATGTTTCAGCTGGTTAAATGGCCAATTAACCAAAAGTTAATTAAGCATGTTTTAATGTAGTAAGCTCACTGTTTGCAACTGCGACCTCACGCTAACTAAAAACTAATCTAACGAGTTTACCGTTACCTCAGGATGGAAGCTAGCGTAGTTTAATTAAAATACTTCTGAGAATTAAAAGGATTCTCACACTGGAGAATCCTTCAAAAATGTCGTGTCATATCAACAATTAAACATGTTTTTAAATCTGCGTAAGCTGTTTCTATAGAAGCGACCAAATATTGACTTTGTTTAGTTTATTACTGTTTATTTTCATTATTTTTGAAGGAATCTTTGCTTTACAGCATTTCTTTTGAACAGTAGTTGTACATCAGAGAAAGAACAAAGTGAAAACCCATATTTAGAGTAAGATTGTACTGAAAATTAAGTTTCTCCTTTTAAAAATAAATTTTATAAACATATTTAAATGAATGTATAAATAAATAAATGTAACTAAATTGTACTACAAAATTTCAAAATTTTGTTATCAGTAGTGACACTTTCTAATATCATTCATAATTAAGTAAAGTACTGGAATACCTTGGATCATTCCCAGATTTCTGCTCATATATAAAGAGTCATGGCTGTACTCATTCTGCTGCAGATCCCACCATTATGCAGGAAGTACATTTATGATTAGTCTTTTTTTGAGTCATTTCAGAGTCTCATTTCGTTTTAGACCAAAGCATTTCCAGACTACAGATGTGCCTCCGCATTTCCTCCTCAGTTACATTCTCAGTCTCTGAACTCTAATCTAATAGTTAACAATTGTGTGTTTGGCTATTTGTGTTTGTGTGTGCATTCTGTGGTTCTACTTGAATGGTGTTCCCTGCGGACACACACAAGTCTACAGGTCACTGTAGTGCTGTTTACATTTACACATAACAGACGAGTCACAAACAGAAGCAGTTCAATATGAGGCAGTACAAATCACCTAGCACGTCTGCATGGATTCATAACGTGAAAGACAGGGGTCAAATATTAGTCATGTAGGTGATTTCAACAAGACAATTTCAAGCTAACTTCATAAGCACAACTACAAAAGACAATGTGCTGGTAAGTCATTCTGTTATCATAGGCCTTTACAATGTATTTATTGTGGAGATGTATCTCCCGATAACTTATGTATGTCCACAGTTATAGTCATTCTACACACATCTTTGTAAATATGATCTCAGGACACTTGATGAAGAAGACATGGAATCTCCAAAAGAGCTAGATTGTAGCAGTAAAATAACTTGTACAGAACAAACGCTAAACAAGGCGTGATGCTATAGGAAAATAATCAGTGTGCAGTAGTGTGATGCGGTTACCACCCTGAAGTTTTCCAATAACTGCAAAAGAGCTGAAGCTTTTATTACTTTTTGTACCACAGCAGTTTGCCAACAATTACAATTTACTGTTATTAATTAAAGAATATCATACATTATAAGAAACATGTTAGTTCCTGTTATCAACTACATTATAGCAACTATAAACAAACGTTCATTTCTCTCTTGAAGTTGAAAAAAAAAACCCAAAAAAACCAAAGAAGAAAAAAAAAAAAACCCACAGCTGGTCATGTTACCAAGAAAATGCAAAGCACAACAGCCTTCATCCTGAAGACTTTCCTGCATCAGGAAACCTAAAGTTACAGCTTTAGCTCTGTTACAAAGTCCTCACACTGGAGAATCCTTCAAAAATGTCGTGTCATATCAACAATTAAACATGTTTTTAAATCTGTGTAAGCTGTTTCTATAGAAGCGATAACGTATTAGAATGAGTGTGTTTATATAAACCGCTGATTTGCCTGGTGATTAGTCAGCACTACTGTCAGAGCTGCTGTTCTAGAAAATTAATCAACACCTTCTGACCTATCATTTGAGAATTCTTCAGTGCTGGGGTATAAATCACAGCTTAAAGTGTCAGGCATTGAATTAATTGCAAGTTGCCATGCCCTCACTTTAGTGTATTACTTGTCAGCAGGCTATTATTTGTGCAGTGGCCTTTCTCTGGTCAAGTGACCACACATTGCTGCAGCCAGCTATCTTATTGGAAAATTATTGATTTACATCATCTACTGAATTGTGATGTCTGGACTCCAGTTTCATCTGTTGGGCATCTCATCTCTTCCCTGCTTTTAGAAGCCATTAAGTACTTTTGAATGCGTGCTGAACATGACAGCAATTAAGAAGTGTTTGAAACATCCACTGCTTTCTTAACAAGGGAAGCAGACCAGGGCTTTAGCAAAAGTTTTTCATGAAACTTTGGTACTTCTTTCTGTTTTACAATCTTTGGCTTCCACTGCATTCATTAAAAGCTAGATTCTGTATCACTTTCGGTCTGCAGTGCCATATTTCTATCTGATCAAAAGAAATGAGCAGTACATACTAAGCAATGTACAGTATATACAGGTACAGCTACAATCTAAATATATACGATATATATATATAAGACTTTGAGAAGCATATTGGTCAGCATGTTATTCTTTTATAGAAGGAAGCCACAGAGAAAAAGTGGGGATCAATAGCTCACTACAGCTAACAAGGAGGAGGACAAAGATAAACAGTTCAATTATTTAGGGTACCAAGGACATGTTGAGCTCTTGGGATCAGCAGAGGGATGGGTAGCTTAGAAATCTCATATGAAGAGGCTGACAAATCAGGAAGAAAGAGTTAATTTTAACACATATTGCTCCATTTGTCTAGTCCAATTTTTGTTGAGGGAGCAATCATGAAATGCTTGATGATACTAATTTGTTTCACTTCTGTGGATTAATACTAACTAGTGTGTCATATGTTAGTACATTAGCCACTACTTTTTAGCCTGGTCAGGCAGCACATTGGTGCTTTTACTTGCTCAGTGAGCTACTGATCTACCCTTTTCATCAGGAACTGATCAAAAGCTAATCTAGTCTTGTCTACAGAAGCACAACAAACTCAAGTCAACCTGAAAAGATGGGCACCACTGTCATGCAGGGTAGCCAGGTATCAGCTAAATTTCCAGCCAAACTAATCACAAAAAAAGCTCCAAAACTAGCCCAAAAAGTTTAGACATTGAAAAAGTACTCTGGCATTTTACATGTTTATCAGTTTTTACATGGGAAACAAGGTCACCTTGGTGCGCACGCATTTCTAATTTGAAGCATCTGCAATACACCTTTGTATTATCACCTTGTATGGCCATTATCCACTCCATAATCCCCTTTTACCTCTCACAATCTTTGCAATATTTACGTCTATATTTAGACGGACAGTAAATCAGTAGAAACACATACAGTACTGTGCAAAAGTTTTAGGCACCCTAAGACTAAAAATAAGAAGCAAGTGCAAAAGTCAAAGTCTCCAGAAGAACTGTGTCTGGTTCTGCAAGATGCTCAATAAAACTTACCAGCTCATTTCCTTATAAAACTGCACTAATTGTACCAGACTACTATTTTTATTTTTTTTTGTCACACCAAATATTGACTTTGTTTCATTTACTACTGTTTACTGCTCTTTACTGTATTTTTTTTTTAATGTAGAAAGATTTTCTACATTTCATTATTTGGAAGTCATCTTTGCTCTACAGCATTCTTTGCATGTGCCTAAGACTTTTGCACAGTACTATAGAAAAAAATGACTAGCCTCACTGCTCTGTTTGAACATGGTCTTACGATGTGAGAAAAAGCTAGCTTATCTACTAAAATCCATTCCAAGCTGAATCACTGTAGTATCTGTATAGTCCCCACTGAAACACAAATGGTTCTGTACATCGCAGATACACTGTCTGCACTTACACCTTTCCTTTGTTTGCCATAGCTAATGTAGGAATTGATTAGAGTTCATTTCAATTATTTGCTTTAAAACAAGATGTTGGCGGCTGTAGACTATGTTTAAGCTAAAAAAAAAATTACACTTACTTTTTCTCCCCAACCTTCTTCCGAAACTAGTCGAATTTGACAGAAAAAACACGACCCTGGCAACCCTTCTACCATTCAGTGGTTCTATAAAATCAGTCTGAATACGTTTCTGTGGGCCTAAGGGCAACTTGTGTTTAAAATGAATGAGTTTGGACTTGTTATACAGCATCTCTCTGGTAGACCACCACCATAAAATGAGAAATCAAATGACTGGATCTGAACGGTCCCAGATGACCCAGATGATGGAAAAATCTATTTAATTCAGTGCAGCAGGCGCTAGGAATGATTCCCATCAGAATTCTAAACTGCTCCTAACCATTTATAGTTTTCCACAGAGCTTGGAGTTTGTGCAGAGCAATAATACAGAATTTAATCAACGGAACGAGATTACCCTTGAAAAATGAGGAGCTTCATCAGCAGAAGTGGAAATGCTAGCAGCTCATTTGGCAGCTTCATCAGCCAGATTATTACCTTTTGCATATTGCGCAGAAAAATGATGCATGGGCCACAAAGGGAGACACGTCTGTAATTTGTAAAATAATGTCTATGGCTAATACGTTTGGAGGCAGTAGCAGAATAAGCAAAACTTTTCCTAACAGGACTGTAATTATTCAGAATGTGATGGGTCACTACATACTGTATAGCACTAAAAACCAAAGACTAGTGACATCAGATGCTTGAGGTATCAACTCCAATATTAAAATAAGATGCAGGGAGTTTTAAAGATTTAAATATTGCAACTGAATCAGTGGAGGAGACAACTGTTTTATTGGCACAATCCCAATGGACTATTCAGGCAGTACATTGCCGATGCGAACACTAGGGAAAATGCTATGTTTTCTTCGAGCAACTTCACACTTAAATAAGTTAAAAGCAGTAAAACATGTCTGTCATCCTGCTCATAATCACTGTCTATGACAATGGTGTTGTGTTGTGTATAGAGGCTGAATGAGTTAAAAGATGTTCTAAAAGTCAGAGGTAAAACAGTCCACAGTTATTAAATGTATGCCGCACTTCTAAAAACCAATTAAATGATTTTTATGGCTGGGAGTTGTGAAGGCTAGAGTTGAAAGAAAGAAAAAAGCCTAGAGTTGAAAGAAACAATCAAACAACTGCTGTCAAATAACAGCTACACACATAATATTGCCATAATTACTGTCTATGACAATGCTTTGTGCATGATTTGAATTGGAGAGTAAAATATGTTTTCGGTCAAAGGTAAAACTTGTAAAAACCCTCCTCCCTTATTATTACTTTTGTAAGAAAAGACCTATATCTGATACCATAATGAAAGTAAACCTGTGAAGATACATGAAAGTCTTTAGAACACTTTGACCCTAGTATGGTTCATTTATTACCAGTTCAAATCCAGATAAGGCATCCTGACCTTTGTTTCTAAAATCAGGACTCTACAGAAGTGTGTCTCAGAAATCCATACCTGTACCACTAAATCACCAGTGCTGAGTCAATAAGATCATTATGGCAGAGATAGATTCTAGACTAGTCTAGGACTGTCCTCAGTCCTAGACTAGTAATCTTAGTTCAATCTCCAACTGACACGCTGAAACTAAAAATAAGAATAAAATTTAATTCACCAGAAATTTAAAAATGCCTTTTCAAAGGTAAAGAATTGTTTATTTGTTTTGCTCTTGCGATTTTCAAAAGTGTAAATTCATCCAACCAGTGACTTTGTTCAAACAAGCTTCTCAAATGTTATTACTTGGTGTTTTTTTTTTTTTTTTTAATAACTTACATTGATGTAATAATCTGATAAAGCTCATTCTGTGCTGTTAGGTTGTTTTCAAACTTGCCTTTTTTTCCCCAGAAAAAGTGCTATCTGGTGCGACTTTGCTGCTGATATGAAAAAAAAAGCATAATAATGCTCTTACCATTCCTATCTAGATTAGACCTTTTTTTATCAGTAAGAAAGACTGAATAGACATTGGTGTTACTGTGGAGATGAGGAGGTTTTTATCACCGCTGTAGCTTTGGAGGAGGAAATACAAGGCGGAGCTGCTTATATGACTTGATTGTGATTGAATTAAAGTGATACGTGTCCAAAAATACCTCAGTGTTATTTTTAGCTATATTACAATGTTGGAAAATTGGCAATAAAATGTTGATTCGAGATGGCATAAATCAAATCAAGATGGCATAAATTCGCTCACTAACAAGACTCACTTTCGTCCTCTATGTCTGTTTTTCCTACAAGCCCCCAAGTTTGTGACTTGATTGGTTGGAAGATACAAAAGTGAAAACCAATTTTTGAAAGCAGCTTCACTCCATTACCTGCCCACCCAGTCCTCCTGCAGGCTTTAGTTTAAGGCCTAATATAACAAACCAGTCTCTAACAATCAGGTGCAGTGTTGTTGTTGTTTTTTTGTTTTGTTTTTTTTGGATAAAGTGTGTTATAGTAGAGCTGGATCAACTGGAAAAGTAGTATCCCATGAATAAAACACAAGCCAGAGTTTCTCATGGTGTGCTGAAGTTCTGCAGTCATCAAATAATCTGTCCCATGGTTTTGCTTGTATTTGATAAGAAACACATTTCCATTCCACATGTCCACTCATGGCTCTGTAAGATCATATATTTTGTACCAAGCTCTAGGATACCAGTTCCATCTCGTGACCTTCAACCCAAACAGCAACAATCCAGGTTTTTATGGATTCTGTGGTTTAAATTGTTCTGTTGTTGGGTCAAAAAGTTTTTTCACTAGCCCACCTTCATGTACGGTCCTGACATTGGTTTAGGTTCGAATTATATTTCCAAGCTCATAGGCAAAGTTTACGATAAGTTTCTATGCAATATAGACTGCCATGGCAAGAGAGGGTCAACATTCTGACACAGAAAGCTAATCTTGTAGCTATCATCGGATAACTGCATTACATATTAACAACATTATTTAGCTACATTCAATGTGATTTATAAACTGCATTTAAGATACAAATATTCCGAGAAATAAAACATGATCATTATAAGGTTCTATTTGGCTTTAAAATGTCTTAATTTGCTCATTCATTTTGTCTATTAGTTGCTTATTGAGACTGAGTGATTGCATTCTAGTTGATTTCTCCTTTCTACCGTAGATATTCAGCTATCATGGAGCGGTGTGCCCCATTTTGCTTCCATTGAGTTATTATTGCACCTAGTGGTCAGAAATGGGAACTGCAGCAAGCACTATTCGAGGACATTGGGGCAGAATTCACTCTGTCCCATACTCTATGAACATTTTCATTTGAGGAGGAGCAGTAGACAGGGCAGTTATTGACAGGGTTGCATGATTTTTACATCAAATTTTGGTAGTTTAAAAATACTCTGTGGCCAAGATATTGTTTTATAGCAAATTAAATCTAATAAATCTCCACAAACAAAGGCAAAGCGTGAGTGCAGACAGTGTGTCTATGATGTACAGAACCATTTCTATTGTAGGATATATTGCAAAGATTGGAAGAGGGAAAGAGGGATTATGGAGTGGATCATGTCTGTGGTCAAGTCTACAACCGCTCAAAACGAGCTGCTAGACTGTAGGCTGGATGACTTCATGTTGTCAACTCTCAACTGCCTATTATGGCATTACTCTAAACATTCACTAGATTGTAGCCTATAGCTTAAGTCGAGTATAATAGCCTCTCAGTGTAAATTTATTTGTGGCTATGCCATGATTAATGTTGTCCTACCACATGAAAATCTATGGTCCAGTTGCTGCTGGTACCAGTCAGATTGAACCTTATAAACCCACACTGTCAATGTCAAAACTTTGATGTCCTAAATCTCTTCACCCAGATAGAACCTTATAATACTAAGGTAACGAAGGGTCTCATGTTAATAATCTCCTTCCTTAGAGTAAAGGGCTCTCTTTACTATTATCTTTCATCATCATACTCAGGAGTTAGAAGTTAACGATTTCTATGAATACCCGTCACCTTGAGCTACTTTTTAAAAAGCCTTTGAAAAGATCTTTCTGCATCAGTGTTGAAGCCTCAGTGGATTTAGACACATTAGTTCCTCTGGCATATTTTTAGAGTTATTTATATCATCCTAATACACTGCCTCTTTCTTGTAGCTATTGACTGAGTGAGGCACTGCTACTTCATTAAAAATGATCTTCCATATAATGAATGAGAATGAATGGTCTAGAGGAAGGTTATGTAACAGCTTAGTCTACACAGACCTTGTTTTCCCCAGCAGTCAGCAGTTACTGGGATTTAGCACAGGGTTTAATGACTCCAAGAATAAAAGGGGGATTTCTTTGCGGTCTTCAACTGAACTGCTCCTTGGGGTGTCTTGTTAGGTTCATTAGAGCGTCTGCGAGGTCAGTAACCATAGCGATGATCTTTGATAGGGAGCGTGGCCCTTCTCCCGAGGGAATGATGTGTATAAATAATTGCCAGCCCAAAGCAGAGGAGCCTGCCTGTCTGCCATTTCCATCTCAGTGTTGTGTGCGCTGTTGTATGTAACAAGGGGAGATGCTTTTTTTTTTTGAGTTCCCAGCTTGAGATGAGAACAAACATTTAAACAGCCAGTGTTAGCATTTGTTATTTACAGTATTACATGAGCTGATGCATTTAACACGGCTGACTCGTTTCACTCTCCCTTTCCTTTCTCCTTCTAGGAGAAGAAGGGCCAGGAGTTGCCAAAGGGGCCGGAAGTGGAGACAGCAAAGTTGGAGAAGCTGTTGAGTCTACTGAGAGATTCTGAGAGTCCTGAACAGAAGTAACCTACTGACACCTCAAGTGCTCTGTAACATCATGTAACACGCTCTCAAAACACACACACACACAGAAGTAGCAAAAAATGTAGCAGGAAGGGAAAAAAGAAAGGTTTAGTCTTCTTTCTGGCTTGTCACTATATAAATATGTAATGAATAAAACACAAGAGGACATGCTGTTATAGGAAAATAATCAATAACAGTAGATTGATGTGGCCCGACACAAAGCAGAGTTACTGTTACTACCCGAAGTTGATTATTTTCCACTAACAGCACTTTCCGAAGTGTTTTATTCATCTGATACCACGGCAATTTGCCAATAATTACGATATTTTATTTATTAAAAACACGTCATTTTTATCCAATTAGTTACATTTAATGTTGTGAAATAACCATGAAAGTTCCTTTTATCACAATAAACCATCCTTCCTCTTACCAACCTCTTTTTTTTTTTTTTTTTCTATTTTGAAGTTAATAAGACAAGAAAATGCAGCTTGTCATGTTACCAAGAAACTGCAAAGCTCTCTGTCCTGAAGCCTTTCCTGTGGTGGAAAACTTAAAGTTACCGCTTTACCTCTAACTGTTACACTGGAGACTCCTTCTGTAAATGTTAATGTTAAATAAGCGTCTCCTCACAGAAAACTTTACCACATGAACAATTTTAAGTTGTTACTGTAGAAATCATAACGTATTAAAATAATCACATTACTGTCAGAGCTGCTGTTATAGAAAATGAATCAACACATTCTGACCAATCAAATTTGAGAAATTTTAATATCTATGCATATATATATATATATATATATTTTTTTTTTTTTTTTTTTTTTTTTTTTTTTCTGTAGTTTATATATACACCACTCGATATTAAACATCTCAGCTATGTGCTGTCTGAATACCTTCACCCTCAACCAACCCATCACTATTTCTCTTTCCAAACAACAAGGTATTAAAGACAGGATTCTGCCTTCTGGAGTGCTGATGTGTTTATTAAAATGATTCATCATGTCTAAACCACTGGTTCATTACCTGATACGCTCTAGATCATATGCAATTGGGATGAGAAGATATTTGTTTATTGGTACCTCAGGCCCTTTAAATAAGCAAGCTATGACTGTGAGGAAAAAAAAAATCCCAACAAACTCTTGTTTGATATTAAAATGCATCAGTCACACACTTGTAAGCACTACAGGGGAGCACCTATTCAAGACCCAGATGTATGCGTCATTATTAGCACAGTATTGATTGGTAGTTGGTCCACTGGCAATGCAGTGTGTGTGTGTGGGTTGAGTGCAACTCTGGCAGGCATGACTGGACTGTGGTGAAGAGGACCATAAGTGTCTCTTTACCTTTATATAAACCACTCACAGCTGAGTGCTAATGAATCAAAGAGCTCAGACATCAGAGACCACGGCAAGCAGCCCATACTGACACCGCATGGTCTTATGTAGCAACCCTGAATGCACAGGCTTCGAGCAGCGGTGAAGAAACATATCTCTACTTCTCTAAGCATAGAAAAGCTTGTGAGGATACGTATGTGGTCTAACAATTGTTATACTACAGGACTGAATGATGGCTGCCACTAATTTTAGCTTCTATAATATCATATTAAGTGGACACTTCTGTCTCTGCAGTGTCCATCTTCTCCAAACCTTGCCCATTCCTGGTTTAATGTTAACGTTCAGGTTGTGAGAAGATACTTCTGCTCATTCTTCTGCTGGATGTTCCCCGGTGCCAGCACTGGCACCCTCTCCTGACTTGAGGGCACTTTGCAGGCCTTGTACAGGATGAGAAATAGAACCAGAATGAGAACAGCCACCAGTACATTACACACTATAGCCACCACTGCTGCAGTGGACAGTCCTACACCACTGTCTCTGGACTCCATGTTGAAAGCAGTGAAGTAATCGCTGAGACAGTGTCAGAGCGTTCAGCTGTTCAAAACCCCGTCTGAAGATCACAACAAACTGAGCTGCATTTCTCCTCTGCCATCCTGCACTGTCATCCTGCTCGTTCCTCTTCTACCTTCAACAGAAATTAGATGCGTCCTAGTTTTCTCCCTTCACATCTGTTCAAGTGCTTCACCCTTCTCATGCACAGCAATCAAAAGCATGCTGCTGAGGAAATCCTTAAACTATTGATGTTAATGCTTTGGTTTATGAGGCTGACTTTGCAGGTATATAAGGAACAAGATCTCCTGCTTTCTGTAAATCTATATGTCCAGGTTTGATGTGGAAAAATGGTTGTCCACATTAATCATGCAGACACTGATGTTCTTCGTAAAGATCCTCCAATTGTCTTCGAGGTCTTTCTTTTCTTTTCTCTCTGAAAAAGAAGTAATGGTGGGATCAGAAAACTTTTTGTAAGAGTTTTTTCATATCTGACTACGGTCATTAAAATATCTACGCATAATAAAACTGAATTTGAGATTTAACCAAAACCACTCATCCTCTCTATTTTCACTAAGAATAAAGTATTGGCCCCCCAACTTTGCTTAGGTTGCCCATTGCCATTACTGTAGGCCAAAAACATGCTGTTTCTTGCGCTTCTTAGGAGCTCATTAGAGGAAAATCTCCAGTGTCTTTGGTTCCCCAGGATCTGTTAATGAGAGAAAAAACAAATCATGCAGTCGGCCAGATTCCAATCAATCAGGACAAGGAGGCGTCTCTACCTGCCTATCTACAGTGTCCTATAAGCGCAAAACTCAATAACGACCGCCAACACAACAGCAACTTAAAAATAAGTGCAACAACAAAACCAAACACCAGACACCTAAAACACAACAGCAAAACAACACACAGCACGACTAAAACATAACAGCAAAACCAAACATAACACAACTAAAACATAACAGCAAAAACCAAACACAACAAACCCAAAAAGAAAAACAGCAAGGCCAGACACAACAGAACTAAAAACACAACAGCAAAAACAAACAAGAGCGAATCCAAAAACACAACAGCAAAACCAAACACAACAAAACTAAAAACACAACAGCAAAACCAAACACAACAACCCTAAAAAGAAAAACAGCAAGGCCAGACACAACAAAACTAAAAACACAATAGCAAAAACATAACAGAAAAAACAAATACAACAAAATAAAAAAACACAATACCAAACTAAAAACACAGCAGCAAAAACACAACAAAACCACAAAATCAAAACCTAAAATACAACAAAACCAAAACCACAACAGCAAAACAACAACAAAAAACATGTCAACAAATACTCAAAATAGAAAGGAGAGGTCCTTATTGAACATCACATGCTCTTGATGACTGGCTACAGATTGCGTCAATCTGAGAGATGGAGGATGTTTACAGAAGTATGAGCATAACTTAATCTAATGATGCTTTTATTCCTGCTTATTTTTATCAAAGGCATTCATATACGGCTATTTTAGAATTGATATCAACTTTGCACGGTGTTAATATGAGTATGTGAACAGACTGCAAAGTGCAATTCTTTTTTCTTGTGAAAATCACACACAGTGTCCAATCAGCAATGGGCATATGATGTTCAATAAGCCTTTCTGTTTTGATTTAATGTTACTGTGTTTCTGATTTGCTGTGCTGCTGCTGTGCTGTTTTTGGTCTGTTAATGTGTTTTGAACTGGGCCTCTGTACCCATCAATCATGGTGGCTGACAATTTTGAAAGCTCCGCCTCTTACATCAGCATGTAAGCCTTCTAGCCTGGGCAGTGCGTGTGTGTGAATGTGTTTTCGAGGTGAGGGTTTGGTGGGGGAAAAAAAAAAAAACAAATAGAGAGGTTGTATTTGTTTGAATTTTTAAATTCAGGCTAAATCACCGACTATGCCTTAAAGAAGAACTAGAGGATGAACACAAACTTGAAAAATGACACCAGTCAAATTAGTAATGGTGCCTGCGGTCACGTCTGTGAGTTGCTGCTCGATACGTTGGCTAGTCTGTTTGGGTTTTTTTAAATAAAGCAGATCAAGGACATCCTGATCCTGAAACAAAAGTGCTGTTGAATCTCTCTCTCTCTCTCTCTCACTCACTGAAGCATTCAGGTGCTCATCCTGCTGCCTGTCTGTTTCTCCCATCTGCCTTAACATCTCTCTCTGTCTCACTTTCACTTACTCACACACTCACATATGGTCACACTTTGCATGCTGCCAATACTTTCCCTAGACCTATTTATTCAGTGACAATAAACAAATGATCATGCATGCTTCCCGACTGCTTAAAGACGTATGGTAGTGTGAATTACTTGCCGTGTTTCCTCCGGATATCAAACCAGGAAACAGAAAAGTTTCATTGAAACCAAAAAAACCTGCTGAACTTACAGTTCTGTCATCTGTGCTTCTGTGTAATTTGTACTTTGATCGGAAAGTGTGTGATTGGTCTATTTTTAGTTTGTTCTCCAAAGGCATTTTAGGGAAAAAAGTACACGAATTCGCACGAAGTACATCAGTGACTGTTTTTGACATGTGTCTTCTCAATCACTGCTGATGGCGTGTTACGGGCGTGTCTGTAAAGCAAGTTGGAAAATATCATCTGCAATGCGCACAAAATCTACAGTCTGTGCTAGGAAGAAATCAGCCCTCATACCATTCTGTGTATTTTTCTTCCAACCACTGGTGGTGCTGTTGCACTTGGTTCAAGAAAAATGTCAAATAATCTGCTTTTTATTAACAGCAAATAATCTGATACAGATACAGACAAAATGAAAACTTATAATTGGTGTTTTATCTGTGAATAAAAGGGGGCGCTCTGTCATTCATTAATCCGAATTCAGGACTATCCGTACCCTGCTCAAGTAGCTGTATCCATTTCCCATTGCATAACACGACCCATAATATTAGGAGGTGATCTCTGGGTAGAAGAAGTGAAATGAGTAATGGTTATTATTGTTATGGAACCAACTGATTGACTGGTTAAATACTACTCAAATTTTGCGCTTTGATTTTTACATGAAATGACAAATAGGCAAATGCAAAATGTGGATAGTGCTGTTGCTTCTCTATGTCAGTAATGAGCTCAAGAAACAAACGTTTGTAAGGCTAACGGCAGTGGGAAACCCGAACAAATCCAAGGGTGCCAATACTTTCCCCCATGAAAAATAGAGAGGAGAGTTTGTTGAGAGCAGACTTTGTGAATGCGATGTTGAAAACAATAACAATATCATACTGAATATGAGGAGTCATTGCAGTTCTATGGATGAATATATAGTCAATTCAATGATAGCAGATTTTACGTCTATCTGAAGGTAAATGCTAGCACGAAGATAACATTACAGGGTGTAAATAAATGAAAGTGTGAAAATAAATGACATGGAAGCCAGAAGCCACTAGAAAAAGGTTTAAAAAGAGAAAAAAGCAATTCTAGCCAGTTATTGTTTTGTCTGAACAATTCTGTAAAAAATGCATCTGACCAATCAGTGGGCTGCACTATTTTTAGCTCCACCCATCTGTCCCTGTATGTTTGTACTTGCAAGAAGGGTATCTCAATTCAGTACGGATACTTAAGAGTATGGACCATTTGGAATTTGGGGGCGTGGGGGCGTATAATAATAATAATAATAATAATAATAATAATAATTCATACATTGAAATGTTGCAAATAAAAACAGAATAAGGAAGAATTATTATCTTAAGAATAAATCATTATAAAAATAACTCCCCAAATAATACTATAAAATATATCTAATACCATACAGCAACTGTAATATAACAATAAGTTATAAATATGTAATTAAATTTTTTTTTAAATTAATAAGTAATTAATTGAATAAGTGATTAAGATATAAGATAGTAATAAGGAATTGGATGGTCCCAGTGCTGAGCGCTCGCTACACTGCAGTTCAGAATTTCTCATCTAAACACACCTGAATGAGAATTGGCCCCAATTCACTTAAAGCACAATAGTGCAAATAGATTGCAGTAATGCTTTGGTAATGAAGAGGCTCCGGTTAGCTGGCAAGTTGTTATTTCTAGTAGTGAGCATCCCCCTTGTGTAGAGCTGAATGGAAAGGCATAGAGCACAAAGGGCAGCTGCATGCTGAGCAGTCAGTGTCCCTGAAGAGGAACTCCTCCTCCTCCTCCTCCACACACAACTCCGAATTTAAATAGAGTACACACACACACACACACACACACACACACACACACACACAGTCCACATATTAGTACACACTGAACAAACAGCCTCACGCATTCCTCTGAACTTTCTGTTTCTCTGCTTCATTCACAATTATCTTCCTACTCCAGTCAATAAAAATACATAGTGAACCCCAAGAACATCGATTTGCATAAAAACGCAACCCGTCGTTCACCCACCTCGTTTCCAGAGAAGCTCCGAAACCCCACTGCACTCTGGGAAGCAGAGCCACTCGTGCACACTCAAGCTGCTGAATCACAAATGGAGGAGAGTCTAAAAGGAGAGAGTGCAGATTAGAGCACGCTAGCATGAGGCCTGTTCCGCTTAGATTAAATCCGCCCCCGTTTGGGGAGACTGGGAAGGGAAATGATAGTGACGGACCCCTCCTGCAGTGAACAAGTGTGTGTGTGTGTGTGTGCTGACGCATGGGAAGCATCTCTACTGAGTATATTCTGCTGAATAAAGTCACCCAGAGATACATGGAAAGAGTATACCAAAGGCTTTTTGTTGCAATGTTACCAATTTACAATCGAGTTAATTTTGTAGTACATTTTTAAGTACAGTTATCATTTTAAAACTTAAAACCTTTTTTGATGCATCTTAAACTACACCCTGTGCTGTGACTCTATACCATACCCAGCGTGAGTGACGTGAACATTGGGAATAGGGATGGGTGATATAGGCTTAAAATTATATCACGGTATTTTCTGCGGTAACGATATAAATGACGACACGAAAATAGTAATATTCAACACTCAGCATAAGTCACATCAGCATACGGTCTTGAGAGCCGTGCGAACACAAACATCCATCCGAAAAAGTTCCAACTTAATCCTGACCATCATCAAATACCAAACTATACCAATTAAGTGGGCTAAAAATTCCAGTGAAAATGCAAACACCAATACTCGCAGGATTCATAATGTAAACCAGGAAATACAAATGGAAATGCTTAATTTCCAAGCATTAAAAATACTTTTCTTCTGTAAAAGTGCATATAATGTTTAAATCCTGCAAACTTAACAAGTCTTAAACTATGCTGCAAAACATCAAAGCAGTATATAAACACAATAATGATTCAAATCAAGTACAAGTTTGAAATGTAAACACAGATTCTGACTTTATTCTTAAACTACATACCAGGGTTGGAACTCCGCCTTCTGCCATGCAGCCCGCAAATACGTCATCGACTATAGCGTCAATATCGCGAGATGACAAATACTTATCACGGGGAGGAATTGTACCAGTATATCATGGATGATACGATTTGGCACAGCCCTAATTGGGAATCATAGAGCTTCCTAGCAAGAGATAATCTCTGATTTCTATTAGCTGGTGAGGCAGTGTTTATATTTAACTTTACCCTTTAAGATGTGTCATCAGAAGAGAGTTTGTCCAGTTTTCAAACACTTCAGTCTGGACGTTACCAACAGATGTATCATCATTGATTACACTTTTTTTTTTTTTGTCCCTTTAATGTTTGACTATACGTGACAAAACTCTAAATGGACTTGTTGCTCAGTGGCAGAGCACATTTTGCTCAGAGGACATAGACAACATGACGGTATGAATGATGAACACATAGAGGAGGGAGCACTTGTGTGCTAAACGCCGCTGGAATAGAAGCAAGGTCCGGCTGGTCTCTCGGAGGAGGCAGATGGAGGAGAGAAGCGAGAGAGAGAGAGAGAGAGAGAGAGAGAGAAGGAAGGAGGAGAGGAGAGCGTTACACACAGTGTGTAATTATATACGCTCTACGAGGAGGTCTACACGGCAGTCTGAGCAGTGTTTTACACAAGCGGCTGACAGCACACAATGACTCTTTTTTTTTTTTTTTTCTTCTTCCTCTCCTTCCTGTGTGTGTCGAAGGACATCTAGGCAGCGCATTAGACTCCAGCTCAGACATGTGAGGTGAGAATAGAAGCTGAGCTATTCTGGGGGATTTCTGAGAGTGCTGCTGTGTGCTCTACTGAACCCGCTTCATGCTGCTCGCACTCTTTATGACGACTCAAACATCCCAAAGGTCACGCCGTATGGAGTGTTCATCTCAGGTGTGAATAAAACCCCAAACAGCCTGGAGTCAGGAGTCACGATAAACAGCACAATGAGTGGTTGCAGAGCGCACACAAATCTGCCATCAGTCTCTTTCATCAACGCTCTTTTGCGTAGGGTTTTGAGTGAAAGAACGCCACCCACGTGTTACAATACACTCGGACGGATCTGTCAGAGCAGGCATCAATGAGATCACAGGAAATGAACTGCGTGTAGCCAGGCGACTCCTCCGTCTCTCTCTCTCTCTCTCTCTCTCTCTCTCTCTCTGTCTGATTCATGCATTAGCCTTATTCGTAGTCAATTTATTTTCCAAACCAATTCCACTGCATCAATCCATGAGAAAAATACAGTGATAAAAAAAAAAAAAAAAAAATCCCAAAATATTCTCCTGCCAATTCAGGAACAGGAAATGATACATGTCCCTAGTCTTCACACACACACACACACACACACACACACACACACACACACACACACACACACACACACACACACACACACACACACACACACAGATTGCCACCCAGGATGCCAGATATTCCAAATCCAAAAAGGAAATTACCCAGGCAGATCTAGTAGAGTAAAGCTATTTCCTCTGTGGCAATTCACAAGAGAAATGCTGTGCATCCTGCACGGCTCAACAAATGCAGAAATTTAGCCTTTTTTTTTTTTTTGCTATAGAGTTGGGATCCTTGCATTCGTGCTCATACTCAATATGTTAGAAGTGAACATTAGTTAATGAGTTAATTGTTGTACAGTGCTCTTGAGATCATGTGACACGTTAATTGCACGCAGGTCGACTCCATTCAAGTATTTACGTGTCTTCTGGTGGCAACTGGCTGCTACAGAACTAATTTCAGCAGGGGTTACACAGCAGGGGGTGAATACTTATGCAATCACAACTATTACCTTTTTTTTTTCTTTTTTTTTTTTTTTTTCTTTTTTTTTTTTTTTTTTTTTTTTTTTTTTTTTTAAATTGCAAACTGTACTGATTTTTGTGTAAATGTAAAAGTGACGTTCTGTTCGTAAATCCCACAAGCGTTTATCATGAAGATGGTTTACAAAGCTTTGCTTACATTTCTTTGTATTACTTCGTCATCCATTCATCTTCAGTAAGTGCTTTATCCTGGTCAGGGGTCACGGTGGATCTGGAGTCTATCCCGGAAATACTCCCCACTATGCTTCTGGAAAATTAAGAAATTAAAAACAAAATCTGGCTCCAATAAAAATTGTTTTATACATTTAAATAATGTGCCTAAGTTTTTCAAATAGTTTGTTTGTTAAAAAAAAAAAAAAAAAAATTAATAGATTTCATTTATTTACTTTTTTAATCTAATAATTTTGAGAAGCCCTGCTTTAAATACTCTGTATCATTATGCCTTCTGCTGTCGCTCTGGATAAAAGAGTCGAGACAATGATTAAATGTGAAAAGGGAAAAGCGACTTCTAGACAAACCGAGACTGAATTGCTTCTGTATCACTTCTGCCCTCTGGAAAATAAATGCTCTCACCCTGTTGGAGGCACGAGCTCCCCGCTGCTGGCTCACGCTGCAAGTGAATGTAGTCGCTCGGTAAACGGTGACTTACTGAACTCGTCTAATAGAATATTTGTCTTTAATGTGGTTTGAAATGAGCTCATTTTAGAGAGCAAGGAATGGGCCATTATATCCATGCACACAGCTATGCATGAAGAATACATCATTATGTGTTACAGGTAAAGCCAAAGCCCACCACCACCACTCACTCGAGCTGTCTGAGCCGAGAGAGAGAGAGAGAGAGAGAGAGAGAGAGAGAGAGAGAGAGAGAGAGAGAGAGAGAGAGAGAGAGAGAGAGAGCGAGCACACAGCAGTTCACAGCCAAACATATCCAATCACCTTCATGTGCCTTGTCATCCATCTGACAGGATTCTGACAGTTTGAGTCACACTGAGCTTCAGCTTCTACCTATTACACACACACACACACACACACACACACACACACACACACACACACACACACACCCTCCTCACTGGATGGATATTAGGCAGTGCAGTCAGCCAGCGATAGAAAGCATTTTCATAAACTTCCTATCAATAAGCTGAGTATTTCTTCTCCCAGATGCTACGTGAGACTGTAAAACTGTTTCATCTCATCAAGTCTCTCACCAGGGAGACAACAGAGAAAAGAGAGAAAGTGACTCTCGCATGACAAAAATTACAATAAATATTAAATTCTAAAAACTAAAACACGCTTCAGTATTTTCCTCCAACAGAGCTAAGCAGCTTCTACTTCACTGATGCAGTGAAATAGATGAAGGTCTGGGTTCATCAGCAACATGTGTATAAGCGGTAGCTCATTGCTTAGGTCTCTGGACTACTGATCAGGAGGTTGTGAGTTTGAATCTTGGTGCCTCCAAGCTGCCACTGTTGGGCCCTTGAGTGAGACCCCTAACCCTCATCTGCTCAGCTCCACTGAAAGTTGCTTTGGATAAAAGCATTTGTGAAATGGAGAAACATCCATCCATCCATTTTCTGTACCGCTTATCCTACACAGGGTCATGTGTATCCCTATCCCAGGGAACTCGGGACACGAGGAGGGGGACACCCTGGACGGGGGGCAATCTGGACAATTTGGAAATTGTCGCATGTCTTTGGACTGGGGGAGGAAACCTGAGTACCCAGAGGAAACCCCCAGAGCGCAAGGTGAACATGCAAACTTCGCACACACAGGGCGGAGGCGGGAATCGAACCCCAACCCTCACGGTGCGAGGCAAACATGCTAATTAGACAAAAAACCAAGCAAGAAAGCTAAGATGTTATTTATAAATTGTTAAGATGTCAGTTTTTTGCAGTGTACTCATTTAGAAAATACATGTGAGGATACACAGAGATCAAGTAATTAGCCATGGCACGTTATCATAGTGTGGAGGCATGTTTACAGTTTATTTGCTTATGAACTGCGTATGGAAATGTCCTGGTCCTTTACTCGTTCTGTTCCAGCAGAACCTCATGAAGCTCTTGTTAACGTGCAGTACAGAGAACGTTCAGGAGCTGATGGATATTTGCATATGCAGCACTTGAGTGAATAAGTTTGAAGTTGAGTCATTGACAGGATGTTAAAGTCCACTGAAGAGGCAAATCGTAACCAAACACCAGCCTGGAATTGAAATAACCAGATAAGTGATTTAAAACGGATTTGAAAACCATCTGCCATCCGTGTCTGACCTTGAAGCACTGAGTGGAGGTTTCGGCTCTGACCTGCAGTACAGAGCCCCGGACATGTAACGTCAACATACAAATCCTTATGAGGATCCACTGATATTATTATTAATGTATCTAATTAATGTTAAGCCTACATCTAAATATAATCCTAAACATAACCTTAACCTTAACCTCAGTAACTACAAGGAATCATTTTGTTAAATAAAAGCTGTTTTATTTTATTTATTTATTTTTTGTAAAAGAGCAGTTTTCCTTGTGGGGACCAGGCAGATGTCCTCACAAGGTCAAAACTGTCAGATATTATTATTCTTGTGGGGACAATCCCCACCAAAATATAAACACACACACACACACACACAGCTGCAGTATAAGCTCTACCTTACTATATCTACATCTATAAATTCTATAAATTCATTTATTTTAGATGAAGCAAAAGCAGGAGCAGTGACTTATTACACAAACTGAACACTTTTCTGTGTAAATTTCGCTCACAAATGTGCAAACACACTCTACACGGCATTTAAAGTCTGGAGATCAACAGAAAACTGATTTCACACGGAATGTTTTTTTTTCTGCTTATTTTCGGGCGCGGCAGGAATTCAGAGCCTCAAACGTCTGGATGTGTTGTGAATAAAAAAGTGAAATACCTGCTCTGTAACTCCGATGCGGTGGAGGAGGAAACCCGGAGCTCCGTCACCCGCGGACTCTCAGTCTAACTCCGTGTACACACCGTCATCATCCTCTGTGTGTGAGGAGCGTCTGAGCACTGAGTCGATTCAACACGCCGACACTGAGCGAGATAAAGCCGCTGCACAAATCCTCACACTTCACCATGTCTGCATCCCAGACTGCTCACCACACCACTGAAGAGTCCGGTTACACACCGTGTGTGCTTCTGAATGAGGCCATTCGGCCAGACGGGAGCGAAAGAATCGGTTCGTTTGTGAACGACTCTTCAAATCAATCGATACCTACGAATCATACGTACGAAAGAATTGAACGTGTTTTGTTTTGTTCTTTTTTTTAAACTTATTTATGTCTTTTTCACTATGTTGTCCATTTAAAAAAAAAAAAAATAATAATAATAATAATAATTATATATATATATATATATTGATTTAAAAGACATTCTATTGCAAATACCAATCAATAGTCATGGGCTTGATTCAGACGTCACATCTGTGAAAAGTTTCACAACTAAATTTTAAAATATCTGATTGCTATAGTATATCTGATTACCACTCTGATGCCAAATGTAATGACAGACTGTTTCCAAAATTAGAAGTCCAAGAACAGAGCCATAAATGTGACTAACAGAGTGTGTTACATTTAACCGTTAGGGGTCCAAGCACTGAAACATAAATGAGCGATCAGCCATAACATTAAAACTGGTGACAGTTGAAGCGAATAACATTGGTTATCTCGTTATAATGGCGCCTGGCAAGGGGTGGGATATATTAGGCAGTGAACAGTCATTTCACATAAGGATAAGAATCTGTGTGACTTTGACAAGCGCCAAATTGTTATGGCTAGACGACTGGGTCAGAGCATCTCCAAAACGGCAGGGTGTTCCCGGTATGCAGTGGTTAGTACCTACCAAAAGTGGTCCGAAGATGGACAACCGGTGAACCAGTGACAGGGTCATGGGCGCCCAAGGTTCACTGATGCACATGGGGAGTATAGGCTAGCCCGTCTGGTCCGATCCCATGGAAGAGCTAATTTAGCGCAATCTGCTGAAAAAGTTCATGCTGGCTATGATAGAAAGGTGTCAGAACACAAAGTGCATCACAGCTTGCTGTGTATGGGGCTGCGTAGCAGCAGAGCGGTCAGAGTGCCCATGCTGTACCCTGTCCACCATCGAAAGCACCTACAATGGGCACCTGAGTATCAGAACTGGACCATGGCACAACAGAAGAAGGTGGCCTGGTCTGATGAATCACGTTTTATTTTACATCATGTGTAAGGCCGGGTGTGCGTGCATCACTTCTCTGAGGAAGAGATGGCACCAGTATGCATTATAGGAAGAAGGCAAGCCGGCAGAGGCAGTGTGATGCTTTGGGCAATGTTCTACTGGGAAACTTTGGGTCCTGGCCTTCATGTGGATGTTATTTTGACATGTACCACCTACCTAAATATTATTTCAGACCAAGTTCACCCCTTCATGGCAACAGTATTCCCTAATGGCAGTGGCCTCTGTCAGCAGGATAATGCTCCCTACCTTACTGCAAAAAATGTTTAGAAATGGTTTGAACAACATGGTTCAAGGTGCCTCCAAATTCCCCAGATCTCAATCTGATCGAGCATCTGTGGGATGTACTGAATAAACAAGTCCAATCCATGGAGGCCCCACATCGCAGCTTACAGGGCGTAAAGGATCTGCTGCTAACATCTTGGTGCCACATACCACAGCACACCTTCAGAGGTCTTGTGGAGTCCATGCCTCGATGGGTCAGAGCTGTTTTGGTGGCACAAGGGGGACCTACACAATAATGAGGCAGGTGGTTGTAATGTTATGGCTGTTCGGTGTATGTTACATTTAACCATTAGGGGTCCAAGAACTGAAAGATGAACGCGATGCGACGCGATGCAAAGCAAAGCGCAATCTGAATGTGCTCATTCATAATGATCATACAAGTTAGGTTGTTTTACCATGGTTTGCAAAAATAAAAATAAAAATATTAATCAAAAAGAGTTATTAAATTGCTGCACATATTTTTTTCCTCATATAACGGACCAAACACTGAAACACTGATGAACAAACATCAGAACCTAGATGGATGAAATCAGAAAAATCAACAACTTTAAGCTTCATGGTTTAATTTCAAGTTGACCATCCAGATTCGGCTGATTTGTAAAAAACAGCACAGATGGCTATTTGAGCCTCTGAGGGGTGAGTTATTCAAGAAATATGGGTAGAGTAGTGAGGGATGGTGAGTGTGCATGGCTCAGTGCGAGTGCCCTGGTCACTCTGTGTTGTAAAGAAGCAGTGCTCCTGAGGATTTGTTCTTCACCACTATGTTGGAGGCCTGGATTTGTCATGGTAATCTGCAGATAGGGTAGAGGGACCTGGGGTATTACTGTTGCAGACATGCTTTTAACAGTCTGTCTTCTCCCTCAGCTAGCAGTGTTCTCATTATCTCATTAATGTGCTGTCAGCCAGGAGAGTTTATAAGAATTGGTGGCCCATAGATAATAATAATAATAATTCGTTACATTTATATGGGGCTTTTCTAGACACTCAAAGCGCTTTACATAGTATAGGGGGGAAATCTCCTCAACCACCACCAGTGTGTAGCATCCACCTAGATGATGCGACGGCAGCCATAGTGCGCCAGAACGCCCACCACAAACCAGCTATTGGTGGAGAGGAGAGGAGAGTGATGTAGCCAATTCAGAGATGGAGATTATTAGGGGGCCATGATAGACAATGGCCAATGGGGCAATTTTGCCAGGACACCAGGGGATGGTTTACCAAGATACCCAAGTCATGGACATAAATGTTCCAATTATTTCTAGAATGCAACTACATGTTGGTTCAGTAGTATTTGCACTTTCAGGCTGTAATAGTGTTGCCTCCATCAAGCAAGTCAAGTGCTGTGTGTGCATATCAGATTCCCATAGGCAACTCCACTCTCACTAAAAGTGCTTGAGCTGTTTCACCATGGTGCACTTGAGACATCCTTGGCTTTGAGTGCACCACAGTTCATGCCCATGTTTAGTAGAAAACCCTCAAAACCTTGCTTGACTCTGGACATACTGTACAGGACCACAGATGTGCTCCATGGGAAAAGTACATGGGATGCTGAAAAAGAGAAAATATGGAATATGGTAGGCTTGATGGTCCATGAATAATGCGACGATAAATTCTTGTGTATGGTACACACAATTGATAAGTGAAATAAAGTTACGAGTGTGAATGCATGTATTTACAAAGAAGCAAATAAACTATGTATAATTCTTGCTTATAAAATATGAAGAGCCCTTTGGACCAAATCAATAATTATGAAAGTATTATTTGGTCTTGTTACTAAGGCAAGAACACAGGCTGATTAAATCACTCTGCATAAACGTCAGTTAGGGGTCACCGTGTTCATAAACACAACTGACTTGATAAACATGCTGCTCATTTTCACATTTAATGAATTCCAGCTCACTGACTCTTTCATCTGCTACTTGATGAAAGCAGCTCCAGTGAAATGGACCACTTTCTTTTTTCACCATATCAGGCCATAATTCCATTCTGTAATAAAGATAATACAAGATAAGATAAGCAGCATGATATCTGCTTTCTAGAGAATCCAAAATATAACTTCTTCCACCCTGCAAACTGACCTCTACATGAGCATTACTATTTAACAATGCAGGAAACATCCACATAAGAAAATTACTGCATTAACTTAATCCTGGTCACTGAAGCACGTTACTCTTGAAGGCTGCTGCTTGCTATTCTACATACGTACATTCAGGAAAGAGATCAGGGAGAAGAGGTGTAAGAATTTCTTCTGGAATCACTGCCGGTCATCATTAATATAATATACACAGTAAGTTGTCTGGAAGTTCAACTGACAAACCTCAATAAGTGCTGAGCAAAGAAATAACATAAGCAATGTCCAGAACCACGTCACTAAGTGAGAATATTTAGTGATGTGCTGCCCTCCAGTGGCAAAAACAAAGATTTACACCATTAGAATTGCCCTGTTAATTATTTTGTAATCATTACAGTTTCTAAAATTATTACAGACCTTTTAATGGCTGAAATATTGAATGTTTTTAAAAGATTACTGTTAGATGGGCCACTTGATTCACAGGCTTTGGATTTTACACAATATACAGTACTGTGCAAAAGTTTTAGGCACATGCAAAGAAATGCTGTAGAGCAAAGATGCCTTGAAAATAATGAAATTAAATGCTTCTACATTTTAAAAATAAATACCGTAGACAGCAGTAAACAGCAGTAAATGAAACAAAGTCAATATTTGGTGTGACAAAAAAATAAAAATTAAAATAGTAGTCTCTGGTACAATGTGTGCAGTTTTATAAGGAAATGAGCTGGTAAGTTTTATTGAGCATCTTGCAGAACCAGACACAGTTCTTCTGGAGACTTTGACTTTCACACTCGCTTCTTATTTTTGCAGCAAAACCCAGCAGCCTTCATTGTGTTTTTTGTCTGAAAAGTGTCTCTTAAGTAATATGCTGCTTTCTTTAATGACATACAAACATTTTTCTGTAACATTTAATTTTGTGCTAGAAAACTAATGTTTGGGAATCTAAAATGTTTTTTGTACTGACTTGATAATGTAGAAGTCATAAAATAAAAAATCTATAACAAAGTTTGTACTAAAAAAAAAAAAAAAAAAAAAATAGGGTGCCTAAAACTTTTGCACAGTACTGTACAACGTTAGAATTGTACTATAAGATTGTTCTATACCAACCTTGGTATACACTTCCCTTGTAGGTTTGAGCTGAAACACATCATGCTTTGCACTTGTTCTTCTTTTCACGTTACGTCTTTGTTAATTTTCATGAATTGCACTAAAAATTCAGGGCGCCATGTTTTAAATAAATCTTTACAAATGTTCCTGTTAATCGTTTAAAGTATGCATGAAATATGCATGTGTATTCAGAGGTTATACTGAATGGGTAACACAGAGGAGCTCCAGTTCCTTTGATTTATGTAAATTCCAAGCAGAAATAATTCATTCATGATGTAATGGAGTTTCACACAGCGCTTAAGGGATTATTTTCATTTCTAAATTTTATAATATATATAAAATAAACACACACATATATAGACAGATATTGCTTTTTTACCCCATAGCATTCCTGGTGTGTCAAGGTAACATCAAAATATCGATCTATATAATTTTTTATATAAAATAAGAAGGGCAAGGTGGCCTCCAGGGTTGGGGGTTTGAATCCCGCCTCTGCCTTCTGTGCTTGGAGTTTGCATGTTCTCCCCGTGCTTCGGGGGTTTCCTCCAGGCACTCCGATTTCCTCCCCCATTCCAAAGACATGCACTGTAGGCTGATTGGCATCACTAAGAGAGAGAGAGAGAGAGAGAGAGAGAGAGAGAGAGAGAGAGAGAGAGAGAGTGTGTTTGTGCCCTGCAATGGGTTGGCACCATGTCCAGGGTGTCCGTGGCCATGTGCCCTGAGTTCCCTGGGATAGGTTCCAGGCTCCCATGTGACCCTGTGTAGGATAAGCGGTACAGAAAAAATGCATGGATAGATGGATGTAAAATAAAGTACAACTGTGACTTTAAGGTTAATAAGGAGTCAGCCACTTAGACAAAAGAAGAAATATTTATTTTGTGATAGACTTCAGTTTGGAAATAACTGACCATTCAAAAAAAAAAGTACACAATTAGTTTATTTATTCATTTTTTTCTGGATCACTGACAGGAGTTGTAATATCTATGAGCACATGCAATGGCTTTCTGTCCACTACACAAACAGCAATAAAGCTCCTTGGCTAAACCACAGAACGTCTCAGGCCTGACGCTGGCCAGTGAACATTTCTCACCAGATAAGCACATACCATCCATCTCTTCCATCAGCTTTTTGTGAAACAGTGCCAGTGTTGGTTGATGGAACACAGCAATGTGATGTTTTTCAGTAGATTACATGACGGGCTGATATCAGTGCAGCTTTGGAGGAGTTCAGAAGTATGATTAAGTACTGACAGGCTCGATCATCAGCGTGTCGGAAAATCACAGAGTACTCTTTCTCTATCAGAGGACCACTTGAAGTTGGGTTCAAGAGACAACGATTTTCAGAAAGGCAGTCCATTTGTGTGACCGTCCTTGTTTATCTCGTGACATGAGAACTTTTTTGTCTTGCAGCCTGTTTCATGGTCTCTGATGGATAAAGTGCACTTGATGGCTGAGGTTCAGGTAAAGCAGCGGGCTCTCAGTCCACAGAATCCTGTTACGAACCCACAGATTAAAAACACACCACTGCAGCACCATTGGTCAACCAATCAGTAAGGCAAGATAATAGACTTAACAACAGAAAATCAGGAAAAAATTATTACAGGTGTGATTAGAATCATCATATTTAACCAAAATGCCTTATAAAATGTTTCGCATTGTTCCTGGAATTGGACAAAAAATGGAGGAAACTGCAGATTCCAAGAGACCACTGTATTTCTTCACATCAACACACCGAGTGTTTAGGTTCAACTCTCAGTTCTGTATGCAGGCAGATCAGTGTGACTGTAAGCAAGCTGCATAGCGAGTCCTCAATACCGTATTCTCTCACATTCACCGAGATGATCATCTTCCTGAGGATGTTTCCAGTGCACCCTCCATTTTGTTACAGATTACTCGTCAGAAAGATTTCCCAGCCTGGATGGATGTCCAGAGTTGATGGATCAGGGAGAACCAATACGTGTGGTCTGAGAGCTGCGACCGCAATTTGTTAAAGGCACCGTATTACTAAACAGGGCAGAGGTGTGTTTTCATTTGCGTGTATCTGTAAAAAAAAAAAAATCCCCACAGCACATTTCCACCGCTCCTGTCAGCCCACAAGGCATTAGAATGACTACTAAGGCAAGTTCTCACCGTAAAGAAATGCAAAGTGCATCTTTTCCAGGTTACGTTCATAATAAACTTTCAACACCACTCTTTTTTTTTTTTTAATCATAGATACTTCTCTAGAATAAATTATCTATACACACCACCACCACCCCACCGCAGCTCATGCTGTTTGGCCATAGAAATCTTTATAGATCTATTTTTACACAAATTCAGGATCAGCAGAAGCTCTGCTCTGCACAACATGAAGTTCTGCTCCGCTCTGGTTCTCCAACAGACCAGCAGAAACAATTTCCAGTTTTCTTCACACAGATCACACAGACATGTTCAGAAGAAGAAGAAGAAGAAAAAAAAAGTAGATTTGAAATGAAGAAACATGAGTACAAATATTCACTGTAAAATCAGTTTCCAGCAAAACAAAAAAAAGTATTCCACAAGGGGTTTCTGTGGAAACCAAAGAAATCCTCTCCCAGATGGAAGTGGACAAGAGATGATCTGTCTGGAGAGCAGATGACATCAGAGCTTCACTGCACGCCTTCCTCATCGACGTATGTTGAAGGGAACCAGCCGATCTACGATCAGGAACACAACGACCACTTAACACAACAGCACAAAGAGGTTTCACGTTCAACAGGATTCAAATTTAGCATCAAAGAAGGAATATTTTGTCAAATAAATCAAACTTACACTGATATTTATATCTTTATAATACTTGCCTAGTTCAGAGTGGAACTATATTATCATCCATATAACTTCCAGCTTTTCACTACAATTCTACCTTAAACCTTCACATTACAGTGTTCAGCTACACAGTGACATTTGGATCACTGTTATGTAAGGAATAAAACACTTTGGGGTGTGTTGTTATAGGAAAATAATCAACGGCGTTGTGGTACGATGTGGCCTGACGTGAAGCGGAGTTACTTTTACCACCCCGAAGCTGATTATACACCATATCATGAAGTGTTTTATTCCCCTTATACCACAGCAAAATGCCAACAATTACATTTTTTATTTATTAAAGAATTTATTAATCACATTTTTATCCATTTATAGTTATATTTAATGTTGTAACATCTGCAACACAATTTAAATAAACAGTTGTTCTCTCAAAGCTTCTGTTCCTTTTTCCACCATACATTTCCCTGTAATTTGTTACTATAGAAATGAAAACATATTCGAACAACTGTATTAATATAAACCTTGCAGCAGGAACTACAGTCAGAGCTGCTGTTATAGAAAATTAATCAACACCTTCTGAGCAATCAGAACTGAGAAATCACACATTGTCTTACCCGACATGTGGTTTGAGGCATATACACTATATGGCCAAAAGTTTGTGGACACCTGACCATCACACCCATATGCTCGTTCAACATCCCACTCCAGATTTAGTCCCCCTTTGCTGTTATAATAACCTCCACTCTTATGGGAAGGCTTTCCACTAGATTTTGGGATTTGAGGATTTGCTAATTCAGCCACAACAGCATTAGTGAGGTCAGGCAATTGTGTAAAAAATGTGTAAATTAGTGCCAAACTATTCCTTTAGTAAAAGACCTCAGACATGTTGAAGCACTTTCGCATTTTAGCTCTGTCTCTTTCCTAGCTCGGGTCTTACCCTGCCGTTAGCCTCTCCTTTCCACCAGCCCTGGTCTCCTCCGATCTTGCTGTAGATTTTGACGATGTCGCCTTCTCTCAAAGACAGTTCTCTCATGTCTCGAGCTGCAAAATTATATCTGGCCACCGCTGTGCTCACCACCTTCGGTGTGAAAACTGTACAACACAACACGTTATTAGACGGATGAAATAAACGACACAGCACAGACGGCATGGGACGCAGGAGTGGTTTAGGACCCAGGTGTATGATGCGGATGAATTGCGAGCGGAGATAAAGCCGGGACACACGCGGCTCCGTAACCGAAATGGAGTTTGCAGTGTTGTCATGCATCACTGGAGATCATTGTGTTAAAAGGATAAGCAGGGAGCAGGTGGAAGAAAAGGAATGAGTATGGAAAAGAAAAGGGAAATGGCTGAATGGATGGTTTCTACTGTGATAATGAGAAAGAGCGCGCGAGAGAGAAAGAGAGAGAGTACCTGACCAGAAGGGAGTAGAGCTCTGAGATGAGAAGTTGAGACCTTGAGGACTGAGGAAGGAGAAGTTGTAGGAAGCACAGGAGGCTGCTAGGATACGAGCGAGAAGAGAGAAAATAGGAGAGGAAACAAAGTGAGAAGAAATACAGCAGCAAACAGACGCTCAGACCAACGAAAGAAATTTGCATACAGTGTATGGAGTTACAGTGAAGTCAGTTACCAAGCAGCAAAGATATGACTGAGTTAGTCCTGCTAAAACTGCTGGACATGAACTGCTGATAGTTTCTTTACAGCAGTTCTCCTGCTTCTCTCATGCTCATTTTACAGCCATGTGTTTCCACAGAGGCCAGTTAGACATGGCTGGACAATAAACAAAGGCGGTGTTGTGGGCGTCTGGCCAGAGGGTGGTGAATATCTTTTATAATAGACCCTGGTGCATGCGTTGAACAGAGCCTATTCAGGCTGCAGGGCCAAAAAATCCTCGGGGCGGCTCCTGTGCACACAAGCCACGGGGTGATTGACAGGTGCAATGGGAAGAGGCGTGGTATGTGGCATGTGGGGGGCGGGACCAGCAGCTGTTTCTTCAGCGGGAGTCAGTAAGGGTGAGAGAGAGACAGTGAGGGAGAGCAGGGTGATGCCAAGGATAAATAACCGAGAGAGAGAGAGAGAGATACACAGACAAGTAGAGAAAGACAAAGAGAGAATGAGACAGAGATGCACAGACATACAGGCAGAGAGAGATACAGAGACAGAGAGTGATAAGATAGAGAAGGAGATAGAGAAAGAGACTGAGAGATTGAGCAAGATAGAGAAAGAGAGAGATTCACATAGAGAGAAAGAAAGACATAAACAGAGAGAGATACATCTTAGAGACAGAGAGAGATACACATACATAGAGAAAGATACAGAGAGAAAGAAATAGAAAGAGATACACAGAGAGAGAGATACACTGAGACAGAAAGAGATACACAGAGAGAGAGATACACTGAGACAGAAAGAGATACACATAGAGAGAGATACACTGAGACAGAAAGAGACACACAGAGACTGAGAGACAGGTGTGTACCTGGAGAGCGGGTGCTGGCTCTGGAGTTGGAGCGCTCTCTGGACTTGTACGGGTATCGTAACGTTGTGTCCAGCAGCTTAAAGCTCTCTTTCAGTGAGTGACACTGATAATACTCCACCAGTTCCTGCAGACACAGTTAACACGGGTTCAATTCTTCCTGCTACACAGCCTGGATAAACTGGATTAGCTGCTTAACTCTTTACCAGCAGGCTCTCAAACTTCTTTGCTTCTGTGATGTGAATCCAGTTGTCTTTCTCTATCACTTTAATGTGTTTCACTTCATCATTAAACCTGGCCAAGAGAGCAGAATCACTGTTTAATAGTGAGCAACATCAGAGTCATGTTCACCTACGTATATCGTGCTTACATTAAAGGAGGAAACCGTCCTGTAAAACATGCATATCAATATTCATAATTAATATATGATCTTCAAATGTGTCCAAGATTTATTTCGTTTAAACTTCTTTAATCGACATGTTGTTCTATTTTCACTTAACAGTTTCCTTCATTACTCACAATTCTACCCACTAACTACTGAAAGTGGCACCTTGCTTCATCTCTACCTAAACAGAGCAATGCAGCCGCGCTTTAGTCAATTAGTCTATTCAGCTTTCTCATCTCTGTATCTGTACACCCTGCTTAAACAGATCAGCTTCCAGAGAGTCAACTTTCATGCTAATACCACCGTCAATAGCATCTCACTTGTCAGCGTTGTATAGCTATACTGAATTCTGGAGCTTTGAGTCCAATATTTGCTCCAACGTCTCCACTACTTCTGCGTTTGATTTCTCATTAGCATGGGATACGGTGAGTGAGAAAAGAAGCTCTTTTGTTTTTAGGAGCTAACAGCAAAACCTGACCATTACCATGCGTGAGAAAGTTTTCCTGAATTAAATTGCACTGTAACTGCACTATTGACATCCCTCTGTGACATCAGCGTGGCACTAGGGTTGCATGGTATACCGGTACTACGGTAGTATTGTGATACTAAAGCTTCAAAATACCGCCGATGCCACTGTATTTTGTAAACGGTAGTATCGTCAATATGGTAGAACTGTAAGTAATGTTGAAGGTGCGGCAGTTAACACTATTTTCGCGACACATCCCACTGCCTTTGCAGAATACACAAAGGTTAGTGATGCTTCATTTAACCTCAATTCTTTACCTTAATCTTTAAAGATCATGTTTCATGTTTGCTAGTAAGCAAGCTAACGTTATGCTAACTGCTGTGTGTAAATACTAAAATTAGTCGTGTTTGCTAGTAAGCGAGCTAACGTTCCCAATTTTATGAGTGTTTTGGAGTTCATTTCCAAATTCAGTTATTTATTCCTAATGTTGTGTTCATTCTTATTACTCTGCATAATTTCACTGCTCTAGGGAACAATAGATGAAATATATGGCACATTGAATTAGTCTGAATTATCAATAAACACAATATTATGTCGTATCATGATACTATTTGGTATCGTGATACTTCAGCTGGTAGAGTATCCTAAGATATGTTTATGGTATCGTGACAACACTACGTGGCACAACTGCTAACTTTTGATGGTGAAGATTTCCTTTAATAACCCTGACTATGAGCTCACTGACCATTGTTAAACTGCAGTCATGTGTCTGTCACTCACTTTATACTGATGGCAAAGCGTTCGGCCTCCGCGGTTCGCTCTCTGATCAGGTATGTGCCGCTGCTGTGAGACTTCAGGAGGTTATCAGCCTGCTGCCTCTCCATGTTCCCCGCAAACCTGTATCTCACACACACACACACACACACACACGTGCACATGCACACACACACTCATTCATCATTGCAGGTCTTATACATTGAGAAATGCCATGATGTGCATTGCATACGGCTCAGCGCAATCAATCATCTGCATCGATTCAAGCCATAAGTGCAATGCGGTTGTTTTTGATGAATTTTAGTTAGGTCAAATGTTCCTGGAGTGCTTTGATTACACATTTTGCGCTGCTTTGAGTAAACTACCGGGACACCGAAAAATCAATAATGTTGAGATTGGAAAACAAAAAGGAAGAAAAGGGACGTACCAAGGATAAACATTGTAATCCATCTCTCTTGAGGACTGACGACTGGGAAAAGACTGAGATGGCTGGAGAGAGAGAGAGAGAGAGAGAGAGAGAGAGAGAGAGAGAGAGAGAGAGAGAGTGTGTGTACAGAGGCATACTGTAGCAAGATTATTCACAGTGACATGTTTAACCTCCCATTTTCAGAAAGTATCAGACATATTTGGGTAGTTTCTCCCTTTTCAATGTGTGTGTATATATATATATATATATATATATATATATATATATATATATTTATTTATATATATATATATATATATATAAATAAATAAATATATATATATATATATATATATATATATATATATATATATATATATATATATATATATATATATATATATATATATATAAGAGTGTGGGTGTGTCCTACACTTTTATTTATTCAGAGGCTTCTGATTTTTTTTACTCACACCTTGTTTGATGTAGAGCGTTTGTGTAACTTGTCTCAGATGTGTCCCATATTAAAATTTATATTCATAGACGTAACATTAAGACATAAATTTAGGTTGCAGCCAGACTCTTCCTGCCTCCCAAGTTCTTAAACAGTACATCCACCCTCAATTTCTGAGGAACGACTTCTTGAAAAGATGTGTTTTCTCAGGAACAAGCAAGTCTTATTAACTTCTAGAGAAAGTGAGGGGATGACTGTTTACAGCTGCTAACTAACAGCAACTAACTGGTTTCATGAAAGTTCCTAAACATAAATGGATAAAACGTACAACAGGATCTTATTTAATTAATAAAATAATGTAATAGTTGGCAAATTGCTGTTGTATAAAAGGAATAAAACACTGTTAAAGGAAATAGTAAGAGTAACTCTGCTTTGCATCAGGGTGTATCACACCTACGGCATCACTGATTAGTTTCCTATAACAGCATGCCACGACATGACTGGAGGTGTTGATAGTTGAAAAGTCTCCACCCACTGATCTTATAGAGGGGCAATTTTTTGAGCAACAGGTTTAGCCGAACTAAATTTTCAACAATTTACAAGCCCTAATTTGACCATTAAAAATATGGTGTGTTTACAGTTCCAAAGATTGAATTTTGCAACCATTCCAGCAGATGCAGATTTGTTTCCTTTAAAATGAATTGTCAGAGACTCACCTTTGGGTCTAGACATGGCTTTACACTGGAGCTGGGGAAGTAGCCGATCTTCAGGGTCTGAATGAGTTTCCCCTGGGAGACACACACACAAGCAGAAATTGCACAAGTTATCAAAAGGCCTTTGTGGCTTTTCTTTTCAGCAACCATGACTCAAGATGCAGTCAGAAGCGAATAAAAGTATTAGCTCACCTCCCACCACGAGGAGTCTGGATCTCCCTTCAAAAGCTCAATGACATCACCTGTCTGGAAGGAGAGAGGGCACTTGCCCGGGGGAGCTGGAGTGCCATGGTAGTTCCTGATTGCAACCATCTTTGGACCTAGAGTCATGCAGAGAAAGACACCGCATCCAAAACAACATCAGTTTCACTACATTTTGGTATTGTATGAAACTCAATTTATCAAACACTTCTAAAAATCAGTCAATAAAAAGGACATAAGGACTCAAATTTCTATAATACCAAATAAAGATGTATCAAAACAGGATGACAGCAGGATTTTAGCTGTACCAAAAACCAGACTGCGTAGCTGTGATCTTGAGCCATATGCCAATCCCAAACTCTAAATTCACCACCTGTTTAGCCTGAAATCAAACATGAGTTCACTGGATGGCAGCAGTGAGCTACAGCAAAACTTCCTGCCGTAATCTCTGACCAGGACTTCACGTGAACTGAGGACTCAATAAATGTTTAATAATAATTTGTCTGAGCAGAGAGGGCATGAGGACACACGTTCCTACCTGACTGAGGAAGTCCAAGCTCCTGGAAGACAGAAAAGACACAGCGAATTATTATTTCACTCAGTGTGTATGTTTCACTTTAACCTTGCTTTACATGTGACTAATATCCAGCTGATGAAGATCAAAATGAAAAAGATGTTACACTCACCGAATCATGGGGATCTACAGAGAGAGAGAGAGAGAGAGAGAGAGAGAGAGAGAGAGAGAAGATCAGTGATTGATGGGTTTATTTTAGTTGATATTTCGCTCATTAAAGCAGAGATGAGCATGTGGAACTCACTGATTTTACAGATGGTGATGACCTCCAGGCACTCTTTGTGTGCACCGGTCCCACAGCGGGAACAGTAGTAACCCTGATAGAAGATCCCCCTGCAGCAGTGGGTGTGTGAGAGAAAGACACAGAGAAAGAGACACACAAGCACAAGCAATATTAAGAAGACTGCCACTTTCTGGTTATTTCCAGTCCAGTAACTTGTTGACTGATCATTTTTCACAGCCCATCAGAGAACATCAGCGTAATGTAGCCTAAAACTCAACCTGCATATTTTCACTGCTGTCAAACACCGCTGCATCTCTGAAACGAACTTAGGAAAAGTTCAAAGTGTTCTCAACATTTATTAATGAAACTTAAGTTTGCAAAGTCAAATTCAACATCAATGTTGAATTTATCAGTACAAAGTTTAGATTTTACAGAAGTTTAGAGTTTACATTTTAACGAAGATAAAACGGATTTACAAATCATCATGTGGAGTTTTTAACTGGTCCGTGTCACCATAATTACAGTAATGTCATGCCACGTGCAGAACCAGACTGGAACGTCGGGCCAGGAGGGAAAAAAAAAAGTTCCTGCCCCATCAGAGAAACCGTGTTCTAGGGTGTGGGCAACATTACCTCGAAAAACAGCTCATGAGCTCACTACCAATGCCATAAATTTGATAATACATAAATAATTTTTAAAAATAATATATTTAGATATTGACAAGAAAGATGAGAATATATCTTTTTTTTTCCTGTAACTGCATGACACTTATGTTAAAGCAGCTATAAACAGTAGTTATCTCACGTTCTCAAAAAACATAGAAAAATTGATTTATGAAAATGAGCGCATTAATACAGTATAACCTTGTGATTTGACTCGCAGCTGGAACGGTCAGACGTGCTGTTATAGAAAATGAATCACCTTCTGTCCAATCAGAAGTGAGCATTCAACAGCTATGTGGTATAAGATCTTATAAACAACGTCAAATCAAGGCTGTTCTTGTTGCGTTTATCAGCATAAGACCTTTTAAGGAAGATAAAAAGTATTTACAAATCATAATGTGGAGTTTTCGACTGGTCCGTGCCACCATAATTACAGTTATGTCATGCTACGTGCAGAACCAGACTGGAAAGTCTGGCCAGGGAAAAAACAAACAAACAAACAAAAAAAAAAAACATTCCTGCCCCCTCAGAGAAACTGTGTGCTAGGGTGTGGGCAACTTTACCTTGAAAAATAACTCATGAGCTTACTACCAATGCCATACATTTGATAATACATAGATAATATTGAAAATAATCTATTCAGATATTGACAAGAAGTATGAGAATATGTAAGAATAATTTATTTTCCTATAACTGCACGACACTTATGTTAAAGCAGCTATAAACAGTCGTTATCTCACATTCTCAAAAAATGTAGCACGTTACAGAGAAAACAGTTAGACTTAAATTATGTATTAGCTGTTACTATGGAAAAGATGATGTATTAGAATGAGCGCATTAATACAGTATACCCTTGTGATTTGACTTGGAAATGAACAGACGTGCTGTTATAGAAAATGAATCACCTTCTGACCAATCAGAAGCGAGCATTCAACAGTTCTGTGCTATAAGATCTTATAAACAATGTTTTGAAGGAGTTTTGACAGATCTCAAAACTTATGATCTCGTATTACAAATAGCATTGATGTAATTCTATTGGTTGATTTATTTATGTAATGTAATAAAGGAGGCACTATAAGGCACTTTATCACTGACTACAGTGTTTGTCATACCATTGTTAGTGGATGCAGTGGACCAAATTTAGGTCAGTACAGAAGTGTGGGTTTATATGGGTCAATAGTCTATCAGCTACAGAACAGAGTTTAGTAACATGAACCAAAGCCTGTTCGAGGACAGAGCTCAGTATTTAAAGTGCTGGCGACTCGGCTTAGTGTGTGTGTATGTGTGTGCGTGTGTGTGTGAATGCATGTTTGTTGGTTATTTGGTTTCCTCCAGCTAAATGCTCACTTGTCCCGTGTTCACCTTTCAGTCACAGGAACGACTCCAAAAAGACATAAATAAAGGCTTTGACCTGTTTTCGTTGGCTGAGCAACCGGCTGCTGGTTAGACCAGCATATTGTAAGTGATAAAAGACGTGTAGTATGAGCGGTATAGTGAGTCTGAGGTTTTGAGTCGTGTCGTGTACTTTTGTATGTGTGCATTTGGATGTGTTCTCACCTCAGGAGCATCTTACAGGCTCTGCAGTTGGTGTTCTTTTCAAACGTGTGCATCTGGAAGTCGTGCTGGTTGGCCGTGGCTCTCTCCGGCTTGATGTTGGACCTATGTTTATAAAAGTGAGATATTGTAGCATGTTTTAAAAAATAAAAAAATTAAAAACGTACCTGGGCGACATTTTATTGCATACACAATACGCACATGGCCATCTCAAACTGTTCCATCCACTTTCTTTTGGTGTCCTCTGTCTTACAGAAGAACTGGAAGCCTTGCTTGCCTTTCAGATGGATCAGGTAGAAGCCATACGACCACTGCACAGGGCAGAAACAGCAGAGTTAAACATATGATGGATCTGGAACTGATTTTATATTAGTCATGGGGGGAAAAAAAAAATAAAAACACCAGTGACAAATTTGTACCAATTAGTTGTAAATAAACGTAATCCCTGTCTGACAACATAAGGAGGCTGTGTAGCTCTCGAGATAACAGAACACAAATCAAACTATCAGAGGCAAGGCAGGCAATCAGAGCTGCTAATCTATACATAAATCAGAGGTTTGATTTGGCTTACCATCTTTCCACTGGCCTGGTACGCATGCAAGGAGAAACAAGAAAGAGAGAGAGAGAGAGAGAGAGAGAGAGAGAGAGAGAGAGAGAGAGAGAAGGGAGAGAAAAGAGGGAGAGAAGAGATAGACACCCAGTTACACATGCAATCTTTCACACATGCAGAGTTGTTGAATGTTAGATTCCAAGAAATAAAAGGCATTTTCAGTAACCCAGTGCATCTCTCTCACGACTGGCCCACCTGAGATTACAAGCACCATGCTGTCTGTTTAAGAACAAGATTACACAAGCACAATCCACATACAGCAATATAGAGAACTGTAACTAGAGAGAAACTCCCCAGCACCTCACATGTTAGAAGATGCAACATATTCTGAAACCCATTTCAGCACTCAAATATCAATATAGATATAAATCACACAACTCTTTTAAATCATTTCTCTTTACGCAACACGTGAATAAATATGGAGTGTCTACCTTTTTCATGTCTCGGTTATTTGTAGGGTCGTCTGACATTTTGTAATACTGGAGCTCGATGATTTCTTTCAGCTCGTAGTTGTAGTTTTTTCTCTTGCACACAATTACCACTTTATCAAACAGGAAGATGTACCTGGGGACATCAGGGAGGGAAAAATGCAAAGCACAGTTTTGGTAAAAGATTTCAGAAATAGCTTTGAATTTATGTTATATCGTTTTGTATTTTAAGTGTTTATTGGCGGAGGTCAACACCTGCCCTTAACCGTCCATTGTAAGTGAGTTTGGAGGAAATGGGATTTTGATAATCTTTCATCAAAATTCTTGGGTGTGGTAATGACATCTATTCTACACATGCTGGAGTATAAACACTGGAGTATCCCTTCATCTCAAGACAAGTCTAGAGTGAGTCTTTCAACCCATTTAAACTACACATGCATTAAAACCCTCACCTGTCCTGTTTGGTCCGGTTAACTATGGAGCACACTTTGAGTTCTCCGTCTATCTTTGGCCTCCCGTATTCCTCCAGTTTCACCTGCTGCAGAAGACAAACACATATTTCCTGCTTTATTTTTCCTCTCTACCAAAACAACCTAAGAGTTTTACTGACGAAGAGGTTCAGCGCGTGAATGTTTGGGGTTTACAATGCTGTATCTGACGGTATACGCATAATTTACGTTGGGTGTGCAATTATAGTCCGTGGTTTAACTGTGAAATCTTTTATTTAAATGTCACGACTAAAGCACCCATTGCCTGACTTTAACCGTGCAGCACATGCCAACACACACGAGGCTTCTTTGTTATAAGGCAAGCTGTCATCATTTCCCTCCAATAGAATGATAAAGCGAACGCTCTCTCTGGTCTTCCGGCAGATTTTTTTTGAGCCACAGGCACATATGTAAATAAAGCGCTCGCCTCCAAACTAAACACTTCCTCCCACATGCTGGAACAGAGGATACAGTGATTTTAACATGGAAATAAAGTCTGTCTTCTCAGCACTCATACTACGGAAGTTTCAATGATTTATGAGAGCAAACAATCGCAGCAGCTGCAGGTATGAAGTGAGCAGCATGATAATGTGAGCGCCGAAGACCAAGCAGAATGTTCCGGACAATCTGAGAGGTCTATAATGGCAATGAGCTTTTATACTGTATACACAAAAAAGATATATGATTCTCAATAGCCAAAAATAACATGACATGGAAGAAATAAACAGTAATTCCTCCTCAAGTCTTATTTTCAAATGGAGGTTATTGTTGCTTCACTACAGTGTTGCTGAATTCTTGAACCTGACTGATCAGAAAGTGTTGATTAATTTTCTGTAACATCTCAGACACTAGTTCTACTGCAAGGTAACCCATAGGTTTATAGTAATGCACGCTTTCTATATCGTTTCTATAGTAACAGCTTACCCAGAGATGCTCCACTTAAATGTGTGTAATTATTGCTACAGTAGAGGAAGGAGTCTCCAGTGCCAGCGATTCATAACAGGTGACAGAATAACTGTCTAATGTTGTTATAACATACATGATAACTTGTTTCAGGGACATTCCACAGCTTTAAAGGTAACTGTAAATGGATGAAAAGATCAACCCTGTTGTTGATTATTTTCCTCTAACAGCACACTCTGAAGTGTTTTATTCCTTTTAGTTGTACACTCCCTACCTACCAAAGTTTAAAAAAAAAAAAAACGGAGGATTTGTAAATGTTTTCCGCAAACTATATAATTTTTGTTATGTCCCTTTTAATCAAACATAAATTAAAACCTATAAATTATTATATTATTATTTACTAATTAATTAATTATTATTAGGATAATTGCAATGGCTATTACAGTAAATATAGACCTAGTCTAAACTTTTATACATTCCAACATGGTTATATGGTATATGCTAGCTCTAAATGTAGATGTAGATACAACAGCACATACATTTCCACAAACTTCAGGAGCTAAATATTTCCGATAGCTCCAAAGTTGTGACACACTGGTGATGTTTCTCTAAATGGCAGACCCCTATGGAAGTTTGCTTTGCAGTTGATGTTAAGTGTAATTTCAGTGTAATAGCAATCATATAGCGTCTTAGTGCTTAGTGATTTACCGACACATTTGAGGAAACATTGATATCGTGTCTCATTTCTACAGTCACTATACCTTTACACTATTAAATCAGTCCATAGAGGATTTTGCAGAATTTTTTTGATTGTTGCGGCCAAAAATGCTTGATTTTGATGCAGTGTTTTTCAAAATTTGCGATACAACTTGTAGTTTTTTGTGCTTTTTTTGTGGAAAACTACTTGAATTTGACATTGCAATTGCACTAAATAGTTTGCACGGTCATTCACAGTACTCGACGCACGTTAATCGAAGGTGGTTTTGGCTGAATGCGCGTTGTGATGATGTCACATGGCGCATTGTGATCTACGGAAAATCTGTGGTAATTTTGGAAAATTGCAAGCGCCTGCGAATAGTGTGGAGTTTCCTTGATTTTTGCGTTCATTTCTGTGATCGCAAAATCCTGGAGGGACTGATTAATGTAAAAAGACTTTACAGCTTTACTGACTTGACACAGCTGCCTAGCAACAGCGTTCTCGTGTTCTCAATCTCCATGTGAAGGCACTAATAGGATCAGAACTGGGTTCAGTCTTTATTCCTAAACCCACAGATTCTTACCAAATTTTCTATTGAGCACTGAAATTCCCCAATTTTCTTCAGAGTCTCATTGTCCCTTTTCACCTCATTGATATACATGGCCAGGTCCTGTAAAAGCACACAGAAGTACAGAGAAGCACTCAGACATCACATCAGTCTGACATTTTTCCCTCCAGAGGCTCTGAATCTTAATTCATTGTGTAACATTTCAACGCGTGTTCAGATCGCTCTCCATTACAGCGTGCAGTCAGTGTGGAACTAAACGTCCCCGCAGCCCCTGCGGTGAGTGACAGAGCGCTTGGATCGGTGTGAAGGATGATGTGTGTAGATGTCGGTGTCAGTTCGGCTTCTACCTGCATGGCTTCCAGGGCCTCCTTCAGCTGCTGTCTCTCCGGACGATCCATCGAGTGACTCACTAACTCCTGTAGGGCAGAGAACTCGCACACGTGAGTCACCTGAGCTTCGGGACTTCTATTTATGATACAGTCACATTCTCGTGTACCAGTGTTGTCCTAGAAAAGTGTCAGAACTGAAAGGGCAGTGAAAGCACAGTGTATCTCTTGAGTTTTTACCAGTTTAAGTCAGTTCATGGATACTGATTTAAATTGAGCAATGTTTTAATGTAAAATTCAACATTCAAGCTTTAACATTTAATTATTGTTTCGCTCAGTAAATCATCAACCATCATAAACACAAGCCTTACTCACAGATTTCGAGGAAACGATATTAAAACTATTTAATATTATAGGACTTAAACCCATAAAAACCCTCAAACCTGCCCAGAGAAGAAAATACGCTAATATACGCAAACTCTATAGTTAATTGTACTACTTTAACCTTTTTTTTATTTAGAATATTTTCCATTTTCCCCCTAATTCATATATCTGTCATGTCTATATCATACCAATACACACTCCATAGTTTAATCGCGAACGCACACATTCACCTCACCCGTCACTGTGTACCCTCAAGGCCACATGTGTACTAATATTTCAGCATACAGCAGTTAGAAGGAGTGAATGAGCTGAACATGATTTGAACACTGACACTGTGTATGAGCTAGGAAATGGAAAGAGTTAAAATAACCAAAATAATCATGTGCACTAAAGCACCCACACCCTCTCCCTCCCGCTGATCATCCTCTTCTGCTCAATGGACAGAAGTTTTGACACTGCATCAATTACGTTGAGCAATCTGGTGCCGTGTCTGAATTTGTTCCCTTTTCACTATATAATGAACTATATTATTATCCATAGTGCACTTGTCTTTTTTCTCATTTCTATTTTTTGACTCCTGATTTGGGACAGTCCCAGTATGCGGTATGCAGGAACGTACCTGTTATTGTTGTTGTGTTAAAACAGAAAATTGCCTTTAATACGTCTGTATTTTTGTGGTTTCAGGCTGATAGGTCATTTTTCAAATTGTTTATGTGACAGCTGGTCAGCAGTCCCTTATATAGTGCTGTATACAGAACAGTTTGTATAACACACACTCCGGCACATTTTGATCTTTTCCCTGCTCTAACATACCCTGATTCAATGTATCATCTAATTAACAGTGATTTAAAGCACAGCAAGGATTCTCAGGGTTCTCAGTGTGTACTGGGGTCAGGAATTCAGCAGGGATTTTGAGACGAGGTAGTAAACTTCGATGAAAGGGAGCATCTCTGACGAAGGAGTGATAGGATGATATTAACGGATATCAACGACGTCCATCACGTAATCATTTTGGAAATGGACAGAGAACTAGAGAAGCGTGATTGTGATTCACAGCTTGCGAAATAAGCTAATATGATCAAAATATTTGGAATGAGGAAAACATGCGTGATTGTTTTTGTTCTCAAACAAAATGACATGTTTAAAAATCATTTTTAGCTTTAACCCAACCTCAGGAATGTTAGCAACATGCGCATAATAATGTTTAAACAGGCACCAGAAAACATCTGCAGTTATACCTGACATTAGAACAAAGTGCACTGTAAAATTCATCCTCAAATATTTAATATGAAAAATTTCATTATGGAATAAAATAAATATTCCCACCTTGTGATTTTTCGTTGTTTAAGAAATCACAAAATTTGTACTTCGTACGCTTTTGATAGATGAGTCTTTTACGTGACTAACATTTACGTATGTATATGCTATGTGTATGATGTTCCACTGACCTTCAGCAGTAGGTGGTATTTGAGGACCCTCTGCATAGGAACTACCAGCAGATCCTGCAGTTTGAACTTGCCCTCCTGTACCTTCATGGTGCACTCCTGAGAAACATCAGCAACACAGCATTGAACAGAAACGCTTTAACGGCTCGTTCCCTCATTCACACTCATTCATGTGTACACACCGTGCTATGCAAAGGTCTTAGACACCCTAAGTCTTTGATATAAACGATAAATCTTGGATGCGATCTTTTTTTGTCAGCTATGTTTGTGCTCTGGAACAAAACACATTGCAGTGAGTGAGAAAGTACTGTAAGCATAATACTACCAGATCAATATCTTTACAAATAAGCTGAAACGCCACTGATATGATCTTTATAATCTTCCACACTCCTCCTCACACACACTCGGCACTTGACATTTAGCCCTGCATGAAGAGCTCATCATGACAGTGTAACACCAGTGCTTGTGTACTTTTCCTGGAACAGATTCTGATTTGAATCCACTATAGCAGACTCTTTATAACGGTATAAACGTCTGCTCAATTACCAAACCCTCTATCTGATAATCATCTGTATTTGTTAACTATACACATACAGCAACAGTTTAATTTCCTCCACACGAGCCACCTGTATTGCTCCCCAGACCTAACAGCCACCTCATATCCTCTGATCCAGTCTTTATCTCGGGATGTATCCATGACACCCTGCAGGAATCTAGTCTGTGTTTCCTGAATGAAGGAAACTAGTTAACAGCACTACAAGGTCAGTAGTGGAGTGGTGTGGTGTGGTGTGGTGTAGAGGCTGAGGAGCCTGCTCTGACAAACTACACTCCAGCTCCTTAGATTTAAGTCATAAACCTTATAAACATTTAGAGGACAATTTCTTTCAATGATTAAATCTTTAAATCAAGAAATGCAGTAGAGTATTTCAGCTGGGTAAAACGCCTTTAAAAAGTCACTGCACTAGTTTTGCGCATTCTGTTTTTACATAAAACCTATTGAGCTGAAAATCTTATTGGAAAATCCTAAGGAATATGTGACAGGTCCGTTTTATTGCAGTATAAAATATAAATGTTAAGCATATTTCTGTATCAAGGTTTGTTTCGTTTTTGTAAACTGAAATTCAATCATTTTTTCCAGAACGTTCAAAGATAAGCAGACTTTTCTCCACTACACGGCAAGCTCATATTTAAGGTAAATAAACATCCTGTGGCTTTGGAATAAACAAAATAGTACCAAAAGTAAGGGATTTTATTTGGTTCTCTTTACTTCAATGCTCAAAATTCTTATGATGCCTTTGTAGATGTCTCCAAATGTTAATAATAATAAAAAAAAGAGGGATCATTTAGTTTTTTATTTAGTTCTGCCCTGAATAAGCTAATTCACATAACAGATGTTTACATATAGTCCACAGGACACAATAATAACTGAATTTATACAAATGAACCAGTTCAAAAGTCCATACTGTACGCTTGATTCTTATACTGTGTTGTTACCTGGATGATCAGCGACTGTGTTTATGTTTTGTGATGGTTGTTCATGAGTCCCTTGTTTGTCCTGAGCAGTTAATCTGCCCACTGTTCTTCAGAAAAATCCTCCAGCTCATGCACATTCTTTGCTTTTCTAGCATCTTCTGCATATTTGACCCCTTTCCAACAGACTATATGATGTTGAGATTCATCTTTTCACACTGAGGACAACTGAGGGACTCGTACACAAATATTACAAAAGGTGCAAACATTCACTGATGTTCAAGAAGGCAACACGATATACTAAGAGTCAGGGGGGTGGGGGGTTGGTGTAAACTTTTGAACAGGATAATTGGTGTAAATTGTTATTATTTTGTTGAAAGATCTTTTTTTTGTTATTTAGTACTGCCCTTCAGAAGCTACATAATGGTCTGTACTTTCATTTTCTTTTCTTTCTTTTTTTTTTTCAAGAATCTTGTTTCAAGTGTAATAATGTAAGACTGGTGTAATGCTACTGAGCAGGCACTTGACACTTATGCTTTACTTCTAGTAGTAAGTTCAGATTAATAAACTCTAAGTGAAATCAAGAATTATTTTTTTTTTTAGTCTCGTGTATTCTTCAGACATCTTAATAACACTTTTCTAAGACCGTCCAGCATTTGGACAAAAGTGCAAAACAACATTGCGAACAATAAAATCAGAGCAGGCAGAGAGAAAAGTTAATTTTACAGAAATAGTTTTTAAGATGTGTGCCAAGCAACAGTAAGAAAACAGTGAGGCAAAACTCATACGGACGCTACTTAATAATTAGCGGTGCCTCCATTTTCTACTGATGAAAGAGACCACAGTCCTGCGTACTTCTTTTCTATTGGCTCACAAGAATGAGAATTCACAGGTAGACAAAGTTAGCACAACGAGAACGTAACCTGTACTGGAAGCTAATAAGCAGCCAGCGTCCTTTCCCCTTCAGTGAACTGGTTTTTATCTGTGCTTGTTCTGACTGCTACTTTATCAGAAAAAGTGGAAAAGTGTTGTTTTCAGGTGTCTCCCGTATCGCTGCAGCAAGAGATCATTAAAAAAAACAAACAAACAAGCAAACAAACAAATGCTATGGCTAAACTGTAGATATTAGCACCTTTGCAAGTGTAGCCCATGTCATTGTGTTGTGTTATTTCACTGGCTTATCAGGGAAAGGGGGCGGGACCCTGAAGATTTGTTGCCAATGTATTTATAGAATCGGGATATGTTCATAAAGGTAGATATGTAGGAGCAGTTTTATGAATGACTATAGATTAGGGTTGGAGTACATGCGACAGCATATTAACCTGGATCTGTCTCATCATTCTAATGTTGTAATACGTCTATGAAGCATTAAGCTGATTAGGACAAGATGGCATCAGTGTGCTGCTTGTGCACTTGATCAGCTCCACTGATTTATGGATAAGAGCCTTGTGTGTAGCTCCAGTGAGCTGATAAAGCTAATGAGTTTGATCGGCGCAGAAGAAGGACGTGGCAAGGTGACTGAGTTTACCTCCACTTTACACTTCACCTCCTCCCGTGTGGCAATCAGGTCGTCCAGCGTCTTCTGGGCGTGCTCCATGTGACTGCAGTACTGACCATAGATCAGCAGCCTGGAAGGTGCAATAATACCAGTCAGGGTTTACATCACCAGCTGCGTTTAAACATTTACACTTTCTGCTGCGATTCAGCGTTTACATTCCTTACTATAATTCAGCATTTATATGCGTTCAGTGTTCGATGGAGCAGCTCATGTGTCCAGGGTTTGTTTGCATGCCTTAATAAAATACCAAGGTTAATTTATAACAACTGCACTATAAATAAATGACTGCTGGCTTACATTACTACAACTATATGCGGACGCTTTACGACACAAATGAGGATCTCAGCATTATCACAGCACATCATTACAAAAAAACCAATCCTCTTGAACTTAATTTCAACTTAAAAACGCTACAAACAACAACAACAACAAAAACACAACAAAGCACTGATACAATAGTTCAAAGTCCCTCGGCCTGGAGCAGAGCACTACATCTGGCACAGACTGCCACCTTTCATAAAATGGACTGGATTTTTTTTTTTTTTTTTTTGCAGTTCCGCCTCTGTATCATGGTCTTGTTCAGAGCAATGCTGGTGTGCTGCTTTGAAACCTCCTGTGCATCACCTCATGAAACATAACTGAGACAAATTCAGATACCACTGCAGCAAATCTGTTCAAATTTAGTTGGGTTTTTTCACTGTTAATCTTTTTAGCAATGAATAATTGGTGTCGGAGAGTACAAAATACAAATAACACAAAAGCTCAGTTTGTAGCTTGGAAAATACTAAACAGGCCAACACAGAGCTTTTTTTTTCCATAGCACACAAGTGCTCAATAAGGAATAAAACACTATGGGTCATGCTGTTATAAGAAAAATAATCAGTGATATGCCTGACATCACATGGAGATCCTGTAAGTGTTTTATTCCTCCTATACCACAGCAATCGGCCAACAATTATTCTTTTTTTAATTAATCATTCAAGCACATGCGGTACATTATATCCATTTATATTTATGTTTAACGTTGTGGAACATCTGCGAAACAAGATAGTTCCTCTTATCACTTACTTTATAGCAACTATAGCAGGTTCCTTCACCATCCTGAAGACTTTCCTGGCACAAAGCATTAACAATGCAGACTCCTTCCAAAAATGCAGGATGAACTTCAGCATATCTACAATTACATGCCTTTTTTATTTATTTATTTATTTTTTAAGTGTGTTTATATATAGAGCGTATGCCATTCAATTCCCTGTGGAAGTTGTTACTATAGAAACGTATAACGCATTAGAACACGTGCATTAAGATAAACCTGTCAGAAAATTAGTCAACACCTTCTGACCAATCAGAATTAAGAATTCAACAGTGACGCAGTGATGTGGTACAGTTAATATAAACAACCTCGTACTAACTTCATCCTTCAGACCAGATTAGTTATTATTTTCTTTTCTCTCTGTTTATCTCTCAGAGAACGTAAGAGAGGGGCTCAGGATGGACCTGGAGTGCAACCGGTGGCGGGCTGATAGGGTTTTCCTGGCCGCTGTGCCGTCGTGCCCCTGGGCTAAGCAGGCCTGATTAAGGACTGATGTGGAGCAAGAGAGATGGCTTTGCTCCTTGTGGAGAGCTTCTGATGGAGATTAATGGGAGCACCGTTCAATTACGAGCCACAACACAGACTCTGTAGCATTCTGTAAACGCTGGGGCAGGTGTCAGAAATTAGCTCTAATAACACAATGTCACAGACATAATTGAATATGAAGGTCATTTTTATGAGCCAATTGTCTGATCAAACTGTATTAGGAATGTACTGCTACAGGAAGAGCGAGTGAGAGAGAGAGAGAGAGAGAGGAAAAGGCAACAGGTAATAATGTTGTAATAATAATCGTCTTCCCTCTATCAGTTGCTTTATGTAAGAAATTTAAATTCCACAATAAAATATAAATGAAATGGTGTCTAGTCTGTGTGAATTATGATAGATAGAATGCAGAACATTTTAAATGTCTAGTGCTACAGGAGTGATACTGAAGATCCGTAAACCGATCCATAAAATGTCACTCGAATACAGTGCTCTATTTTATGGATTATAAACCTGATCTAATTGTTACTCATTCTTACTCATTCAGAATTGGCATGTTAGCACGTTTGCCTCACACCTTCGTGGTTGGGGGTTCGAATTCTGCCTGCTTTGGGGGTTTCCTCCAGTTACTCTGGTTTCCTCCCCCAGTCCAAAGACATGCGTTGTAGGCTGATTGGCATTTCCAAATTGTCCCTAGTGTGTGAATGTGTGTTCCTTATATAAAGAAGGAGGTTTTAAGGTTCTGCATTAGTGAATGAAACCTCATAATATCAGCACCTTAATCACTCATCTAACACTTGGCCGGTGTGTTTATATTCAGGATTACAGTAAGAGAAGCTCTTGATAAACAATTCTCCATGCTCCACTGTCTCACATACCCCAGCCAAGGACATGCTGTTAAATGAGTGCCATTATGACGGCATAATGCTATCCTAACCCTGCGCCCTGTGACTATGATCTTGCTTTGGAGGGCCATTAATCCACCAACACAACAAACATGGCCAGTATCCAAAACATCTCTGCATTATGCACATCCATTACAAGGGTAACGGTGACATGAATAAACGAATTAGCTGAGTGACTGGACAGATGCAGCAAGCAATCATCCGTACTTTTACCCTGTATGCGCCATCCCTCTTTTTTTAGATTCAGTTTTAGGGCACGCGTGGAGGAATATATGAATATATGTCCAGGAACGAAACGCGCTGTTCTATCAGAGCATGCTGAAATGCACTTTAGCTGCCTGGGGTTCATGTAATGATTCATGAGCATGCATTGGATTAAATGCAACTATAAATGATGCAGATCGTTTTTAACAAGCTTACACGCTCTTGTTCACATGCTGAAAGCAAAACTCGTTACAGTGACATAATGGAGGTCATTATGCACTTATGCTAGCCAGTATAGAAGGCATATGCTACTTGATTTTAAAAGAAAGCATCTCACATTCTTATACAAGAGTTCCTCGATGGTTCACTGGTGGTTAGAAATCTCTGGTCATTATTTCAAGGCATGGATAAGCGACTGACATGAATACATGGTGACAACAGTTACCTTTTAATGCTTAATTATCAAAGACGGCTATGAATAAGAAAATCTGAAGTGGTTATGTTTACCACTTTTGACTACCACCTTTTGGCTTTAGGGTAATCAGTTAAGGCTCTGGGTTATAGATCAGAAGGTTGGGGGTTTGAGCCCCAGCACTGCCAAGCTGCCACATCGCATTGCTCCAGAGGCACCATATAATGTCTCACCCCAGGTTCCTAACAAGCCGGGATATACGAAGAAAAGAATTTCACTGTGCCGTAATGCATATGTGACAAATAAAGGCTTCTTCTTCTTCTAGTGTTAGGGACTCTGAACAGATCAGATACATCTATTTTGAAAAAAAGAAAAGAATTTTACATTTGAATATTCTGTTTTACTACTCAGACCAGAGAGGTTCAATAAAATTATAAATCTAATGTCTCTAGCTAGTTTCTGGTCCGGTGAGCTGCCTTTAGCTAAATAATTCACACAAATACACAAATGTGATTAGATACACCACAACAGAGGATCTGCTACAGAAGCCGAACTGGTTCACTGGTTCTGAAAACCCCTGAATTACGGCCAGTTTTTCCCTCCAAATGTTTTTCCAGTGTTTTTTTTCAAATAATTGGTTCGATCTGCAGAAAAACTGCTGGACCCGGTTGCCAGTTGACGACCCCTGATCCCGTAAAATACCATCTTGTAGACGTGTATTTATTGTATTATTGTATGAGGAGGTCTGGAGTGGCAGAGAAGTATGTTAGAGTGGTGCAGGATATGTATGAGAGCAGTAGGACAGTGGTAAGGTGTGCGGTAGGTGTGACAGAGGAGTTCACGGTGAAGGTGGGACTGCATCAAGGATCGGCTCTGAGCCCCTTCTTGTTTGCGGTGGTGATGGACAGGCTGACAGATGAGGTCAGACAGGAATCTCCATGGACTATGATGTTTGCGGATGACATTGTGATCTGTAGTGAGAGCAGGGAGCAGGTGGAGGAAACTCTAGAGAGGTGGAGGTTTGCTCTGGAGAGAAGAGGAATGAAGGTTAGCCGCAGCAAGACAGAATACATGTGTGTGAATGAGAGGGATCCAAGTGGAACAGTGAGGTTACAGGGAGTAGAGATAAAGAAGGTGCAGGATTTTAAGTGCTTAGGGTCAACAGTCCAGAACAATGGGGAGTGTGGAAAAGAGGTGAAGAAGCGTGTGCAGGCAGGTTGGAATGGGTGGAGACAAGTGTCAGGTCTGTTGTGTGATAAAAGAGTACCAGGAAGAATGAAAGGAAAGGTGTACAGGACAGTAGTGAGACCAGCGATGTTGTATGGTTTGGAGACAGTTGCACTGAGGAAAAGACAGGAGGAAGAGTTAGAGGTAGCAGAGCTGAAGATGTTGAGGTTCTCTTTGGGAGTGACGAGGATGGATAGGATCAGGAATGAGTACATCAGAGGGACAGCACATGTGAGATGTTTTGGAGACAAAGTTAGAGAGGCCAGGTTGAGATGGTTTGGACATGTTCAGAGGAGGGAGAGTGAATATATCGGTAAAAGGATGCTGAGGTTAGAGCTGCCAGGCAGGAGGCCAAGAGGAAGACCAAAGAGGAGGTTTATGGATGTAGTGAAGGAGGACATGAAGGTAGTCGGTCTGAGAGAAGAGGATGCAGGGGATAGGGCTAGATGGAGGCAGATGATTAGCTGTGGCGACCCCTGAAGGGAACAGCCGAAAGGAAAAGAAGAAGAAGAAGACGTGGATGTACCAAGTACTTTCCAGATTTGAGAGAAAAGCTATCTTTGTCAGTCCGGTGTCGTCCTTTTCTGTTGTTCACTGCACATGGAGAACGATTATATCCCTTTGCGTGCTTTCTTTCTTTTTCTGGCACTCTCACTGGCTATTGACTGTATCCACTGTCTAATTACATGTCTGACCATCTCACACACTGGAGGCTTCTGATTAATCTGGAACAACGTTGGAAGGTGCAAGACTGACTCGTCTAACCTCTCACAGCACTAGATCATCTGTCCGACACTGGAAATTAGCTTTTGATATTGAACAAACAAAATACGCACACCTGGCTTCAGTCAATAGCAGCTCCACACATGTCCAGCCACTGAACAGTTCATGTATCTAAAGGTGATGAGATGATGTGTCGATGTGCGATCATGCCGTCATGTTCAATCTGTAAGGCTGAATGTTTAGATGCAGCATTTTGACACATGCAAAGGGCAAAAGAGTTCAGCAACATTCGCTCTCTCCTCAGACTCTCTTTAAGACAGCAGAGAGGGCAGGAGCGATAGCGAGAGGGAGGTGGAGGGAAAACCAATGTTGCTTAAGTATGAACACTCCCTTGGGATGAGAACCTTTGCCATCGCTGCCTAAACATACACTTTTTAAATTTCGCTTCCAGTGTGCTTGTTGGTTTTCTCATTATGGAAGGCCGTCATGCATGCTATTCCAAAGCAAACGCAATTTTGGTGTTAATGCTACCTCCGTTAACCCACCGTCTGTCTCTGTACTCAGACTTGAGCTGCGTACAGCTCAATTGGCTGAGAGTATAGTAACAGGCCGTTTCAGCTCTGCCGCAATCCAGCAGCTAACGACGTTCCCGCCCCACCTCGGCTCCATCAGGAGCAAATTGGTTTTGGGATTAGCCTCTTAAACATGTAGACTCAAGGTGTAAATCTCATTTAAATGTTTCTTGACCTTTGCTAACACTCCAATCTGAAATACTTTACTGTTTTGTTTTTTTCCCACACCCGCTCCACTGTTCTTTCTTTCAGCATGGACACATTTGAAAAACACTGGCATTTTCCCTCTGCCCTTCAACGCCTTGACGCCCTGAAAAGCTTTGCGTTCATTTTATTCCGTGGCATGCATCGCTGAGAAAGGTCACAAGGACTTACAAGAGGAGATAACAAAATTAATTAAAGTCAGCTGAGCCTTTAGAGCTGTGGAAGGAGGTGTGACGCGCGGCATTCGGCAGCCGGGCTGAATTCCCAGGCCATTTCCTTCTTTGTAGCGGGATGAAGGAGGAGAAGTGCGCACTTCATAATGAGACTGAGAAACATGTCAATCACTAGGAGAATGGAAAAGACCAGTGACATCGTCCTGTTCTAATGAAATGAATAATTTGCCAAAAATACTCTGTATGCCATTATGCCTAATGTCACCTAATGTAAATATGAGCATCTGTGTCAGAGCAAAGAGTGTTGTTTTTTTTTCTTTCTAGCACGGCACACTTTCAAGCATGAATTAGTTTTAGGGCAAAAAAGTAACGGGAACGAAATGGCACATTTTTAGCAAGTGGTTGACTTGTAGGGGTTGCACAGACTTGGCGAAGAATGCAGGCTCAGTGTACGGGGTTATCTGCAATTTTCAGCTGACTGACTCGAATCTTTTCGAAAAACGATTCATGCTCATCTTCAGATGCTACTGAGGACGGACTCGAACGTGGTGGTTCAACTCCCGGGTCATCATCAGGCTGGGAAAAATCTTCCAGACGCTGCTGTAGACTTTGCACCCTCCATCCAAGCAAGCTCACTGAGCTATAAGGAGCAGAGCTACTGTAGAAAGCGAGCTCTGTTGATGGACATGAGCTTCCATGCTACGCAATCTCAGTTCCAGAATCAATGATTTCAACTGAGCTGCCGGATCAGCTACATGAATACATTTTAAGAACTGGTACATCCTTCAATAGGACGCAATTTTGCGAGCGCAGAAGTTAAAGCAAAATCAAGCAAACTCCGCAATATTCGGAGGAGCTTGCAATTTTTCAGAACTACTGGAGATTTGGGCCAAGACGTGTCATGTGACATCATCAGCCAAAGCCCTCTTCGATTCATGTGCGTCGAACATGAGTACAGCTATAAGGGCTCATTTACCAACAAACATCACTGTGAAAGAACCTGCAAAACAATTTTGTGCATTTGCAATTTTACCAATTCAAGTAGTTTTCCGCAAAAAAAAAAGCACAAAAATCTTTTGGAAAAAAAAACCCACAGCAAAATCAAGCATTTTTCGCTGCTACAATCACAAAAAAAAAAAAAAACAACCTCTCCGAAATCCTGTACGGACTGAATAGGGTATTTGGACAGCAAGTTTGCCATTTCAAAGATAGAGTGCAATACACACACACACACACACACACACACACACACACACACACACACACTTATACAAGAATAGGAAGAGCGAGAGAAGACCTATGAATAAGAAAGTACTGTTTCAGTGTTTGGGTGCTTTTCCGTGGCACATTATCCACTTATCAGTAAGGCTAGATCAGATCGCAGGCTCGGAGTTAAGATTAAAAAGTTGTGTAGGCGAGAGAGGCGGTGCTGTCATGCCAGCTCCACATAAAGCAGCCCTCAGGGTTCAGCAAAGAACCCACTAATGAGCCAATTACCTACACACACACACACACACACACACACACCGCACTGACGCTCAGAATAGAGCGCCTTATTCTTTAGCTGAATCTTTCATAAGACCCGAACACCAAAACTGATTTCTATCAAATGTGAGCAGATCATTCATATAGGCACATGCAAGCAAATGCAAACACGCTTGTACACACACGTTCCTCTAACCAAAGCCATCTCTTTCAAGACCTAAAAAAAAAGAAGAAAAAAAAAAAGCGTGGGCTGGATGTGAGGGAACATTCCCAGAGTGCTGCTGTCAGCCTGCGCAGTCATTAAGAGAGCCAAACCCGTGATTATCATTGCCTACACCCCAGCAGGGCGGCGAGCACGACTCCGCATCGCTATGCAAATCCAGCCTGCACCCTGCAGCTGCGCCCTTCACCGACACCGACGCCGAACTCTCCAGACGCCTTATCAGAGCCTGTAAAAGAACCGGCTCTCGCTCGGAGCAGCCGAGGCGCATTTCGATGTTTACGTTTCAGACCCGGCAGATATGAAAGTGAAAGGAATGTGCTGAAAGTGAAAGGATAGCTGGAGGAGAGATAAAGGACAGCAAATCTGACTGTGTGTGTAGGAACAGGAGAAACATCTGGAAAGGTTATGAGAAGAGAATAAGTAATAATGTTTTTGGATTATGTGCAGCATGTGTCCTTTCGGCAGCTGGTGTAACCGTGTGAGAGAAACATCTCTGTGCCAGCGGCTATTACTCTTGTCAATGGTCTAATCTCACTTCCTGCTGGTTTTATCTTTCAGCTTAACTCAACATGCAGTAATGAGGGATATTTATATGACCAATATATAACCACTTTAAGTCAAACAATAGTTCATGTACACAGTGTTCTTTTGTACAGATGTTAAACAACGTTAAACATTCATGTTAGATATTACACAAAGTGTGTTTTAGATCCCACAGAGACATTATTACTCATGAAGGCAGAAATGAATGGCGTGGCATTATAGCCAGCGTGACCGCTACTTAATACTAACCACTTCCTCAAATTTCATTTTCAAGTATCCATTTTAGAGACATTAAATCAGTCAAAGAACAATATATAGACAGTCAACCACCTGTTGGATAGCCACAGCATTCAACAAACCATCATTTATGGGGTTGAAGTTCAACTACATGAACCTAGCGTGAGACAAAATTGCTGCTGGACGCAAATTCCTTTGGTATAGCGTGGAAGCTCTATGCACAGTTCTATAGAGCGTTTGAATTCTCAAATCTCAAATCTGCTTGGCCAGAAGGTGTTGGTTCATTTACTATAACAGCAGCTCTGACGGTAGTTCTGGCTATAATAAAAATCGCAGCTTTATATTAATGGACTCACTTGAATACATTATTGTATCTATAGCAACAGCTCATTCACGGGAACTTGTTTGTTGGACAGTCGACAGACGGATTAAAAAACACGTGGAATCGTGTGCGAAAGCTTTCTGTGAGGAGTCTGCAGTGTGAGCAGAAGTAAAGCTGTTCTAAGTAAAGCTAAGTTTTACGACATGGGAAATTCTTCAGTCGAGTATCCAAGTAACATGACAAAATGGCTTTTTTTGCATTATTATCTTTAAGAGAGGCTGCTTATACTGTTATGTAATCTTCAATAAATAAAAATCTGTCAAATTGCTGTGATTTTAGAAGAATGAATCACTTTCCTGCATACCTTCTGTGCATCTGAAGGATCTACAACAGCGTACGCAATTTGAGACACAACAATAGTTTGTTTAGTCTGCTGCTATGTCACAACACATCATGCTAAACTACTCTCACCTTACCTATCTCACCTCACCTTACTGCAAATAAAGTGGACTCCAAGCCTCTCTTGGGCTCCTTAATAAACCACAGACCTGAACCTGAGCAAACTTAAAATCTGTGAAGGATTTGTCAAGTTTAAGCAAGTGCACATCCGGTCGGTGTCTCTGAATAACACAGCTGCAATAACACTGTGTTTGTGCTGAACACAGCAGGATGAGGCTTCGGAAAACCGCCGCAGGTAAACCGGGTCTCCATACAGGCTGTTGACACAGAGCAGGTAGTGAGGCATGGTAAGAATTAGCTGATGGCTATCTTTAGTCATGCCTCAGTGTTGAGAAAGCCTCGGGATCTGCGAAACTGATTCAGCATAAGTTTTGGGCCAGTGCTCAGCAGCACTGCAGGTCCATGATTTCACTAAAGCCATACACACGCCCACAAAACCGTGACGCGTTCAGATACCAGGATGAAGATAACACTCTTATCTACTTTCTTTTTATGGGTAGCACTGGCACTGCTTCCGTTTCCTGCTGTGTTTCTCACACACACACACACACACACACACACACACACACACACCAGGTAGATCTCACTGACCTCTCCTTGAAGTCCAGGAAGATCTTTCCAAGTCCGCTGCCTCCGATCACCATGTTCTGGTCGATAGCCCTCAGCAAGGCAAAGTGGACTCTGATGATATCCTAAAAGACCATAACACTTTCAGCATGATTCATTTAACAGCACGTGTTAATAATATACACTATACAGATTTACCAGTGGTTGATAAGCCACTACATTAACATCTCTATCTCCTGGAAAAAGACGTGTGGGTTATAATATTTATAAATACATCACTGTGATCATGTTTTAGGGTGTGTTCACAAAGTCTGTCTGACTGAAACCCTTGGGTGTTTTCTGCTTTGGTGTGGTGAGAAAACAGCAATCACACTTGGACCAAAGCGAGTGGGTCCGAGAGCGCCTGAGAGAGGTGATCTCAATCCTCTTCGAAGTGAATTCGGAGAAAGTTAGAAAGAGACTCAATTCTGAATCGACTCTGAATCAACTCTAATCTGAATCGACTCTGAATCAACTCCACTCTGAATCGACTCTACTTTGAATCGACTCGACTGAAGGAAGTGAATTGAATATACATCCCGTATACTTTGGATTGCAGCAAAACGCTAAATAAAACCAGTTATTTATACAATTATCTAGTAATTTATTGAGTGCCAGCTCCGTGTCCTCCATGCTTGGGTGGTTTTTGTGAATTCTACATGCACTTTAAAGGGTGATTTACCTTTTTCCCTTACTGTATTTCTGACCAATGAACAATTTTTTGTTTTTTTTGGTTTGTTTAATTCAATAATTAGAGACTAAACCAAATCAAGTTGCAAATAAAATAAAAAGTAGCAATTTTGCTTTGATTCAGACTCGGCAACAGGTGTGAACGCGCTATAAAAGTACAGAAAATCATAAATACTGAACTGATTAAAATGTAATAATTCGGTAGTATCCCGTGTACATAGTGAGTCATGGATCATGTACTGTATAAACACACACCAGTGACTTCAATGGAACTCAGATAATTGTTAAAGAAATACTCCGGCATGTTTTAACCTAATCCCTATCCAGCACATTTTTGATTACCAGAGAAAACAATTTGCCCTCTCATGAAAAAGAATGAAAAACTCGAAATGGAGGGAAGTTATTACAACTGTCAATAAATGTTTATTCAGAACTTTTGGAGAAGCAGTCTCTGCATCTGTGTAGTTGGCCTTTCAGAGATGGGACAGGGTACATTTTGGTAACCAGAATGACTTTGTACTGTTTTGTTCCAGTCAATAAACAAGACCATCTTTGGAAAGATGTTGTCATGTTAAATATGCTTTTTGTTTAAATTATTGTCGTAGACACACATACACTACAGTTGTGGTAGATAGAGAGTGGTTTGAAAATACTGGAGTATCCTTTAATATCCATATCCAATATGGCGGCCTGGGGAAACCATTTACATGGTGATATTTTTGTTTATAATTTTTACGATATGTGTTTCTGATTACTATGCTGAAATGTGTTTCTCATTTGAATGCATCTCAACCAGAAGGATTTTACTTGCGATTCTTTTTCCGATCTCAGGGCCGTTTGAGCTCATAGTTCAGTACAACTGGTGGAGTGTGGAGTCCAGAGAACCGATTCCTACTACTCTTGAGAATGGTGAACTGGGGTTCTTTCTAATCGAACCATGGTGTGTGAAATCTATCCGCTCTCTGTGCCACATACAGAGTAACGTGATTAGTTCAACTTGTCAGGTTACTTCCTATTTTTTTTTAGTACAAACTTTGTTATAGATTTTTTATTTTATGACTTCTATATTATCAAATCAGTACAAAAAACATTTTAGATTCCCAAACATTAGTTTTCTAGCACAAAATTAAGAAAAAAATGTTTGTATGTCATTAAAGAAAGCAGCATATTACGTAAGAGACACTTTTCAGACAAAAACACAATGAAAGCTGCTGGGTTTTGCTGCAAAAATAAGAAGCGAGTGTGAAAGTCAAAGTCTCCAGAAGAACTGTGACTGGTTCTGCAAGATGCTAAATAAAACTTACCAACTCATTTCCTTATAAAACTGCACACATTGTACCGGAGACTACTATTTTATTTTTATTTTCTTGTCACACCAAATATTGTTATTGCTACTGTTTACTGCTCTTTACTGTATTTTTTTTAAAATGTAGAAACAATAAACAATAAATGCTCTACAGCATTTCCTTGCATGTGCCTAAAACTTTTGCACAGTACTGTTTATAACCAGAATTGGAGTTCTGTAATTAGAGCATTACTTGTGTCAGCTAGTGCACAGCTAAAAATCGTCTTATACAAGAACGGCTTTTCATTTACAGGTATTCCTGCATTTATGACATGCCATGTATCAAAAACTGCTTGCTTGTTGGTTTTACTTTTTGTAGGCACTGTGCAATGAATCCACGGTTCGGAAGGAATCCTTTAATGTGAACGCAAACTTGCGATTATGAGCCGAGCCCGACCCCCAAAATCAGTCCTGAGTGTGAACCAAGTGTGAAAACTGTGTTTAAAGATTTGATTCAGGAGGAGCATCACAGACATTTCAACAGCTGGTATCTAGTGTATGACCGTTTTGCTACGGCATGTAGCTATCCAAACAACTTGATCAAAGCATGACATTCATTGCTAGCATGGTTTTAGACTTAGGTTATCTTTGGGCAGACTGATTGTTTGCACCACCACTGGCATTATCTTTGAAGAAAGACAGCCTAGGCTTTTGCAAAAGCTGTCATCTTTATCTACAACCACATTTACTTCCCAGATCACCACACCTACCATTCAGACTACAAAAATGATGTTGAGCAGAACAAAAGTTGACACACCTCTAGATTCACAAATATGGCCTTCATCTCCTGTGGAGTTAGGACTTGCTTCAGGGGGATCATGTAACTCTGTGGGAACAGACAGGGGGAAATATTACAGTCTTTATCTACAGTATAAAACACTTCCTTACAGTTTCTCGCATGTTGTGTAAGTGACGATTAGAAGCACTGCTCGTTATGTTCTACAGACAGCTGCAGTAATTCAACTCCCGTCCCGTTGTGCAAACACCGTATCGTCGGCATTCACACCCTCTCAAAGGCAAAGCCGTAAAATCCTCCTGCAGCGTTTGCATTTACGTCTCATGTCCCCCCCCCTGCTGATCAAAACACGTAAATAGCTTTGAAGAAAAAAACTTTACATATAGATATAGCAGCACTGGCAATTTTCTAAACAGCATGAATCCTGAAAAAAAAAAAAAAAAAACATGAAATCATTTATCTCGGCAGAAAGGTAATGAGGGGTTTGCATGTAGGAGCGATGTTGACTCAATTAGGGCAAAACGAATCAAACGATCATCTGGGATTGATGCTTACCCAATTACCAATGTTTGCTTTGCTGAGCCAAATAAAGTAGAACATTACCCATTACCCCTCTCATTACCCATCGTGATCGAAACTTATCACTGCAATACAACCAAGACGGCCTGTTTTATTACAAGACGTCAGGCTAGACTGAGTGAGTAGAAAAATAGAGAAAAAAATGTGTAGAATAGGGCGGCCAAACTCCTATAAAAAGTGCTTTTGAATGTTAATATACAGGTGCATCTCAATAAATTAGAATGTCGTGGAAAAGTTCGTTTATTTCAGTAATTCAACTCAAATTGTGAAACTCGTGTATTAAATAAATTCAATGCCACAGACTGAAGTAGTTTAAGTCTTTGGTTCTTTTAACTGTGCTGATTTTGGCTCACATTTAACAAAAACCCACCAATTCACTATCTCAACAAATTAGAATATGGTGACCTGCCAATCAGCTAATCAACTCAAAACACCTGCAAAGGTTTCCTGAGCCTTCAAAATGGTCTCTCAGTTTGGTTCACTAGGTAAGCCACAAACATTCATTGCCAAAGAAGCTGGCTGTTCACAGAGTGCTGTATCCAAGCATGTTAACAGAAAGTTGAGTGGAAGGAAAAATTGTGGAAGAAAAAGATGCACAACCAACCGAGAGAACCGCAGCCTTATGAGGATTGTCAAGCAAAATCGATTCAAGAATTTGAGTGAACTTCACAAGGAATGGACTGAGGCTGGGGTCAAGGCATCAAGAGCCACCACACACACACGTGCCAAGGAATTTGGCTACAGTTGTCGTATTCCTCTTGTTAAGCCACTCCTGAACCACAGACAACGTCAGAGGCGTCTTACCTGGGCTAAGGAGAAGAAGAACTGGACTGTTGCCCAGTGGTCCAAAGTCCTCTTTTCAGATGGGAGCAAGTTTTGTATTTCATTTGGAAACCAAGGTCCTAGAGTCTGGAGGAAGGGTGGAGAAGCTCATAGCCCAAGTTGCTTGAAGTCCAGTGTTCAGTTTCCACAGTCTGTGATGATTTGGGGTGCAATGTCATCTGCTGGTGTTGGTCCATTGTGTTTTTTGAAAACCAAAGTCACTGCACCCATTTACCAAGAAATTTTGGAGCACTTCATGCTTCCTTCAGCTGACCAGCATTTTGAAGATGCTGATTTCATTTTCCAGCAGGATTTGGTACCTACCCACACTGCCAAAAGCACCAAAAGTTGGTTAAATGACCATGGTGTTGGTGTGCTTGACTGGCCAGCAAACTCACCACACCTGAACCCCATAGAGAATCTATGGGGTATTGTCAAGAGGAAAATGAGAAACAAGAGACCAAAAAATGCAGATGAGCTGAAGGCCACTGTCAAAGAAACCTGGGCTTCCATACCACCTCAGCAGTGCCACAAACTGATCACCTCCATGCCACGCCGAATTGAGGCAGTAATTAAAGCAAAAGGAGCCCCTACCAAGTACTGAGTACATGTACAGTAAATGAACATACTTTCCAGAAGGCCAACAATTCACTAAAAATGTTTTTTTTATTGGTTTTATGAAGTATTCTAATTTGTTGAGATAGTGAATTGGTGGGTTTTTGTTAAATGTGAGCCAAAATCATCACAATTAAAAGAACCAAAGACTTAAACTACTTCAGTCTGTGGCATTGAATTTATTTAATACACGAGTTTCACAATTTGAGTTGAATTACTGAAATAAACGAACTTTTCCACGACATTCTAATTTATTGAGATGCACCTGTATACACACACACACACACACCATGTTGTTTTCTTGCTAATATTTGACATTTCTTAGATGATCTAGTATCCTCTACTGTATTTAAATTGATTTATTTTTTCCCATTTAAGCACCTCCAACACACATTTACACCAAATCCTATATTTCATCTTATTCACTATATATGCTCACTCCATAGGATATCAGATAAGTACCTGTTGGACATGTAATATAACTTTCAGAAAACTGAAAACCTTTTATTTTATTGTGTTTATTGCAAATAGGTGTCATAAAAATGTATGAGCTTCCTACACAATCTCCATTTTGTTCAATGTGAGTGTTCCAGCACTTAATGAGTGTCCAGATCACTCCAGAATAAAAAGTCTTCTGGTTGCTATTTTATGTCGCACTTTTAAGATTTTCATTTAACTCACCCTCGCATTACAAGAATGCGATGAAAATTTAAGGGGGGGGGAACCCTAAATAAATACATTCGCCATAAAAAACACGTTTCGTCAGAGAACTTTTCCAAAAAATTTTCAAAACATTAGGCCAAGAATCTAAAAAATAATAATTTTTTTTTTAAAGATTTCGGTAGACTTGCATTGTGTTAAAAGTGGGCAAGTAAACATTAAACATTTGATTGTGGAATATTTAATTAAAATAAATATGTGAAAGTAAAGACGTGAAATATGTGTGTAAATATGTGAAAATTTAAATGGTGAAATTTGCTGCGACGGACCTTGAAGCGAATGAAAGAGAGAGACAGGAATAAAAGAAGGCTGTGGATGTTACAGATTGTAGACGTGTGTGTTTGGGTGCATATAAAAACAAGGCTTTGAGGACTCGCTCAGGACCTCGGCCAACAGTATCGATCTGCTGAGACAACATCTGTATCTCCTAACTAATCTATAAAAAGAGAGGTGAAAGAGTTCTCTCCCTCGTTCTTGTTCCCTCTATCTTTCTATCCCACACAAAGCTGTTTTTTTTTCTCTCCAAACCCACGCTTTTAAATGCTCTTTTGTACTCTCATATCCTCGTCCATCTTCCTCTTCCAGCTCTAACGATTTTATACTCCACTCGATGACCTCATAAACCCCGCCCCCTCCAGGACATCACCGTAACCATGTCCTTTGGACTTACACCTAGAAATTGGATTGAACTTGTCCTGCTTTGGCATGTAAATAGGCTGCATAAATAACTGTTAGTTACTTAAACTATGCTACAATTGGTGACGGCCATTATGGGGGGGAAATGTAGTACCAACGTGACCAAAAAAAAAAAAAAAAAAAAGACTTTTGAAATTATTCAGCACATTTTTAAGCCATTTTTGTGAGATGAATCCAACTCAATTTAGACTTGATTTGAGCCTGGGAGAACTCGACCCCACCTCTCCATCCTCACCTTTTCAATGTCCTCCAGTGTCTTGTAGTACTTCGCTTCTGTCTCCTGGATCTCCACCAAGCAGCAGTTCCTCTTGTCGTCCTCCGTCATGCCCATTTTCTGTGATGGAAACAGCAAGCACATACGCACAAAACACTGTAGGACATTCTGAATAGAAAATAAAGCAATGAGTTTTCTGAGTTTCCTGTCTAAACTTTAAGGTAGAGGAACTACAACAGTCAGGAGGAAGCAGACCATAAAGCAGAAAGGGGAAAGTAAAACAAAGTGGGACGAGCCATATATCACACGAACATCAAACTAATACAGATGAATCACATTTGACAGGGAATAAGGTTAGGTTCTACAGCACACTTTGGGAAAGGGGAGTTCATTCACAGCATTGTGTATTTGAGTTTTTTTCTTTTCTTTTCTTTTTTTTTTTTTTTTGATTATATGGACTGAAACATAATCTGCAATGCTAATGGTTTAGCTCCTCATAAAAGTTGGGAAAGGCTTCAGTCTGGTGCACACACATCATCAGAACATCTGGACCTTCAACCACGACACCCATCCTTCATTTCCATAAACATGTACCACCCCGAAAACCAGAGCGAGACAGACGCAGAGAAAGAGATGAAAGAAGGAAGGAAGGACTGTGGTCTTCCATGTTGCCCGCATCTGAGGAACTCAGGATCATCAGATGCATTTGAGGGTTCAGTAAGATGGCTGAACATCTGTGACTTGCAGTGAACGTCTGCGTTACATCATAACGTGTGTGTAATCCATGCTGGGAGCAGTTGGGGAGGAGATTAGAGATGTTTCTGATTCAGTAACAGCCGCAGACACATGCTATGTCTGGGGAAACACCCAGTGGCTCTTTCTTTCCCCCTTTTTTTCCCCCCTCACTTGTGTCTTCGTATGAGTTGTACTCAGATGATAAAGATGAGATCTCTCTCTCTCTCTCTCTCTCTCTCTCTCTCTCTCTCTCTCTGCGTGTGTGCAGGGTGCAGCTTGGAAATATCTCCTCCTCTCCTCTCTTCATGGTGGTTTAGAATCTGATGGGGTTTTATAATTATTCAAGGATCTACATGGTCAACAAGCCATTTATTCGAGGACCCATTTGCTCGGTTGTAAACAACGCAACTTTGAATTTTAATGCTCCTAAAACAGTAATAAAGCCGTTATAATGGCAAAATTAGCTCGTAAATACTGTATGTACGTGGCAACGTCTCGACTTTGGCAAATGCCATTCACCTTTATTGGAGTCTGTGCCTCATAATGAGTACCATTCTGCAGCTTGACTGTTCAAAGCGGTGTCACACTTTATTCTGTTCAACTTATATTTGTTGAATGTTGGTTCGTTTATTTAATGTTTGTTTACAACCGGTCAAATAGTCCACTGTTATGCAGGGCTGTCACAGTTTTGTCTCTAGCACAGTAACTGCAGAAAATTACCCTACATATTACATTTTCTCTTTTGAAAAAGGGCCAGGTAGTAAATCAGGTAGTCTTTTATTTCTCTGTTGCTACCTCTGTTGTTTCTCTGTTGCTTAACCATCGCACGCCAGTCCGTGTATTGTTCATTCTACGCTGTTACACTGTTGTTGTGCTGCCATGCTTTTTTTGTGCAGTGTGTATTTATTGTCTTGTATTGTCCAGTGATTATCTTCTACCACACTCTTGTCAGTTTTCTATAGTATGCTGCACCAAGGCCTTGGAGAACGGCATTTTGTTCTACTGCATGTGTGTATATTGTATAGAAAGACAATAAAAACTATGCATTACAGTTTACTCATTATATAGTTTACCCTTTTTGTTTATCCCTATTTTTGATACCTAGGTTTAACGGTCAATATAAACAAGGTGTCGTCCAGCCCCGTTTTTTTGACAAGTCCTGCCTCCTGTACTATGATTGCCTAATTTATATAAACACCACTATGATTAGAGGTTAATCAATTCATTTACATCACTGTAGCAAACAAAACAATGGTGTTCATTGTCCCGGTCATGTTACCACAAATATGTTTTGCTGGATATTTGCTCTAATACTCTGATCACGCTGCCTACAATACCGTAACAGCTGCTTATGCCACAGCGATGCTGAATTCTTAAATCTGATTGGTCAGAAGCTGCTGAATTTCCTGGTCGGTTGTAGAGACACGATTTTATAGTTCCGGCTATCTGACGTGACAGCTCTACGGTTAAGCGCGGACATCATTGTGCAGGAGTGGACGTACTGAACACTAAGGGGAACAGAGAGAAAGGGCACTGAGGGACCAACACACTCATATGCAGTAGGAACTCACCTGCATGTATCGGATCTGCAGCGTTAAGGAGGCAAAGTGGCATATGTAAGCAGAGCACATCAACTCACACACACAGCCTTGGGAATAATGAAGGAAGAATAATTCAGTCTTTCTCCAAATGAGCTCTCAGACACGAGCGCACACAGAATATCTCTCTCCCGCTTGTTCACGCACATACACACAAATGCCATTATGAGTAAATGGCTCACTCACCATGGGCTGTCTAACTTCCACCTTAATGATGTCCTCGTAGATATCATCGCCTTCATCTTCACACGGCACACAGTCATAGATATCGTCCTCACCCACATCGTGCTCACTGTAGAGTAGATTTAACACACATACACACACACACGTTAACAGATGAACAAAAAAAAACACATACTCTACAGCAGTTTCCATTTCCAGGTGAAACAAATGCCCAAAGGTGTTGAACAAACTGTTTCAAATAATCTTTCCACACATTTACAACAGCACTAGTCAATAAACAGGAAAGGAATGTTCGTTAATGGAGATGAGCATGTGCACATGATATCAAAATAAAGCCATTCTGACCATAAACCTGTAACAAATCTCTGTTCACATGCATCTTATATTTAATCTGAATCAAACACGGGTGCAGCATTTAGTATTAATGTTATCGTTTATGCTTATTCATTCGACAGACTTATGATTGATTCAGAATCCCGTTCAATATCTTGATTGCGAAATAATCTGACGTACTGGTTATTCTTCTACTTATTGGTCATTTAAAAGATTATCCACCTTGTTTTGTTTGATTGTAAGCCATACTGACCTCAGGTTCTTTCCCCGATTGAGCCATCAGCCGGATTATTAATGACCTATTGGGCTGAATTTAAACTGAGCTACTGTGTTTTTATTGCTTCTGGAAGTTCAACCTTCAGTGAGAACACACTGCACTGTGCAGGTTGAAGAAAGACATAAAAGACTTTCATTCAAACAGTGATTCATGACAAAGCTCTTACTCCTGAGCAAGAACTACACTGAAATGTGATTTCTGTGATAGATCTTCACCAATTATGTTGGTTAAACAATCATTAAATCAGAGTCAGCACTAGAATTAGAATCGGTTAGTCAGACTGACAGTGTCAGAATCAGAATCAGACTCAGAGCTGGACTCAGATTTAGAGTCAGAAGAAGAGTTAGCATTACGGTCAGAATCAGAGTCAGATTTAGCCAATCGGGATCAGAGTCAGAATCAGAGTCTTAGTTAGAATCAGAGTCAGAGTTAGAATCAGCCAGTCAATATCGGTCACAGTCAGAATCAGGTCAGATTCACAGTCAGATTCAGTCAGAATCAGAGTCAGTCACAATCAGAATTAGACTCAGTTACAAACAGAATCAGTCAGTCACAATCAGAGTCAGAATCCAAGGCAGAATAAGCCAATCAGAATCAGAGTCAGATTCAGAGTCTACATTAGAATCAATCAGAATAAGAATCAGAGTCAGAATCAGCAAGTTAGAATCAGAGTAAGTCAGAATCAAAGTCAGAATCAGAATCAGTCACAATCAGAATCAGAGACAGTCACAATCAGAATCAGACTCAGTCAGAATCAGAGACAGTCACAACCAGAATCAGAGTCAGAATCAGTCACAATCAGAATCAGTCAGTCACAATCAGAATCAGAGTCAGTCACAATCAGAGTCAGTTACAAACAGAATCAGAGTCAGTCAGAATCTGAGTCAGAACCGGAGTCATAATCAGAGCCAGAATTAGCCAATCAGAATCAGAGTCAGAGTCCAAATTAGAATCAGAATCAGAGTCAGAATCAGAGTCTTAGTTAGAATCAGAGTCAGAATCAGCCAGTCAGAATCAGCCAGTCAGAATCAGTGTCAGTCACAATCAGAATCAGAGTCAGAATCAGAGTCTAAGTTAGAACCAGAGAGTAGTGTTTATTTATTTATCAAGTGTATCTGTGTGTGTCTAAAAAGTCAGGTGTCAGTTGACAACACAATTAAAGTGATTTGTATCAGGTGTCTGACGTGTGCATGTATGTATGTGTGTGTGTGCATGTATGTATGTGCGTGTGTGTGTGTATGTGCGTGTGTGTGTGTGTGTGTGTGTGTGTGTGTGTGTGTGTGTGTGCGTGTGTGTGTGTGTGTGTGTGTGTGTCTGTGTGTGTGTGTGTGTGTGCCTTCATTCTCCCAAGAAAATAAACGCCTGGCCCAGTTTGATCACCTTGTCATCAGTGTAAGGTGACTTACTCTGTCCTGCCCCAGATGCACACAGTGAAGAACAATCAGCACTCAGCACTCTCTCAGTGTGGGTGTAAGAATTCAGATTGTAATAAAGCAGATGGGTTGTTAAAAGTGCTAAATTGGTAACATCACTGATGTCACACACACACACACACACACACACACACACACACACACACACACACACACACACACACACACACACACACACACTATTGGACTCCACTAACTAATATGTCTCCAATAATAGTACACCCGTGTCTGCTTTGCATCTTCTGCCTCAAAACAACACAGCGCCTCGTCATCATGTAGACAATGGACTCAAGCTGCTCCTAACTTGGACTTCTTATATCCATCAGGAGGTGACAACAAGCATGACCAAAACAAACAAAGCTTTGAACTGAACTCCTGCTTGGCAATTACAACAGTGGCTCATTCGTTTGGGAACGATGTTGAGAAGCTTTTTAGAGAAGCACGAACTCGGACAATACTCATTCGACACGGTCTATATTCTATAGTCTATAGTATATTCGACAACAGTCATTCCTCACAGAATGACTAAGTCGGTGTGTGCCTGCGAGGCAGTAATTACCCATTCAACATCAGTCTGAATCTGAGCGCTGCTAACAGCCTGATGGTTCTCTAAGCTAATAAGTAGATTACTAATGTAGGCTTAACATAGCATGACCGTTATTATTTTATTATTATTATTATTACAGCTTTTAAACTTCATCACTTCGTCTGAATGTAACTTTGATGCCATCAGAGAGCAGTACACACAGCAGGAGCTCTACTGAGTCACTTTAACGACGCTAAAATCCGAACCTTTCTCATGTAACAGATGCTTGAAATTCTTTGCCAAAAGCAATACCGAGGATGACTAAGATGACTAAGTTCCAGTCACACTGGACAGACTTGATGGCTGGATACGAGCACTACTGTATACGGAGAGCACTACGATATACGTTTTGAACCGCACTACAGAACAGTCTTGTTTACCAAAATAAACTAATAGCTAAGCGTTAAAAGTTAACAGCTGTCACAAGTCAGTCCTGTTAGTCGCTCATCCGGACAAGGAATGCTGTGTAACTACCTTCACGCATTTTAGCTGAGCATCCCAGCTATGAAGAATACAAACTTTAATACTGCACATAATATTAATCATTACTCCAGGTTAAAAGCAATATTAATCACTTACATTTTGCCTAGTGTGATATAATCAGTCCTCGTTGGAGACCGCAGTCATGCACGCCACCTTTATCTTTATCTTTATCTAGCTAGGAAGAAGCTCTGAGCCTCTTTCGGTTCACGGTTACACTTTTACACTCATCAGCACTTCCGGACTTACATTCCTCACTCGTACAGCTACACAACTAGCTTCAGTGTAGATGCAGAATAATTCATAGATGCTAATGAGAAATATTCTTTAAGATGAATAACTGAATAATAAACCAGGTTTTTAAGGGGTTAACAGGATTGTTATGGATGACTGTTATGTTAGGAATGTCCGCTTTGCATAACCCATCCTTCTGCGCATTGAATAAAGTCCAGCACAAAATATGAATCACTTCTGGTCATAATTTGTTGATTAAAATAGAGATGAGACAGAAACGTGATATTTTAGACTTGCCCTTTTTAAGAAATCAAATTATCTAGTGTGTTAAAATCACACATTCTATGAAACAATGATCTACTGAGTACTATACTCATCTTTATTTATCTTAAAATGTTTTATTTTTATTTTATCTCGTATAATAAAAGAGCGTAGGCAGAAACCTTTCAGCCCCCATACAATAAATAATCATTCTAGTAATTCCAGCTTGACTTTGTTTCGTGGTTCTTCTTTCACTTGCGAAACATGACAGGAATCTGAATCAGGAAAAAAAAAAAAAAAAAGTGTTGTTTTAACAAATATTCTCGACACACAGATTGTTGACTGTCTAATATTTTAATTAAGGGTTTGTGGTTCAGCCAAATGGCCTCTCGGGGCTGTGTGGAAATTTTGCCTGACCAATAAGAGAGGAACACAAGGAGACAGAAAAGTTCTTGCTTTGTCCACTGAAACAAGCCTGAGGAGAGCATTAGCTGGGCGCAATGATCTGTGATGGACTTCATGGTGAGTGTGTGAGGGCAGAATCTAGCGTATTGCCCCAAAATCCCTCCGACTGATTTTCCGTCTGATTGAACTCAGAACAGCAAAGGGAATAATGCTGCTCGTCACGCAATGGGAATTATACTGTATGTATTATATTGTGGATCAGCCCTATAGTCATAGCACAAAGTGGGCAGCTCCCGTTGCCATGGGTTACGGTAGGGAATGTGATTTACTCGAGCAGAACGTGATTTCCTCACGCTGACCGTGTTCATGGATCAACATGTTTCTGTTCTTCCTGCCAAGACATTCATTTAAACCAACTGCAGCCATGTGACATAATCAGCATGTGCCCCCTGCTCTTCCTTAGCTGCTTACTGAAAGCTCACTCCAGACGGCTTCCGGGCACCAAAGTTAGTGTCAGCCCTTTAAAAGTGACTAAATTGTAATACAAATAAGTAAAAATGCAATTTTAAATCCCAATTTGCTCCAGTTCTCGCTTATCATACAACAGCTACCAACCAGGAAGGGTTAAGGGCAGTGGAGGCTCAACGGTTAAGGCTCTGGGTTACTGAACAGAAGAAGCACCTCTAAGCTGTTATTGGGCCCTTGAGCAAGGCCCTTAACCAGGGGCGCCGTATCATGGCTGATCCTGAGCTCTGACCCCAACTTCATAACAAGCTGGGATTTGCGAAAAAAGAATTCCATTGTGCTGTAATGTATATGTGACAAATAAAAGCTTCTTCTAAGCATATGTCTTTCTCTGAGACACGCATATTTTTCAACAGCTGCGTCGGAGGAAAGCGCTATCTGCCCTCTTGTGCATAGATGAGCTCACAGACGCCCATGATTACCTAGAGTCACTGTGATTGACAAGAGAGAGAGTAATGCCTTTCCTCCCACTTTGCTCTCTTGGCTCTCTCTAGCTGTAACATCGTCAGTATTTAAACTCCAAATCTCCCAATGATGCTTTTCTGTTGTGCCACTCAGGAGCTGAAATGGGAAAAATGAAGATAATAATACATAACCATCTGTGTTTGGGATTTTCTTTAAAGCTTTAAAGCTAATGAGGGTGTTGACAGCTCACTAAAATCTGCCTCTGCTTCCTTTTTTCTGGATAGTTCAGATCAGATGATTTGTGCTTAAAGGGGTCATGACATGAGAAATCAAATTTTCCTTGATCTGTTGACATAAGAAGTCATTGTACCATTAAAACGTCCTGCAAGTTTCATCACTTAATACGTCCTCCTAAGTACAAAAAGAGCATTTATGTAACCAAGCTCCAAAAATGGCTCATCTGGATGTGGCAGGATTTGTGACGTCACACGGGCAAATACATGACTGCCCCTACAGCAAGTCATCAACGCCTACTTTTACATCATCGCACTGTTGGCCCCGCCTACTGGTGCTGAAAACAGTTCTGCATGTGTTATGACAGGGGGCGTTGATAATTAATTCATAGGCAAAGATGTTAGCCAATCATAGCAGTGGGTGGTTACATTATAGTCTTAAAGGCAAAGGACACAAAAACCAATCGTTTCAGTCAGAGGGTCAAAGGGTGGAAAAAGGTCATATATTACTAAATTTTGTATGAATTTTGTGCAAAAAACTTTACTAATATTATAATTACATCTTAGGGAAGATGATAAAATAAATAAATAAAAATGTCATTACCCCTTTAATGGTGTGAGTGATACAATGGGAACATACCTAATAATCATTTCACTAAGACTAAAGGCCCGTTCACACCAAGAACGATAGCCATAAAGATAACTATAACGATAACTATATTAGTGTCCACACCAGCGCACGATATCATTCTGTTTGTGTGCGCTGCAGTTATGTCGTCTGCCGCTTTAAATGCTCGGGCTCTTTAAAGCAGGGTGGATTCTGATTGGATGTCAATGTTTTTATCGTTCATCAGATTCCAAAGATATTGTTTCTCTATGCCGTTATCGTTATAGTTGTGGTGTGGATTCTGCTATTCTTTTATATTTAGAACAATTTTTAGAACTATATCTTTATATATATATATATATATATATATATATATATATATATATATATATATATATATATATATATATATATATATATATATATATATATATATATAAAACGTTATAGTTATTGTCCTTGGTGTGAACGAGCCTTAAGACCAGGCAAGACCATGAAGAAATGTACAATATGTTATGAAATAATCTGGAAATCATATAATAATAATAATAATAATAATAATAATAATAATAATAATAATAATAAAAATACAATGCATGTGAGCAGTGGGAAGAGCAGAAGGCACACACTGATACATAAATGTTGGTTCGAGAACAACTAAAAGATCCAGGAAGATGTCAGACATGACAGAATTACGTCCCTCGCTATCTCAGTGCCGTCACAGTTCAGACTGTCAGGCCACCATTACCCATAATCCTGGTGGAAATAGTTCATGGAGTCCATAAAAACAAACCGGTTATTGACTGGATTATGTTGTCAGACATGTAAGTGGTTTAACCATGAACTGATTCTGATGCAGGCGGCAGCAAGTCCTTGATCCTCCTCCAAACATTCCTGAAATACATCTATAATGGATTAAATCTCTACAACCACATAGACTGGTTTATTCATTTACATTCCTTTACGTACATGAGGAGTTTCGGTATTAAAATATGTACAACTCAAAACCCCAAATCAATTACTCTCACCATTCATAATAATAATAATAATAATAATAATAATAATAATAATAATAATACAGATTTCCATCACAGGGCCACTCACTGTCTTTACTATAGCGTCCTTATCTTATTTTATTTTATTACACTTCACCATTGTTTGTATTGTTTTATGCAAAGCGTCTTGAGACTTTCTTGGAAATGAAAGGTGCTGTATATATAAATTGTTTATTATTATTATTATTATTATTACTGGGTTATATATTCTAGCTTAGAGGCTATGAGATCTTTCCCACTGGTAAAGTTAAGTCAGGCGCTCTAATGGTTTATCTTCTTTTATTCCGCTGTATTCCTAAAACCAGGCAAAGAAATAAGGACAGCGTCATTTTTGTGAAAATAAGCAAATAATCACATCTTTCTGTAGACTTGTACTGCTTACAATCAAATCTCGCTACTAATATGGTGGACGCTGTAGTAGCACTGGCTAATACACTCTGTAGTAACCTTAGCATTGGCTAATACACTCAGTGTCCCATGCACCACTGGGACGCCTTCCTGGCACTCAGACACCCAGAGATCATACAGATTTTTCCCCACATCTACACACTTGACACTACACACACATCCATTTCATCTATACATTTTCAGACGTTAGTTCATACTCTTGATGTAAAGTGCATAAGGTTAGCTGTCCTGACCGTAAACTAAACTGGGCACCTCAGAAAAGCCCGGAGCGTCGCATCCCAGAATGCCTGAGTAGAGCAAGCAACACGGCAGCTAGCGGAGAGGATGAAGAAAAGCGCTTGTGACACAGTGTGTGTCCAGGCACCTGATTGCTATTTCAGCTGAAAGGAGGAAAGGGAGTCTCTGAGCAATTCAGCCTGCTCTCGCCAATTGAATAATTTCATGCTTTGTCAGATTTGGGATGGACGCATTAAAACATGGTGGAAAACAGGACCCCTGCCAGTGGAGATCTATTGAGAGTGAGTTGGAAGTGACTTCCTAGGTTACCTTAAACAGCTCAAACTGAAATATCTTCTTGTATGTTATACTGCCATTTCATCTTACTGTCACTAGCACTCATCTCCGGTCTCTCCTCATTCATATACAACACCAAGGTGAAGAGAAATTACTCAGCTGTGGAGTCTCAAGGGGAATCAGACACTATATTATTGCTCTAACAGTCACTTTAAAGCATGGAACACGTCTAACATGTCAAGCATGAAAAATAATCTTATTTCGGTCCAAGAAACGAACACAAACAGCTTAGGAACATTTTTTATATCTTTATGTCAGGAATAAAACACTTGGATACATCATGTGGTGCAACCCGGTGCTGTTACCTCCATGAGGTCAGTTATTTTCCAATAACAGCATGACATGAAGTGTTTTATTCCTCTTATACCAAAGAAATTTGCCAACGATTATGATTTTAATTCATTAAAACAATGCTTTTTAACTGTTCATAGTCGCATTTAATGTTGTGGAATATCCGCAAGACACAGTCGTTTGTTTGTTTGTTTTTTCTTTTAGTTAATAAGACGAAAAAAGATGGAATTCTACCAAGAAACCCGGAAACCCAAAGTGCTGTGTTTCGGAAGACTTTCCCCATGTCGGAAAACCTGCTGACTGTTACAAAACACCGACACTGGACACTCCTTCCGTAAATGTTTCATAAATAGAAAGTTTCTCTTTGTTACGTTTGTCTTAGTTAAATAACTTTTCTTTGTTTATTATTAGCCTTGTATGGAGATCATCTACCATAATCCCTATGAACGAGCTGTTACTATAGAAACAATAATGTATTAGAACAAGCGCATTCATATAAACTACAGTTGAGGTCATAAGTTTACATACGCCTTGCAGAATCTGCAAAACCTTCTTTTTTTTTTTTTTTTTTAAATAACAGATGTTTACATATAGTCCACAAGACACAATAATAACTGAATTTATACAAATGAACTGGTTCAAAAGTTTACATACACTTGATTCTTATACTGTGTGTTGTTACCTGGATGATCAGTGACTGTGTTTATGTTTTGTGATGGTTGTTCATGAGTCCCTTGTTTGTCCTGAGCAGTTAAACTGCCCACTGTTCTTCAGAAAAATCCTCCAGGTCCTGCACATTCTTTGCTTTTCCGGCATCTTCTGCACATTTGACCCCTTTCCAACAGACTATATGATGTTGAGATCCATCTTTTCACACTGAGGATAATTGAGGGACTCGTACACAACTATTACAAAAGGTGCAAACGTTCACTGATGCTCAAGAAGGCAACACGATACATTAAGAGTCGGGGGGTGTAAACTTCTGAACAGGATGATTGGTGTAAATTGTTTGACATGTGGACACGAGTGGGATTTCACTTGTTTACTTGATCTTGTGTGTCATATTCTATTATTTCATGTTATATATATTGTTAATATTTGTCAATATTTAATATTATTAAAACTTACCATGGTGACCACAATTTTGTTTATCACTACCATTATTGAAACTGGCTAGCTAGCTGATAGTAAACATTTGTAGACACGGGATTTCAGCACCTGAGTCCTGCATTTGCATCATCATATTCCCAACAATGTATTTACTTTTGCATGTTGCTGTAATCAAATTGCTGTTAGGATTTTTATATTTCTCAAATGCCAAATGCTTATTTAATGATGGATCCTAAAGTATCACAAAGATTTGCCAGTGGCTTTAACAAAATACAAAAATATCTCTAGAAATATATATATATATTTTTCTCTTTCATGTAGGATGGTTCCTAAGACTTTAGGACAGTGCTCTACCTTCCAGATACTTCCACTGCTGCAACTGACCTGCTGTAATTCACGATTTAAAGCTCTTGAGCTTGGAGCCCTCGTTCTCATTTCACTGAACCATGCGATGGTACTGTGGTACTTGTAAGCTAGTTGGTGCTTGCTGAAATTGCAGAAGTGTCCCCCACTGTGTCACATCCAGAACTTGAATGAAACCATAGTTGCTGTAAAAGGTCACAGATCAACGCTGATGAGTAGTTTAATTACAATTTTCCCAGACCGCAGACGGAGAGATCCGACACAGGAACTGTGATGACTTCTGCAAGAAGAGTATGACCAAGTGGACCTCGAGTGAAGTCAGACACAGCTTTGTAGTGAGCTAGTGCATACGTTTTTAATGTGGTTAAAATAATTGCTTTTTTTTAACCCAAAGATTCCTCTTGCAATTGTTTATACTCAGGGATGAACATCCATTCATCTCAACATGGCATTGAGAATGTCTTGAGATTGTAAGCGATTGATTCAACTTAAGGGGTTTCATTACATTTAATAAGGAATCAGCATTTTAAACCGCTAAGGTTTGGAACAGTATAACAAATTACAAAATGCTGATTTCTAAGAAGACTCCGGTTTCTACTGATATGCCAAATGTTGCTCTCTTCGCCGAGCATGCTATCTGGCTAATTTAGTGGAATTAGGAAGTCTGTAAAACATTTGGTCGCTGCATCAGACTCGCATTTCAGATATGTTTCAATTAATGAATATTAATGATAATCATGGGTCTGCTTATGAATATTAATGACCTTCTGAGCAAAACAGGTGTGAGTTGTAGAGACAAGATAAAGGCATTCTGTGTCTACTGATTAAATATATATATATAAAGTAAATCTGATAGGAAATGTGTTTCACAGACAATCAGGTACAACAAAAACACCTGATAAATCACCTTTAAAGTCTCAAAGACACACTTAATTGTGTGTTACACCTGAAAACAAAATCATTTCACACTGACTCCATCCAATATGACAAGCGTGTTTCGAATTTGATGCTCTGACAGTGAAATGACAGGCCTCTCCATCCACCGTAAAAGCCGACGTGGCTGATCTAGAAGAGAAGTGTGTGATTACATTAGGCAGCTGTGAGAGCGGAGACTGGCAGGATCCGGAAGGATCCGAGAGGTCGCTGAGGCTCTGTGAGCAAACGCCAGCACTATCTCTCTATCTCTCATCCTTCCTCAGTCTCCATTTCTACATCCCTCTTTTCCTCCGTCCATCACCTCTTAACTCCTACGCTGCTTGGACTCGATCCATACCAAGCTGGCATTGCTATGGCAACCAGTGAGGGGAATTACGGCAGATAGTTCATATAAAATAAGGAGGCAGCGTGGATCAAAAAGGCTAGCGTGTGCGTGTGTGTGTGTGTGGTAAATATTGACACTTACTCGGCCAGTTCCTCCAAGCTTCGGTAGACATCATCTTCGTTCAGCGCTGTGTCCTCTGATGGAAAAGGCCTGCAGAGAGAGAGAGAGAGAGAGAGAGAGTTCAGTTAAGGTGCCAGCTCCACTTCATCACATCCATAATTCAACAGGTGCCTTTATTTATGACCCTGTGTGATTGACACCTGCAACAATGAGACGGATGTTTCAGGGGGATTTATCTGATTTCGGACGGCATTTAATACACACTGAGGAAAAGGTCACGGTGAGACTGAATGACACGACCTTGTGTGATAGAGACAGCGAGACACGCGTGCTTTGGGTGTTTTGTCAATAAGCCTGGGTCAAAAGCTCTTGAAATAAGGCTCCAACTCTGACCTCTGTAAAGTCTCCACAACTGACGTGGATTTAATGAATCATGTCCAGCTCATGCTAATGTAAGTCATTGTAGTGTTGTTAGTATTTTAACCACAAGTTTAAACTCAAGCTGGCTTTTACAAGTGTGTGATTTAAGCAATGAAGCTGAATTCTATAGCAGACTGTTTGATAATGTGTGCTCTCTGGGTCAGTTTATATGGTGAAGATCCTCTAATGATTGACCTGTGATTCAGGAAAATGACCACATTCTGCTCACGTCATCGATCAGCATGCAATCTCATGTAGAAAACAAGCGCACGAAAACAGAAACATTCTTTAAAGTGTTTCGTTTACATTTCACCATTGCTACTGCCGCTTTGTAGCATAATTTTGCGCTATCCTATGCCTTCCTCCTGTTGGTGGATTTTAAATGAGAGTCGTAACAGCACAACATTTCTGACACTTCCAGAAGTGTCTTTGGTCTCCATAGTGCTAAATCGGCCACCGGTGATCGTTGTACACCGGCTGCCGCTGAGCATGGTATGCTCTCAACTTACCATCAAAGAATTATTATACAATGTTATTATTTTACTGGATTATTTACTGGATGGTAAAATCATACAATGTAAACCTGTAATGTAAACACAGTAATATCGCCTTCATTTTGCACCAAGGACCAAATCAGACATTCTGCAAACACATCCCTGGTTCACTCCACCCTTTAGCACCGCACTTTGCCAAACCATTTAAAATAAAATAAAATAAAATGTTTTCAAAAATTTTAAAAATAGAGATTGCACAGATCTAATGCCCAGCAAAAAGTAATGGATCGGATATTAGAGAAAACACACTGGAATTTGGATCCTGTAACAAATTTGGGTTTGGAATTGGATTTGGAAATGGAATTTCTTTTTGGAACTGGAAATGTTTACATATAAAGACACTTGACTGCTTTTTTCTTTTGTTAGGATTGATTTTATTATATTCATACATTCATTACTGAAGTGCTTCAGTAAAAAAAAAAAAAAAAAAACGTAAACATTTTAAAGCTTAGTAGTTTTTAAGGAAAGAATGAAAGGAAAGGTGTACAGGACAGTAGTGAGACCAGCGATGTTGTATGGTTTGGAGACAGTTGCACTGAGGAAAAGACAGGAGGAAGAGTTAGAGGTAGCAGAGCTGAAGATGTTGAGGTTCTCTTTGGGAGTGACGAGGATGGATAGGATCAGGAATGAGTACATCAGAGGGACAGCGCATGTGAGATGTTTTGGAGACACAGTTAGAGAGGCCAGGTTGAGATGGTTTGGACATGTTCAGAGGAGAGAGAGTGAATATATCGGTAAAAGGATGCTGAGGTTAGAGCTGCCAGGCAGGAGGCTGAGAGGAAGACCAAAGAGGAGGTTTTTATGGATGTAGTGAAGGAGGACATGAAGGTAGTCGGTCTGAGAGAAGAGGATGCAGGGGATAGGGCTAGATGGAGGCAGATGATTCGCTGTGGCGACCCCTGAAGGGAACAGCCGAAAGGAAAAGAAGGAGTAGTTTTTAAGGAAAGCAGTATCAGATGAGCTCTCTACTAAAAGCTTCCCTTCTGCACGACGTCTAAAGCTAGCATGTACTAATACTCACAGGCCTGTTAGAACGTTGCAGATTAATTATTCGATGTGACGTTTTTCCTCTGCATGTTTTTTTCTCCCGAGAGCTCATGAGACACAGCATGCTGTCACACATGACAAAAACACAGGACTCGTACACTTGAGTGATTTAAGTGTAGGCTGTGTCAGTGTCTCTGTAATGCACGGTACACTCAGGTGTGTGTGTGTGTGTGTGTGTGTGTGTGTGTGTGTGTGTGTGTGTGTGTGTGTGCGTACACAGTGAGGTTAGTAACAACGTGTGCTACCCGGATTCACGTGCAGCTCTAATAAAAGCATCAGTTAATCAGGCCTCCTCCGTTCTGCCGTTGTGGAGCTGTAATTCAATGTGGGAACTGCTGCCGTTTGAGTTCGATGAGCTCATCGTGATTTCCATTTCCCACATTGTCCAGCCTGGAAAAGCAGTGCGCTCGTACAGAAATCCACCTCCACACAATGAGCAGGGATCTGCTTTTTTCTTCTACACAATCCTTTCTTTTCTAGATGACTAAGCGGCACATTAACAGCGAGCCGTCTCCACGGCCTAAAATTTCATTCAGCCGTTCTACTTACTCATACATAATCAGTCAAGGTTGACGTTCAGCTTCATCCATTTTAAGCAAAACCTCGATCTAAACTCCTGCGTCAAAACATCACCCTGTCTGTCTTGATGTGTTTTCTTTTACATGTCGTGTCGGTATTATATTATAAAGTCTAAATTCCGTAGACATCCTTCCAACCCATGATCCTTTGGAAGAATCATGGTTTGGTAGGATCATGGTTTGGGTTAAGATCATGGTTTGGTAGCATCATGGTTTGGGTTAAGATCATGGTTTGGTAGGATCATGGTTTGGTAGGATCATGGTTTGGTAGCATCATGGTTTGGTAGCATCATGGTTTGGTAGGATCATGGTTTGGTAGGATCATGGTTTGGTAGGATCATGGTTTGGGTTAAGATCATGGTTTGGTAGGATCATGGTTTGGGTTAAGATCATGGTTTGGTAGGATCATGGTTTGGTAGCATCATGGTTTGGTAGCATCATGGTTTGGGTTAAGATCATGGTTTGGTAGCATCATGGTTTGGTAGCATCATGGTTTGGGTTACGATCATGGTTTGGTAGGATCATGGTTTGGTAGGATCATGGTTTGGGTTAAGATCATGGTTTGGTAGGATCATGGTTTGGGTTAAGATCATGGTTTGGTAGGATCATGGTTTGGTAGCATCATGGTTTGGGTTAAGATCATGGTTTGGTAGGATCATGGTTTGGTAGGATCATGGTTTGGGTTAAGATCATGGTTTGGTAGGATCATGGCTTGGCAGGATCATGGTTTGGTAGCATCATGGTTTGGTAGCATCATGGTTTGGGTTAAGATCATGGTTTGGTAGGATCATGGTTTGGGTTAAGATCATGGTTTGGTAGGATCATGGTTTGGTAGCATCATGGTTTGGGTTAAGATCATGGTTTGGTAGCATTATGGTTTGGTAGCATCATGGTTTGGTAGCATCATGGTTTGGTAGCATCATGGTTTGGGTTAAGATCATGGTTTGGTAGGATCATGGTTTGGTAGGATCATGGTTTGGTAGCATCATGGTTTGGTAGGATCATGGTTTGGTAGCATCATGGTTTGGTAGCATCATGGTTTGGGTTAAGATCATGGTTTGGTAGGATCATGGTTTGGTAGGATCATGGTTTGGTAGCATCATGGTTTGGGTTAAGATCATGGTTTGGTAGCATCATGGTTTGGTAGCATCATGGTTTGGGTTAAGATCATGGTTTGGTAGGATCATGGTTTGGTAGGATCATGGTTTGGTAGGATCATGGTTTGGTAGCATCATGGTTTGGTAGGATCATGGTTTGGTAGCATCATGGTTTGGTAGCATCATGGTTTGGGTTAAGATCATGGTTTGGTAGGATCATGGTTTGGTAGGATCATGGTTTGGGTTAAGATCATGGTTTGGTAGGATCATGGCTTGGTAGGATCATGGTTTGGTAGCATCATGGTTTGGTAGCATCATGGTTTGGGTTAAGATCATGGTTTGGTAGGATCATGGTTTGGTAGCATCATGGTTTGGTAGCATCATGGTTTTTTAGCATCATGGTTTGGGTTAAGATCATGGTTTGGTAGCATCATGGTTTGGGTTAAGATCATGGTTTGGTAGGATCATGGTTTGGGTTAAGATGATGGTTTGGTAGGATCATGGCTTGGTAGGATCATGGTTTGGTAGGATCATGGTTAGTTAAGATCATGGTTTGGTAAGATCATGGTTTGGTAGGATCATGGTTTGGTAGGATCATGGTTAGTTAAGATCATGGTTTGGTAAGATCATGGTTTATTAAAATCATGGTTTGGTAAGATCATGGTTTGGTAGGATCATGGTTTGGTAGGATCATGGTTTGGTAGACATCCTTCCAGACTTCCATGATATCAATGTTAAAATCTCCATTTAATAAAACTTTGCTCTCTTAAACTGTAATGTAACTCTGGACTATCCCTGCTCCCTTGTCTTCTAGTGCTATTATTTTTCATATGGACACTAGCGCTATTGATCTCAGGAATTACAGAACGTATCTAAGCAAGTGGTGTGGACTGGACAGGAAGTTTCTACACAAACACACACACATATCTCATGTCCAGTGTGAACTGTAGGTTAGAGAGTGTCTGTTCTAACCAATGCAGACATTTACACGTGTCAGACATTCTTCGTGAATCACAGTCTTGGATGTGTGAGAGAGATAAATGAAAAGAAACAGAAAAACACAGAGAGAGAGAGAGAGAAGTACAGGTCCTGCTGTGAGGGTGAGCCAAAGTGCGTGAATCCCAGAAGAGGCATCCAGACAACCCAGCCCATGAATAAAAGTATGAATAAACGTCTGGTTTTTGTCCCAAATCAAACCAGTATGTGTTGATAAGAAGCTGGAAAGCACACTGAACAATACAGAGAGATCTACAGCTATGCTCTTCATTTGCTAATTAAAGAGGTTTATAATTACTGCTGTGGCAGATAAATAAATAATTGCGCTATTGCTTTGGGCTGCCAGTCAAATCAAATCATCCTCATATCCTAGAACAGAGTTTGCAATAAAACACATGAGTGTATGAGTATGAGTTGATGTGTGGTGGAGCTTAAGATGGTCGTCCAAACCTGATCAGTGGCGTTCACATACGGTTTGGACTATGGGTGTTACCATGTGAAATTTTCATGGTAATATAACAGTCAAAAAATATCAAGTTTCTATGGTGTCTTTTCACATCATTTTATATATATATATATATATATATATATATATATATATATATATATATATATATATATATATATATATATATATATATAGAGAGAGAGAGAGAGAGAGAGAGAGAGAGCAAAAACCAGATACAAAATGATCAAATCTAATTGTTCTTCTCTCTTAGAAGGATTTTTTTGAGAATGACTTTTCAATAACATGTCTTTTACACTGTCAGTTTTTATCACGATGTTGTTATAAGTTGAAACAAAGAGACCTTACCATAAATCTTCACGTATTTCCTGTTTTCCCAGTGTCATTTTTCATTCAACTTTCTTTTTTGATGCACTTTAATAATATTTTATTAGTAATATTTTGTAATATTGCTAAATTCAGATCTTGTCATATTCTGCTACCGAATCCTTTATCCATGCCTTGGATAAACACTTATATTATTTCAATTCCAGACCCATCCATAAGCTCCATATGAAACAACTTGAGTCTATTCACAGAAGGTGTTGTAGACCCATTGGGCAAAATGCACGCTTTTTTTAAAACCCTTTAGAGGAGAGAATGGAAGAGGAGAAGCCACCAAAATGAATCTGACAGGATTCTACAAGACAAAAGACAATCTGTCCATGTATTTTTACCTCCTCAGTTGAACTGTCACTACTCCTTATGGATCAGTAGGCAAAAGACATCTGTTATTAGGAGTGTAAATCTTAGGCTTCCACATGATATGATACGATTGAATCTGCGACAATATGATATGCTTTCGATTTTGATTCATAACCCAAAGCTACCACTGAATCTGCTATCATACAAATTTGAATTCTTAAAGCAACGATTCTATATTTGGCGATACTAATGAATCAGCTACGATACGATACTATACGATTTCAATTCTTAATGTAACGATTCCATATTTGGCGATACTAATGAATCAGCTACGATACGATACTATACAATTTCAATTCTTAAAGTAATAATTCTACAGTAATGTGCAGTGAAAAGAAATTGAAACAGTACAATTTTAATATAATCCTATTACAAATTTGTTGGCTGATAAGTTTTTGTGTTTGAATTTGTCTGAGAGCTAACAGACAAAATTTGCATCCTCCTTTTCCCTTGACCTTTTTTTTGGCTGAAATATTATGCTGCCGTTCCTAATAAATGCAGTTATCTGATGTTAAATATAAAAATATACTCATCTAATGTTAGCTAAGTCGAACATACTGTACACTTATGGAGATTATTTCGGATTAGCAAACTCAAAACATTCTCTCTTTACCTTTGCAGAAAGCGAGAGTGCCTCTGACCTGCATCTAAAGAATAAAGCAGTAAACAAAGGTCTGGTTATATTCTAGTTATATTCTGGTTATATTCTGACAATTCTCAGATGATTCATTTCGGTGGACATTCGACACTGAAACTGATCTGATTACTTGGAAAACAAATCTAATCTCGTCATCTTTTTTAGCTTGATGTTACTGTGGCATCATCGTCACTGCGCCACTGCTCTGCTCAATGCAACCACCCACCATCTGCTCTAAAAAAAAAACACCTGGGCATACAATCATGTACCACACACACACACACACACACACACACACACACACACACACACTGGGTTCACAGATGAGATGTCTCCTATGGTGAGGAATCCTATGGTGCGGAATCTGTGCCACATTCAAATAAGCAGAGCGTGACGAGCTGTTGCTGAAGAGACTTCTGCTACTGCGTCTCACACTGCTGATTGCCGAGTATAGAGTCATCTGATGAAATGTTGCATGGGGTACTCGTACCACAGAGCTGTTGATTGGTCAGATGGTGTTGATTTCATTTTCTCTAGCCAACCGTTAGTTCCGGTTCACTAATCTGATTGGCCGATCGGCGTTCCAAGAGTGCTTATATTTGGTATAACCTCACTGGGATGTTTCACTGTATATATCACTCTGCTCATCTGTGTTTGTCACGTACAATTCCAATTCTAGCAACAGTTAACTGAAACCATTGATCGGACATGGTCGGCGGACATGGCCAATGATACGATTTTAAATGAATACGACGTTTGACTTCAAATATGAACGCTCGTCAGATGAAGATGAAAAGTGAAAACCAATTTCGCCGGATGCAATTTTCAGGGGAATGTACAAATCAATGCGAGCTAGCTAGACAGCTGTCAGCGAGTTCGGGATCTACTGCCGTTGGCGGAGCAAAATATAAACAAAACATCTGCCAATACTGTGTCTGAAATGTCAGTTATATTAATTTCCTGTTTATAGAAGTGTTGTATAAAAGCAAGATCACACTCGCAGTTGTGATTATCGTGAACACTGTGATTATCTAAGGCACAAGGTCACAGGCGTCATGCCTGTTCAGTATAACTGCACTCCTGCTATTACTTACACAGGGACTTGAATGGCAATCTAATACTAATAATAAACAAATTAAACCATGTTGTTATTTAACAAAACAGTCGGTAAAAGTTGAAGCTTTCTAAAAGGAGATGTTTATTTAACATTTCTGGAAGTCTCCAGGGTCGGTGTACGTTTTCCTCCACAGGAAAGTCTTCAGGTGAGAAATCTTTGCACTTCGGGTTTCTTGGTAGCAAGACGAGTTGTTTTGAGGCTGATGGCTGGTGAGGGAACGACTGTCAGCTGCTATAAGGTAAGTTCACCAACACTCGACTCAACAAATATAAAAAGTAAAAAAAAGTATGACGCGTTGTTCATTAATGTACAAATTGCTCAAAACACTTTGAAACATAGTTTTACTAGAAAATACACAACTTCAAGTAATCAGCTTTATATTGTGCCTCAGCACACTACCCCATTGTTGATTATTTTCCTAAAACAGCACGCGCCCAAATGTTTTGATCGCCACACAGTGGTATATTCAAAATGGGGTGTATCAGTTCTGACCAAAAAAATAAATAAATCTGCATTTAAAAGTAAATGCAGGTTTTTCAGTAATGACTGGCAATATAACCAATCTGTAAAGATTTTGCTTTACAGCTTAGTATCTTTTTCCTCGTGTCATTATTATATTTTTCTGCTATAATTATAATATTTCAATTTGACAGTTTCCTTTCTATCGTATCCCGCAGTCAGGACTGTTTACTCCGACAAGAAATCAACCGTCAACCATCAAGAAATCAACCATCCCACAGCGATTCCAATGAAATGCATCAAACTCACACGAGGTTTAATTAGATTGGGTACGCATATCAGTCTCAATCCAATTTCACTTCTGGGTTTTTATCTCTGGAAAACAGATATTCGCTGTCCGTTAAGGATGTGGCATTAATGGCGAGCACTCAGAGCTCATTTTTGTATTTTTTTTTAAACATGGCACTGTGAGCAGTGGAGCGAATAGAAGCTGTCTCGGGTGTGAGAGAGCTAATGTTTGCTTCCTTGGAAATGTGGAAGTGATTCTTTTTTTTTTTTTTTTTCTTTTCTAATTAAAACTATACTTATGCCTGAAAAAAAACTCAAACCATTAATAGTTTGGCATGCTACGGGCATCAGAAGAAAAGCCTGGTTTTGCGCTGATTTAAACAATAGCATTAGAGAATCAGAGTTCAAATATTAGGGTCATGGTGTGGGAGCACGTATTTAATCTGGATAATGAGCAGCCGGCATGACGAAGGCCAATTTTTTGCCCCGAGGCTATAGTCTAACTCTTGTGTCTCAATCGCAGTCTCTCTCTCTCTCAGTCTCTTGCTCTTTCCACTTTCTCATCTCAGTGTCTCACATGATCGATTTCTCAATATGCACCCCATTTTTCTTAACACCGAGCCACTAAAAGTGTTGAAATGATCGATTTCTGAAATGTGGAGGCTCTCAAACAAACCGGTGATGACAGTTTAACTAGCGGGAGAAAAGCAGATGAGGAGATCTCAATACACTATCTAAACAGTGTGTTTATATATAGTTTACAGTCTGATACAGAAGATATAAAACACCCGTCAAGCCTGACAACTTTCCCCGACATCGTTTACTCTTTCAAAGCGCTGACACTGGAGACTCCTTCCAAAAATGTTTAGCAAACATCTCCACAAAGAAAACGTCACCATATCAACAACTATACACATTTATTATTTGTTTATGTGGAGCATCTAGAGTCTCAATTTCAAGCTAGCGTGCGTGAAAATAAGTGTTTAGTAGTGACGTGTTTCTCATCACCTAGTAAATTTAAAAAAAGAAGGGGAAAAAAACTTTCTTAGAGTCCCCATGAAATCAAAACTGAAGTTCGCCTTAAGGTTATCTATAAGCTAGTCCGCTCCAAAACAATGACAGAATGCGCATTTAGAAGATACACGCTTTCAAAATTTACAGTCTCTCTCTACCACCAACACGGATCAACAACTTTGATGACATCATTCAGCACTACAGCTTCTCATCAGGTTTTCTGTCCAATCAAATGCTCTGTAGAATCTGAAGTGCCCCGCCCCCAATTTTATAAAAAAAAAAAAATCACCTTGCCGAAGTTGCCGTTGTTGAGCGAAAGAAATCATAAATGGTTGAAACGTGTCTTTGGCTGTTTGAACTCACGCGTTTTATTCATTTTTCCGGTTGGTTAAGAAGGAAATGGCTTGAATTCATTCACTTTGAAGAAGTAGGTACTTGCGCCAGCTGACTAACTGTCAAGCCCTGGCTGCGACGTTATTGAGGTAATTATCACTATTGGCTATTTAAAAAGGGGTGGGGAGCCACTGACTTCCTGTTTCAGTTTAAATTACGTCGACACACTGAATAACGCTGTGCATTTCAAGGCACTTCATGGGAACTTTAAAAATCAAAAAATTTAATTACGCGCAAAGGTTTATAGAATTTATGCAAAAGTAGAACAATAAACCGTTGTCTGGAATTTATGGTTTCAGTCATGCATTTTTATCAAATGACTAACCAGAAACAGCTATATAATCTAGCTTGCAAACAAAAGATAAGGACGTGACCTTTCGGATGAGGAGGGAGAGTACGTGGCTCCTTGTCTATGGCCCATTCACATAAATTGTTTTTACACTGACATATCAATCTCAGCATGACTGTGTGAGGATGCTGGGATGCAATGAACCCGGCTGTGGAAAAAGAAAAAGAAAGTGGGAGAGCGAGGAGAAAAATGTGGAAAACTGATACATTTCTATATGCTGCTATCTTTTCTATTTCATAGCAATAACAAGATCTTGAACACGACTCTCTCTCTCTCTCTCTCTCTCACACACACACACACACACACACACACATGCGCACACACCCCTCGTTAACATAAACCAGAGAGAGATAGTATGATGCGTTATCCAGATGTGGACTCCAGATGTCCTTTTGCGATAAAAATAAAAGTCTGCTTTTGACTGCTTCAATTAGTATATAAAGCCGAACAAGACCGCTGTTAACTTCCAGCCAAAAATTACGATATTTTAAAAGTTAAACCAACAAACAGGACTGCATGCTGAGTCATGGAGGCATCTACATGAAGGATGCAGCTCTATAAGGAAGCAGCTCGAAACGTAAAATATTATTCCTGCATTAGTTGCATGCTTGAAACATCCATTTCTGTGAGTCATCCATTATAGGTTATGAAAACATTTTACCTGAACGCATTCACCCAGATAAAATATTTCAAATAATCCACAAGTCACATGTTTAACAACAAACTGCATCGCCCAAATTTCCTGAAGATCATGAGAAGAATAGTTCTCTCGTTCTTTAATGTTCATTTGCAATAATATTACAATCTTGACTAATGACACCACTTCGAAAGTAGAACGCTGTTACCCAAATTATAGACTGAAAGTAAATTACTGCTATTATAAGGAAATTTTTACAATGTCCTCAATGTCCTCATGTCACTGGCATGGATGCAGGTTAACCAGATTTTGTGTATTTGCTAAAATCTAGGCTAAAATTTCAACGACGCTCCGCGTTTAAGAGGAAAATCCATCCTGTCATCAAAGAGACCTTGTATAAATAAGATGCCTAAGATGGGTTAACACGTTAACGTCTCCTTAAGATACTGTTGTTAAATGTTAAAATGGCTAAACAGCACTGCAATCATAGAATCTGCACCATATGGTCTAGTGTACCACAGGAAACACAACGCGGCTCAGTCGAAATATCTCTCTTCTTCGCTCCTGCCACGCGAATAAACCATAGCTAGGTGGTGCGGCTGGGTGAATCTATAATTAGGACACACTTCTCCTAACAGCAGCTGCTTTGACTCAGCTGGGCGTGTCCTCGAATAGCTGACACAGTTTTTCGGAGCAGACAATGTGAAAGAAATATGCTGTGGTGCACCTAAAAGCAGTTCCATCTAATAAATTCCCCTGCAGTCGGTGGTGCGAGATGTAAAACAGGAAACCCCACAGGATGAGAGGACGGTCACGGCTCAGCAGATGCACACAGATGCAGGCGGAGGGAGGGCAGAGTGAAATGTAACCCGTCACTCGCCTCGTCAATAGGCTTCAGCACCTAATCAATTAACAAACTGGCAAATAATGATGTCCCAGCTCTAAGCAAATAATTACAGATCGAAGAATAGACACCAGTGCTTGGGTCAAAGGTCATTAGGGCGAGGTATTTATACCGGTGTATTTTGTGTTCGCTGTAAACCAGGGGTTGTGCCTGATGTCCATGTGCCTGATGTATCGCTTGAGGTCATGCCAGAAACACCCTCTTTTGTTTTATCCATTTCTGTTATATATTGACATTACAAATATCGCTCTGACTACTGACTATGAAGACGGATTTTGCGTGCTACCATTTTGCGAGTCGTATTCAAATTAATAGTCTCAATCCCAAAATCGCTCTGTGGTGGTAGCCAGTGGGTGTTTTTTAGTTCACTACCATTTTTAGTCATCATGGTTGCACTTGTAGCGTCAGGCTAGTGCGACGACATCCGTACAAGCTAGCTACAGGACATACACAAAGCGGCACCTATTTGGAGACGGATCAGATGTCTTCCCAAAAGAAATAATCATTGCAGAGAGAAATGTTTGTGTATAAAATGCGTCAATGTCTACTAGTAACGCACTGAGCCTAAAACAACGTTTTGCTCTTCACAATTTCTCATGATGCTTTGATGTACCGAAATAGAACAGCCGAAAACATCTGCGCTGTTACGGTTTGGAATAAATCAAACACTCGATACCCCGTAACCGCACAGTGAGGATCACTGCCTGAACAAATACGTGGGACCAAAGAACATGGGTAATGTTTCATAGTTGGATGGGAAAAATATTCATTCTCGTTGGATTTGCATCTCATTTGCATAAAGTTCACTTCACTCAACTTCGTTTGCGTTGCTGGCCCCGCCCACTTCACTTCGTCTCTAACAGCTGTGAGAAATTGACAGTTCCCATGAATGACTTCTGGCCTCCTTGTTGCGTTTCTCCCAGTGTGAACACAGTGCTTCTATGTGAAGTAATAACATTACTACTGCCTGTATCCTTTATGTGTAACTACACTATTATTAGATACACGTCATAAGAAATGGTCATAAAACATCTAAAATTAATAAAGAAAGAAGAAATCTCTGTCTGATCACTGCTTGTACTTTTGGCTAACTGTTTATAGGCTACCGGTGCTTCAGAGCAAGGGTTTACAACTCTAACGCTGCAGCGGAGGGATGAAAATGGATGATCTTACATTAATTCTAATTTATTCAGCACCCACTGCCTACATAAAAAATATAATAATATAGCTGCAAGCAGCGACCGGCGGGCCCAAGCACCAAAGGTGCAGCAGTGTCTGTTTCATGAGCTAGTATTGGCATGTCGATGTCATTATGCCGCATCGCTGAACATACATGTGAACTCTGAGCTGCACTGCATGACGTACAGTGGAATTACGCCACACTTCCTGTTTGTGCTGCGTTACATGCTAATTGATCACCTTGTCATGGCAACACCGTTAAAGATATCAAACATTCCTTCACAATTTAGCATTGTGGATATCTTGTGGTCATGATAACTTAATTTGGTTAGAATCTGCTTCTCTAGGCGGAGTATTTAAGAGTTTGGTACCTAAAACAACCAAAATCTAAAATGGCTGACTTCTTGTTGGGCGGAGTTAATGGGTTTGAATATTTGCTTGTCCTAAGAAGACCTATGTGACTACCAAATTTGGTGTATGTTTGCATCTCCGGGTTTCGGGGTTCGAAACCCATTTGCATGTTCTCCCCGTGATTTAGGGATTTCCTCTTGTTTCCTCCTCCAATCCAAAAACTTTTGCTGTAGGCTGATTGGTATTTCCAAATTTTCTGTAGTATGTGAACGTGTGCCTTGCGATGGGTTGGCAACCCCGTCCAGGGTGCCCCCCACCTTGTGCCCTGAGTTTCCTGGGATAGGCTCCAGGCTCCCCCACGACCCTGTGTAGGATAAGCGGTATGGAAAATAGATGGATGCATGGATGTATGGATGGATGGATGGAATGGTTTACTTACTATTGGGCTGAGTTAATGGATGTGATTTTTGATTGTGAAATTTGATTGTCTTAAGAAGAAGTATCGGACTACCAAATTTGGTGCATGTAGGTAAAATTGGATGCTCATATTGCTGGTGAGCCACTGGGCCACACACAGAACTTTTGCCAGAACCTGATGAACATTTATGAAGTTTCTGAGCTTGTCATTCACCTCAAAAATGTTTTTAAAAAAATAAATAAATAAACAAGGCAAAAACAAGAAGGTCCTCTACACCCTTGGTGCATGGACCCCAATAATTGCACCAATGCATATCTTTCATCTCTTCAGGAAAACAAGGAAAGTCCCTTTTTGGTCTGTCTCTGAGACTCTGTATACAATTTATGACTCATTTGCAATGTAATCTAATGCTTTGACATTAACTGTCTCACAAATACTGCATACTTCATTTCTCCCAGGCACGAAGACATCTCTGGGTGATGAAGGACCCACTTCTGACTTCTGAAATTCTATACAAGTAGTCATTCTGGTCTAACTCCAGACTAACCAACCAAAAGAACATTCTAGTATTGCTTCAGAACTACAGGGAGACACTTCAACAGGATACTGTATGGAGAGAAAGAGGCTCCTTCAATAAAATGTCAGAAGAACAGCACGTTTCAGTGCCACAAATAAACTCTGAGGGTCATGCCAGGCCACAGACTCCACAACCACTACAAGCACTGGGGCTCTGAGCTCTGAGCGACTCACCACGATGTGACAGGACACAAAGATGCCTTTCTCCAACCTCTCTCACACGATGAGAGCTCGCTGAATCAGGCTGCGCTCCGAGTGCTCTTAAAACATGCACAGGGAACGTCGCAGAGGGTAAATTTGACTTGCATTAGTCACAGACTGCTTTCTGTGCCAAGTCACATCCAGAGAGCTTTCCTGCTACGTTTGCAGGCCTTGTAGTTGCAGAGGCACTCTCAGAACTTCCATGTCTCACATCTTAGTAAAAGAGTGGACTCTCAGCACTCCAGTGTCCAGTTTTGAGTTTTTAAATATCTTCACATATAGATGTGGCACATCCAGTGATCACATCAAAGTTACTGACACCTAAACAGGAAGTGGTTCTGCTCAACCCTCTTCAGCTCTCAGCCTGTTGAGGCCATTTAGTGATTTAGAGACCCCTCACTCTGTGTGTGTTATGAAGCGTTAGCTAATGGTATCCCCCCATCTTCATTGCACTCTTCCCCCCGGGTGTAATGGGCCACTCCATCAGCTCATTACCGTGCCGGATAAAAGGCTTTATTTGTGGAGCCCGGGCACGTAAAGACACACAAACAGAGCCTGCTGTGTCCCCGAGGGCCTCATAGCCCCAACTGCACAGCCAAATCCGACCCACAGCTTGAGCCCACATGCTGCTCCTGGAGCCAGACACCATCTTAAAGCTTTCATTTGAAAAGGCACCTGAGCCTAGAGCTGGGAAGGAACGACACAAGCACGGGAGAAGAAAGCAAAGAGCAAAGCTAAGATGTGGAGTGGAGTGGGGCGAGATGGAAATTTACCTGATGCCTTTGATCTGAGCGATGCTGTGGTGAGAGATTCTGGACAGCGCAGAGATCACCTATGAAAACACAAGAAGTTTGGGTTAGCAATGATGTGAGACACAAGTAAGGAATAAAACACACTGTGGCATGCTGTCATAGGAAAATAACCAGCGATGGAGTTGTGTGGTGTGGTGCAATGCGGCCTGACACGAAGCAAGGCTATGGAACAACTGAGATTTATTACACACAATAAGCCATTAATATAAACCTGTTATTTGAATTACCGCCAGAGCTGCTGTTGTAATATATTAATCAGCACCTTCTGACCTATCATAAGCGAATATTCAGCAATGCTGTGCAGTAATTAATCATATTAAACCTTGGCAGACATAACGTGACAAAAGCATATAGTTCTAAATCCCTGCATACTGTTTCTCAGGGATTTACACAGTCTTCTTCTGTTTTCTTTCTCCGAGCTTCCTGTGCATTAGCAGCGGCTAACAGGGTTAAATGCATAGAGCACTCAAACCCAGTTAATGCCACTCATGAGTCACATGCGTGTGGGCTCATTGGCGGAGACACTATGGGCCTCCAGATGGTGTGATGAAGAACTCTGGGAGTGTTTTGTAGATCCACACACACAAACACACACACATAATTATAAACACGTAACACTGGAAAGGCTTTTGTCTTGCCTCATTACATGCTTATAGGAGTGTTAAACCCGTTGCCATGTTGACATCAGCTGCCCATCAGCCTTAGCGAAGTGATTTGTGTGTGTGTGTGTGTCTGTGTGTGTGTGTGTGTGTGTGTGTGTGTGTGTCTGTGTGTGTGTGGAGCGTTTGTCTCTCTAAGCAGGTGTGCACCCTCTCAGCTTGGCTATATACACTGACTTCACTGCTCCTGCTGCCATGAAGGTGACTCCATAAATGAGAATGAGCTCTAATGAGAGCCATCACATCTCAAAGCATCTCTCTGAGAACATGTCTTCATTTCACACACCATTTACACACAGTCATATCACCTCTTCATAACTTTCATATGTTCAAAGAGAGCTGGAGTTTCGAGGCAGGGGAGGTGATATGGAAAAAAATAGCATATCATGATACTTGCAGATTTTTTCACAATGCACAATATATATACTGATATTTACTTTTACTGTGGGTTACGCAAAATATGCTGGTAAAATAGAAATGCAACAAGTTTAAAAAATAATCAGTCAACCAACAGTGAGTCACCTGTCCATCAGGTGGTCAGTCATCGATCAGTCATCCAATCCGTCAGTCATCGATCAGTCATCCAGTCCGTCAGTCATTCAATCAGTCCGTCAGTCAGTCATTCAGTCATTCATTCAATCAGTCCATCCGCCAGTCAGTCATTCATTCAATCAGTCTGTCAGTCATTCAGTCAGTCATTCGGTCATTCAGTCAGTCCGTCAGTCATTCAGTCAGTCCGTCATTCAGTTATTCATTCAATCAGTCCGTCAGTCATTCAGTCAGTCATTCGGTCATTGAGTCAGTCCATCAGTCATTCAGTCAGTCCATCATTCAGTCATTCATTCAATCAGTCCGCCAGTCATTCAGTCAGTCCATCAGTCAGTCATTCAATCAGTCTGTCATTCATTCATTCAATCAGTCCGTCATCCAGTCCGTCATTCAGTCAGTCATTCACTCAGTCATTCAGTCATTCAATCAGTCCGTCAGTCATTAATTCAATCAGTCCGTCATCCAGTCCATCAGTCATTCAGATATTCATTCACTCAGTCCGTCAGTCATTCACTCAGTCCGTCAGTCATTCAGTCATTCAATCAGTCCGTCATTCATTCATTCAATCAGTCCGTCATCCAGTCCATCAGTCATTCAGATATTCATTCAATCACTCCACCAGTCATTCAGTCAGTCCATCAGTCAGTCATTCAATCAGTCTGTCATTCATTCATTCAATCAGTCTGTCATCCAGTCCATCAGTCATTCAGATATTCATTCAATCACTCCACCAGTCATTCAGTCAGTCCATCAGTCAGTCATTCAATCAGTCTGTCATTCATTCATTCAATCAGTCCGTCATCCAGTCCGTCAGTCATTCAGTCATTCATTCAATCAGTCCGCCAGTCATTCAGTCAGTCCATCAGTCAGTCATTCAATCAGTCTGTCATTCATTCATTCAATCAGTCCGTCATCCAGTCCGTCATTCAGTCAGTCATTCACTCAGTCCGTCAGTCATTCACTCAGTCCGTCAGTCATTCAGTCATTCAATCAGTCCGTCAGTCATTAATTCAATCAGTCCGTCATCCAGTCCATCAGTCATTCAGATATTCATTCAATCACTCCACCAGTCATTCAGTCAGTCCATCAGTCAGTCATTCAATCAGTCTGTCATTCATTCATTCAATCAGTCCGTCAGTCATTCAGTCAGTCATTCAATCAGTCCGTCAGTCATTAACTCAGTCCGTCAGTCATTCAGTTAGTCAATCAGTTGGTCAGTCCATTAGTGAGTCAGTAAGTCAGTGAGTCAGTTGACCATCATTCAGTGCAAAAACACAATCAGTCAGTCTGTCAGTCCTTCAGGCAGTAAGTCCATCAGATAGTCCATCAACCAGTCAGTCTGTCTGTCTGTCTGTATTTCATCAGTCGTCCATCAGTTAGTGGTTTATAAAAGAAATAGAAACGCTTGTAAAATAAAAATAATCAATCACTTTGTCTGTCAATCAGTGTATCTGTCATTATGTCAGTTGTCAATTCGTCAGTCAGGCAGTAAGTAAATAAAATTTAACAAAGAACTAAAGGGAAATTTTTTTATCCAGTCTGTTACTTGTTAATCTAAGTACCAAAGAAGCTGGTCGATTTTGCAGAAGTACAATTTCTCCACAACTGTCTAATACTGACACCCAGTACAAGATCAGAATCATTTTAATGTCCATTTCTACCAGAAAGCTAAACATATAAACTTTACTTTGCATCTTATTCCACCACCTGCTCCTCATGAGCCTGTAGTTCTCTCTCAGCCTGTGGATTTTCTCATGCAGCCCAGTTGACGGTAAATGAAGCCTTTAGGATCAATAGCACTGCGTTACTCTGAATGCTTGCATTTGTCAGCCTTCTGTCTCGCCGCTTCATGCACCACCAGCTAATGGGTATAAATATTAATGGAGCCTCAGTGTGGTGACACCAGGGCTGCCCGGCTGAGTTATAGACCACCGATGCAGCTTTTCATCACTCTCTCTCGCTCTCTGTTTTTCTCTCGCACCTCGCTCTGTTTGCAATGAATCTCGGCTCACCCGTCCCTCTTTCTCCTGCTGTATCGCTCTCATCCCTCACTTTTTCCTCTTTTTTCCTCATTCTTCAGTCATCACTCAGGTCAGGTCGGAACCTCTTTCCGTTTCGTCATTATTGATTTTCCTCTCATCTCAGTGGCGCTCCCTGGGGAGCAGCCAGTCGCAGCCGGAAGGAAACACATGGCCTCCGTCACCTCTCACACACACAGCAGATCAAACACAATAACTGATTTGGAGGAAAGGAGCAGAAAATATTACACTTCGTGGGGACACAGGTGATCCCCTGCATCAGACAACAGTAGGAGAGGGTCTGAGGAGCAAGGAGCGAGTGAGAAGAGAAGAGAAGAGAAGAGAAGAGAAAGAAAAAAGAAATGAGAAGCAAAGAGAAAAAACAAGAGAAGAGAAAGAGAAGTAACGCAAAGAAGAGTACACAAAAAAAGAAAAATAAGAAGAGAAGAAAAGAAAAGCAAGAAGAGACAAAAAGAGAAGAGAAAAAGGAGAAGAAAATGAAAAAGAGAGAAATGAAATAAAAAGAAGAGAAAAGAAAAAGGAAGTGAGAAGAGAAAAGCAAAGAAGAGAACTAAAAAAAAAACGAAAAATAAGAAGAGAAAAGAGAAGAAAATACAGAAGAGAAGAAGAGAAGTAATGAAAAGAAAAGAAGAGAAAAGAAAGAAGAGAAATAGAAGAGAAGAAAAGAGAAATGAAATTAAAAAGAAGAGAAAATTTAAAAAAAAAAATAATAAGTGAGAAGCGAAGTGAAGAGAAGCGAAGAGATGCCACAAGATGAAACCAGGATAATAAAAAAAAGGATGAAAAATAAGGGAGTGTCTGGAATGTATGGATGGGTGAGAAACAGACAGATAGACAGAACCTGATTGAGAAATTTGCACTGCAGTAGCCAAAGAACACGGGGCATTAAATACACAGAATAAATCACCTCATTACTACACATTTACACACAAATAAATCAATCCACAAACAAATGAGGAGAGGAGAGGAGAGGAGAGGAGAGGAGAGGAGGACGGGACTAAATAAGCATTCCCAATCATCATCACTTCACCAACATGTAAACATTAACACTCCACTACAGCCTACGCTCGGAGCTTCGTACTACTGAACTAGTACCACTACACTGAATGCAAAATCTACAAATGAAACTGAATCCCACACTGTTCGTGTGTGCACGAACAGTGAGACTTCCCAGAGCAGTGCGTGAGTAAATGAGACGGAGCCCGGCTTCAGTTAATAAGAGGACTCTGAGCTGGGAGACGTGAGAAACGTGAGAACAGATGGTTGTGTGAAGAGTCACACAGTCCCTAACTTCATTAATAATCCACCTGATGAGATGCCACCGAGCTCTAACCAGCACAGAGCCTCTGCCTTTAACTAACCCCCCCCCCCCCCCACACACACACACACACACACACAAAATAATGACCTTGACTCGGCTGAGGTAGTGCTAACTTCCAGCACTAGTTCATCAAGTGTGTGCTCTTCTGTGCAGCAGGGAGGGTTCCCCTGTGATCAATAGAGGAACAGCACCAGGGAAGCAGCACTTTTGGTCAATGAGATGCAGAGGTGTGTGGAGGGTCAGTTTAGGGTTGGGGATGGAGAAACATTAAATGATTTTAGATCAAATAAAGAAGAGCAAGATGTGGTGATGTCCAGAGAGACTGGTTAGCGTAGTGAGAGGAATCTCTACATATACACAACGTGTTAATCTGCTACCAGACACCTTTAGTGCACTAAGCAAACTGTACGTTTCAGATAAGCATACAGTTTGTGAGCAAAATTTGACCTTGAGGTCAGCACCAATATCCATCTATTCATCCATTTTCTGTACCACTTATCCTAAACAGGGTCGTGAGGGAGCCTGGAGCCTATCCCAGGGATCTTGGGGCACAAGGCAGGGGACACCCTGGACGGGGTGCCAACCCATTGCAGGGCACAATCACACATACTGTACGTTCACACACCCATTCACACACTATGGACAATTTAGAGATGCCAATCAGCCTACAACGCTGGGGACTGGGGGAGGAAACCGGAGTACACGGAGGAAACCCACGAAGCAGAGAACATGCAAACTCCGGCAAACACACGGCGGAGCCAGGATCCGAACTCCCAACCCCGGAAGTGGGAGGCAACATGACCACATGAAAAACGGAAATATTTAAAGGCGAACGGACGGAGAAAAGGATTTACTCTCCCTGTGTTAAATTCAAAAAAGCAATATCATCAGTTTAGTCTACGGCACTAGCCAATAGTGGTAATGTGAAGCACTGGTGAGAAACAAAACATAACCAATTCATTTGTCATTATTTATATCTTGATTTGCCTTATTACTAAGCTAATACCCAATGGTTAAGCATGGAATTTAACTGCTGTCGCCATTTAGTCATGTTAGTTGCAAACTTAAAGGGAACAGATTTACTCCTGACTGTTACAAAGCCCTGAGACTAGAGACACCTTCCAAAATTGTTTTTTAATTTGTTTATTCTTAGGCTTAAATTATGTATAGAAAAATCACACCATACGCCATACAAGCCGAATTAGCTGAAACTGCATAAAATTTCAATTTGAATATAGTTGGACGTGTGCCTCTAAATTGTACTAGATATAAATGGCCACCTTTCAGTACAAAAAGTAAGACTTCTGGGCTCCAGCATGGCATCCTGCTTATTGTCTTCTCAGCACCTTTATGATGCAGGGTTATTTCGCTTTGTCTCTGAGCGAGAGGTCATGCGGAGGTAACACGACTTCATGTTGCCATAATACCTGGAGAAAAGGTATTAAAAATGGAAGTGCACCCACAACGCTTATCCCCCTTCCTTCTGTAGCCCTGAGGGTCAAACAAAGATGGAAGCGAGTTGATGATTTCCTTTTAACAACGAGCCCTCTTACGTCCAGGGCTGTACATCTCAAGAGTAATCAAGGGGCGTGTCCTCTGTCTGCAAAAGTATTGTAGTCGGTTCTGTGGTACAATTGTAGCTGTAATCAAATGAAAAGTGGTAGGCACGGAATTGAATTTCTTGCTTCGAGCCAGTTCGAGTAAATCCGAGTATATCGAACGTTTGATTTTTTTCGACCCGCAGTCTAGAGACATATGCTGATCAATGCGTGAAATCTGGTCTCGTCAATAGCCAGTGAAAACTGAGAAGCCATAAATGCAGGCAGTAGATTTAAAAAATTGTCATTTTACTGCTATGGGTAATGATAATATATTAATCTACACTATATTGCCAAAAGTTTGTGGACACCTAACCATCACACAACACAAGAATGTGGTTCTTCCCCAAACAAAGTTTATTTTAATGTCTTTGTATGCTGTAGCATTACAATTTCCCTTCACTGGAACTAAGAGGCCCAAACCTGTTCCAGCATGACAATGCCTCTGTGCACAAAGCAAGATCCACGAAGACATGTTTTGCCAAGGTTTGAGTGAAAGAAATCAAGTGGCCTGTACAGAGCCCTGACCTCAACCCCACTGAACACCTTTGGGATGAACTGGAGCACCGAGTGCACCCCAGACCTCCTCACATGACATCAGTGCCTGACCTCACTAATGCTCTTGTGGAATCTGTGAATGAACACAAATCCCCACAGCCTCGAAAATCAAGTGGAAAGCCTTCCCAGAAGAGTGGAAGTTATTATAACAGCAAAAGTGGGCTAAATCTGGAATGAGATGTTCAACAAGCATATATGGTTGTGATGCTAAGATGTCCACAAACTTTTAGCCATATTACATACAATCATTGCTATACAATGAGAAATTGAAGAACGACCACGACTATGCGGACAAGGAAAAGGCGTCGTTGTAAGTACAGAGGTGTTAAACCAGCTGAATGAGTCCAGTTTTGTTTTGCTATCGCTGTCTCCTGGTAATGCAAAATTGTACATTTTCAGATATAGTGTGTACATTTCAGTACGTTCAGCTGTCTAAAAATCAAGAGCAAAGTGCGCAATGCCGAGTGTCACAATCTCTTAGCATTTTAAAAGTCGCAGGCTGGGATCAGGCTGGGATCACAGAATTCCTCCTTTGTGCATTTCTTATTTCCAAGAACAATTCCAATTACCTGTATGCTGAAGCTGAAAAAAAAAAAAAACAACAATCCTCACTGTGTGTGGCTTTTTATAAAAGTGTGGAACTCGAGCACAAGTGCTTGCTGTAATGAGAGCAAACTTCCATCTGAAAGCTATTACACCATTATACCACGGCTTGCGGTCGCCACTTCCCGGGTTCCCCAAAACAGCAGTGGTACCAAAGAAAGTGTGTTCGATGTAGAGCGTTGGCATTCTCACATTGGATTGCTTGTCACCTACCTGAACCATTTTCAAAAAACGTAGCAAACCGCTGCTGACTCAGATGTTTGTGCCACCCTTAAAGCTGCAATATTGTGCAATGAAACGTTTAACACACCTATTACCGACTCAGACTATAAATGTGTCCAACGCTTCGGGGGGGGAGCACTCAAGCAAATAATGAAAATAAAATGCATGACATCGACTTGAGTTATTTTGGTGACATATAATTCGAGCAACAGGAGGTGGCTTTCATGAAACTGCCAACACAAACTGATTGTGGTCAAAGTACTGGAAAGAGCCTGTGGATTTTATATGAATATACCCGGACATGGATGGCTTTTGTCTTTTAAGCAGTTGTAATCCTTATAGAAACATGGTAATATATGTTTCTTTGTCCTAATACAGTAATACATGAGAAACTAGAAGAAACCTCTGGTTTGGAATAAATATGAAGCACCTCCAGATTAGCCACCTAGTTATTCATCTTTGACAATTTGTTTTATGGTTTAAATCTCATAATGTGATATATGAAATATTCAATTAGCCCACCCTGCTTTTGATTAACATTATTTCCCAAACGCAAAATCATTATCTCGTCTTTTATGGCGCTCAGAGTTTTGAATCAATCAAAATTGTATTCGATTTTATTAAGTCATAAATTATTTCTTTCCAAGCCATAAAAATGATAACTGACCGAACAACGGTTCTGCCAAACAATCCCATTACTCCAGCTAAGTGCTTGTTGATGTTAATTTGTTGCAGCAGGCTTTCTAAAACGGACGCATTAGAGACGGGAATAGACCTTCCTGAGCTGAGCAAAGAGTTCAGCATGGGCTGTACTGCTTCGGGAGACCAGCAAGACACGTCTTTTACTTAGCTCAGACTTTCTGAATCGTGCAGAGTGAACTGGGAGGCTTGGATGTCTTGTTCAATCTAATTAAGTCATAAATAATCGTTTATTTTCAAGTCGTAAAAGATGATAACAGAGCTAATGACGACGCCGAACATTTCCAATACTGCTGTGAGAAACAGATGCTCTTGTTTCAGACCACGTGTCTGTTGTTGCTAATTTGTTGCAGCAGGATCCACTGAACAATGAGACATCCAACATGATGAGCAAAACAGTTGCTGTCATAAAAGAGATGCTCTGACAGGATTATACTGCATGTCGTAGAGGTCTGCTAAACAAACCCATTCTACACACAAAAAGAAAAAAGGCTGAGCTTATAAAAGCAAACGATGTAACAGGAACATATTGGCTATGTGGGGGTGTGTGCGCATAAAAGTTGATTCTGCTTTTGGCAGGCAGTGGAATGGCTAGCAGATCCAGTGGGAGGATGTGCTGGCTGTGTTTGCAGGAATATAAAAACTTGCAGGGATTGTATGCCGATGATACACTCAAGCTGTGCCTTTACTTTTGTACGTCTCTGTGGAAATAGTGGAAGGAAGGAAGGTTGCTATTAACAAGCGGCATGCCGATTGACCTGCAAGCAGTTAGACCCAGGTGAAAGGATTCTCCTCCTCTCCAAGTCATATTCCTCTGCTGAGGTTCTTATCAACTCAGTGCATGTGAGTCTGAACACAAAGATTACATATGGGATTAGAGGGATAATCCAGAAAACCAGTGGAGGTCTGCATCTCTCTGCAGAGGAAGATAAGACAGATGGAAAGGAGAAGAGCACTAAATGCAGGCCTGCCCTGGGACATGTGGTGTACAGTACATGAGGCTGGATTGTCCCACTGGTGATCATCTGCATTCTTCCTCTGCTCAGCCAATGAAAACATACGGAATAACAAACTCCTTCCATCTGTGCAACACACAAGATGCAGCCTGTGATTCTCTCACATTCTTTCCACACTTTCACACTTGGTCGAAATGCTTGGGGTTGTGCCTAAGATCGATTCTTGGCGTCATCATTGCAGTTCAAAATCTCAACGTGATGGTCAAAAAAGGTGTTTAAATGGTAAACCACATCAGTGAACTGAGGTCAGGGTATGATGTGGTGCTTCAAAAGATCAGCAAGATATTCAGAGCATTAAGCAGGACTTAATAGTCAATGTGGACCTTAATAGGCAACATAGGCTTCTTTACTGTTGCTTAACGTTTGAAGGAAGTGACATTGCTTGCTTATATACAAAAATAATTCAGCATTTTTTATGACTAAACTTCTGTTAAACATCCAGGAGCTGTTGGTGTGTCCTTACTCTGGTAACTACACACATTTTCTCATAAATTCACTGAAATTCTGGCTCATTTCCAGTAGTTACTGGATAATATGCTTACTGGAAGTGTATTCTTCAGTCCCTCCACTGCAGACTTCACATCACTTTCCCTGACAGGAAGTAACATTACAAGTTCAACCAATCACTCGTTATTCAGGTGATTCAGGTGTATAGGCGCTTATTCAATTATTCGATGATCACTTTCACACAAAAAGTGAACCCCAGACCATCATTTCAGGGTGGAACAGATATCAGTTCCCTTGATTGCACCTCGGCTTTGGGTGTGGGGGGGGGGGGGGGGAACACAAGCATGAAATACCCATGGAGAAACTGTTCAATCCTCTTTCATTTTCATGTCTCAGCATAGATGGGTGAACTGGAGGAAATGTAGTGTGATAACAGACAGAGACATGGCAGAGACAGCAAAAGACACTGTGGTCAGCCAGGAGCTCTTCATTGCAAAGCACGCTGAGACTGAGCACCATTAAATCCATGATAATATCGCTGTTCTTCACATATTAGCGCATGCTGAGATGATTTTGTATATTGCGCCAATTTCTACACCAAATCCTCATTAGATTCAATTTGTCTTCATATGAGCAATTCATATTAATCACAAGAGTCCTTCATCTGCTAGAAAGATCACATAGTGGAATGCTCATTGGTCCCATTTAAGGGCAGTTACCGTTAATCTCCATAAAATGGAGGATATTACAAAATAATTACATTAGCTGGGCTTGGGTTTCGCTGCACAGAGCCTGAAAGGCCATGTGTGAGGATTTACATGGCACACACAGAAGATAAAAGCCATAAATTCTGTCACTCAATTTGATTTTCTCATGCCTACTTTCAGTGTTATATACAATGCGTTTGTGTGTGTGTGTGTGTGTGTGTGTGTGTGTGTGTGTGTGTGTGTGTGTGTGTCTGAAGCATGGGCCAGATGAAACCCTGCAGGAGGTCTCGGTGGCGACTATTAAAGTGACAACAGCACAAAGGGCCTCCATTAAGAGCTCCTGCCCCGCCCTAACACTGAGTCACCATGGCAACCACCCAGCTGATGGACACCAAAGATACGGGTCACATGACACCATCAATCAAAGGAACAGAAATAGGGAGAGATTATATAAAATGAGGCGTATGGAAGTGACATTTGGCACGATAAGTGCTGAGCATCTGATTAATACATTAATGTTTCAGCTGATACAATCTCTACATAATTGCACTGACATCATGTGAAGTAGATTTCTAAGGAAAAAGATGTTCATGTGTACATGGTAACTGAACCATGTGCATCATATTTTCCAGACTAAAACCAATATTGGGCCTTGAATGTGCTCTGACCTGAACAGCAAAGCAACTGTAATAAACAATAATAATAATAATGATCAGTTTTCTATACATCTGTGTGTTTGTTACAACAAAATTCATCAGAAATGATCAGTTTTCTCTTTAAACTATTCAGGAAGTGAACTGCACATTTTCAGCATTAAACGATACGATATAATGACGACTTCTTAAGGACGTACAAACAGATGGCCTGTCAGAGGTCAGCAGCAGAGAGTTTAATCTATGGTCGGGAGATCGCAAGCATGATGCCATGCCACAGCCATCAGTTTAGAGGTTAGCACAATAAGTGATAGTATTATAGGCCATGCTGTCTGGGGGATGTTATCCCCTGTCAATCAGACCGACACTACCCAATCATGGGTGTCCGTGAGCTAATGTACGCGGAAGGGGCAGATAGCGTGGTTCTCCGAGTGTGTTATGTTGCCATGCGATGCAGCTTGAACAGCAGTTCGAAAACTTGTGCTGGGTGGCTTCAGGTTGAGTGTTGGAGGAAGCGCCTAGCTTTCATCCACCCTGGTCGATGGTTGTCGTGTGAGAGAAGAGAGCTAGTTAATGGGTGGGAATTGGGAAATGACCAAATTGGTGGAAAATGGTATCAAATGCTTCAAAACAGGAAACAGTGCAGCATTAAATCGAGGTAGCACCAATGTGAGAAAAGCTAAACTACACCAACAGCCATCTTTAAAGTAAAATAAAATAAAAAATAATTAAGTAATATAAAAAAATAAATTGCACAACAAAATCATATATGCATATTTTTAGTAATCCAACAAGATGTATTGCTTGAAAAATACAATATATAATTATCAATCTGTGGGGAGAGGAGAGGGCACGGTGACTTAGTGGTTAGCATGTTTCCCTCGCACCTTCAGGTTTGGGGGTTCAAATCCCACCTCCATCGATGGGTTGGCACCCTGTGCCATGAGTTCCCTGAGATAGGCTCCATGCGCCCCCATGACCCTGTGTAGGATAAGTGGCATGGAAAGTGGATGGATGGAATTATCAATATGGCAAAAATGGTAAAAAGGATCAAAACCTTTTTGCAAGGTGCAAAACCAGCAGACAAGCAAAAAAAACATTGGTAATAACACTGATAACTCTGAAAACATTGACAAAATGAAACAGATTGTGAAAAGACAAAAACAAAGAGAGATGTGCAGTGTCCATCCCAGCAATGGCAAATGTGTTACCGTGGAGATGAGGAGGGAATTTAGTGGGTGTGAAACGAGGGCCGAGGGCCAGTGTGATCTTGACACAAACATCACATTCAGGTCTATTAAACCTGTCTGTTGCTTTTTCTCATCCAGGCCTACTTTTCTCCTCTGGTAAGAATGAAAGCACTAAAGACGTAATGCTAAGGCTGATCAAAAGAGGGAGATTTTTCGCACAACCTGAGCTCAATACTGACAAGTGTGTCGGCTCATCCAGACAAATCGACTTCACACACTCTGATCGTCCTAACACAGCTGGAGGAAGGGAGGAACAATGTGTACTAACGTTGAGGAGGAGAGAAAGTGACTGTCACATTATGTTATTCTCTACCAGTTGGTGCTTTCAAAATAACAAGGTGGTGTATGGAGGCAAGAGAGCAAAAATTTCATCTGAAATGATTAATTTGAAAAGTCTCGCATGTGTAACTCTCTGAAATCCGCCTTTGGGTGTAACCAGATGGAGGGAGCAACAACACACTGGGACAGAGGTAGATCTTCTTTAAAGAGTCAGTCAAAACACTTGCATATTCGCACTCCAGAATACAACCGACCATAACACAATGTGCTTGAGGTTCCAGTTTCACACTGGGGCTTTATTATGAGTATGGAGGTGTCTGGGCTGCTCAGGATGATGGCTGATGGAACAGACTGTGTGAGATGGCATTTAAGGCACTGGGCCAGAAGAATTGAGGTCAAGAGAGAGTAAGCTGTGTGTGTGAATCTGTCTGAACACTGTGCCTCCTCTCAGTAACTGTTGGCTCAGATTTGAAATTAGACCTTCAGAGAGACTCAGAACATATTAATGCTCCTGTTGTTGAGCCAAAAGTAGCCATATTTCATATTACACTGCAGCAATCGTCTAGGGACCTACAACTAAACACGAGATGAGGACAGGAAGAAAATGTCTGCTTAAATACGGATGGCCAGCTTTGCAGTGGTTAAAGTTTCACACATGCAAAAGTGTGGGAGCTCATATTCAGAACTGCGTGATCTAGCTTATTGCTTTCCACTGGGGGGGCGGGGGGGGGGGGGGGGGCTGGGTACACAAAAACAAAGAATGAGGAAGTGTCAATGCTTGTTGTCAGTGGCTCTGATAGTTAATAATTTTCACAAAAAGACACGGTCACTCAAACGCACAGCACAAATATTCCACTATAATCACAATGACTGATGCTGAGCAGAGCAACTTCTAATCCTACACAATGGCAGGCAATAAGGGTGCAGCCAGACGCAGGCTGTGAGATGTGTGTATAATATTTTGTTGTGAAAATATGAAATGAGAATGGATTCCCTTCAAACACTGCTACAGTAAGCACTGCATGATTAATGCACAAGTGCTGTTTCTGTAAATACACAGGACTCGAAGTCGGTGGTGGAAAAATGTAGCTCCCACAGAACATACAGACAGTGAAGGAGTGTTCATCATAGAAGAAGAGTTCTATACTCACTCCATCAGAAGGCTTAGCTCAGGGACATAAATCTCCTAAACTCATCACTGTCTAGCCTATCGCTGCTGAGACCTGTCTTATCGGCACACATCTCCCAGATCTCTCTGATTGATGAGCCCATGCCAAGCTACGTGTCAAGACAGACCCATCCAAGAAATCATGCCATGCTGGCTGGACTCTGTCCACAATAATTCTTGAGTCACTCTACACAAAATTTTGTATTCACTCAGCGAGTCAAAGGCAAGTTTTTACTGCACCACATATACAACTTCCTTGTTTTTTTTTTTTTAGTTTATTTGCTTTTGGTCAGACCAATCCTGGCCTGTAATAAGCAACTGTTAGAGATGCACCGATCGACCGGCCAGGGACTGGAATCGGCCGATTTTCCGCATGCTCGGCCCGGACCGGTGGCCGGCCGGTCAGTCTCACGTCTTTCCGATTCCGAGTCGGTCCGTGTTGTTGCCAGCGGCGCAGGCAATAACGTCACAGCCACGCTCACAGTCGCATGTAAACATGTCGTAGGCAAAAACGCGAAAACCCATTGACCTACTGGAGGATCAACAAAGATGGTTTCCCTGCGCTTGCTCCACTTGCCCGAGCCCCTACCTCTCTGCTCCATGTACAAGCGTTGAAAGTGAGCGCTTGTTTAGCTTGGCTGGACATGTGATAGATGAAAGGAGAAACCGATTATCAGGTGACAAGGCAGAGATGCTTCTGTTTGTGAAGAAAAACTTGCCATTAATGCTCAAGTATACATATGTTGACAACAAAGAAAAGGTGCCTTGTGTAACGCTTTACACAGAGAGGCCAGATAGCCTGAATGGTTGTAGCCAGGTGTAAGCAAAAAAAAAAAATTCACGTATCTGATATTTCACAGTGGTTTATTATCAGCGTTGTCGATCCCCCGCACACATGGGGCAGTTTGCAAAACACTCCACTGACAACTGCGTTACTGAACATAAATAAAACAGGGCAAAGAGCAACAGAAATATAACCAGGCTTTACATGCATACATGCGATGATCATAGCTCGCACTCCGGCTACCGACTGCGTTCCGCCTAAAAGAAGCAGTAACTAATTCTAGCTTTCATGAAGCTTTCATACAGTATGTCTAAAAAAATTGACACAAGAGGCATCTTTCTTATTTCTATGTCAGATATAACAACACAAGTTTGTAGAATAACAAAATGAAAATTCTGCCAAAGAATGTAGCAAACACCTCACGAAGAAACTGCCAGAGGCATCCTACGAGCACTTTTCTCATCAGCTCTACTCACTTTAATAAAAGACAATCAGTATTTTGCTGGAGAAAGTTAATGCAACTGACACAGTAAGATAAAGGGCAAGAGAGAGAATAAAATTAAAACAAGTGAATCGAGAGAAGCTGCCTTGTTCACATTATTAGTCGTGCCCTGATTTTAACAATCTTAGAGAAGAACTAGATCTCTTTTTTATGTACATAAGATATAACCAGACTGTTCCCTAAGGCAAGGAAATGCCTGGTTTCCTCTCTCACTCATACATCACATAAACAACCAAAGCCCAAATGAATTCATCATTAATCACAATTATATGTATGACAATTAGTCGTCAGCCCAAATCGTGGCCAGCATACTCCTGATATCTCATTCCCCCACTCCTCCATCCCTACTCCTCAGTGTCCTACCTTGTCCTTGGGCTGATTATGAAGCGGTAGTGGTCTGGTTACTGAGGTACTCAGTTTTAATTGCCAGAAACTGTTTTTTTTTTTTTTTCACAGTAGTTAATAAATGTTTATGTGGAACACTTTTTTTTTAATGCTTTAATGAATTCTGTAATTCTTCAAGCTATCATTTAATTCCACTCTAAATGTTTTCTAATCAATATGTCCTTTCAGGGATGAGACTTCTGTGTCAGAAGGAAGACAAGATATGGAACCAGCCAAGGTTGACTAATTATTGCCTCACATTGCCACAAATCTGTTGTTGAATGTGGTATAAAAAGAAAACACTGGCCATAACAGGAGGTGGAAGTAGTGAAACCCAGACCAAGTATCATAAAAGCAAGCATTCATGACATACATTAAATTGTACTGTATTAAATGAGAATAAGTTTGTGTGTACCGTGCTGAGAGAGTGCTTTGTTACCTTTGTTCACACTGATTTCCCTTCCCCTGCGCTTATTCATTTGTTGAACAATGCATCAAAGAATTCACTCAGCTACTGGTTGCAGATGCAAATTCCAGCTGCTTAATTGGCACTGATGTGCCCTGAGAATGGCTGACCAGTGACAACTCTGCCAGACTATGGGAAACAGTTTGTTTGGTTTGTCTTTAAGAGTCCAACAGTGGTTTTTGGCATGCTCTACTGTAATATTTGTCACTACTGCCCACTGTAAGCAGCGTATTTCATAAATCATAGCAGAAGATGGTCAATTAGTCATTCCTTTCCCAAAGTTTAAAATATTAATAGGCTAATTTTGCTGCAGTCCATTTTAAGCAATGAACAATATAAATTTTACCCAGCCTATCATTAAAGCAGTTCTAAATCTTGTGCACATACAATTAGGTCCTCTGATATACAGGTGCATCTCAATAAATTAGAATGTCGTGGAAAAGTTCATTTATTTCAGTAATTCAACTCAAATTGTGAAACTTGTGTATTAAATAAATTCAGTGCACACAGACTGAAGTAGTTTAAGTCTTTGGTTCTTTTAATTGTGATGATTTTGGCTCACATTTAACAAAAACCCACCAATTCACTATCTCAACAAATTAGAATATGTTGACATGCCAATCAGCTAATCAACTCAAAACACCTGCAAAGGTTTCCTGAGCCTTCAAAATGGTCTCTCAGTTTGGTTCACTAGGTAAGACACAAACATTCATTGCCAAAGAAGCTGGCTGTTCACAGAGTGCTGTATCCAAGCATGTTAACAGAAAGTTGAGTGGAAGGAAAAAGTGTGGAAGAAAAAGATGCACAACCAACCGAGAGAACCGCAGCCTTATGAGGATTGTCAAGCAAAATCGATTCAAGAATTTGAGTGAACTTCACAAGGAATGGACTGAGGCTGGGGTCAAGGCATCAAGAGCCACCACACACAGATGTGTCAAGGAATTTGGCTACAGTTGTCGTATTCCTCTTGTTAAGCCACTCCTGAACCACAGACAATGTCAGAGGCGTCTTACCTGGGCTAAGGAGAAGAAGAACTGGACTGTTGCCCAGTGGTCCAAAGTCCTCTTTTCAGATGAGAGCAAGTTTTGTATTTCATTTGGAAACCAAAGTCCTAGAGTCTGGAGGAAGGGTGGAGAAGCTCATAGCCCACGTTGCTTGAAGTCCAGTGTTCAGTTTCCACAGTCTGTGATGATTTGGGGTGCAATGTCATCTGCTGGTGTTGGTCCATTGTGTTTTTTGAAAACCAAAGTCACTGCACCCGTTTACCAAGAAATTTTGGAGCACTTCATGCTTCCTTCTGCTGACCAGCTTTTTGAAGATGCTGATTTCATTTTCCAGCAGGATTTGGCACCTGCCCACACTGCCAAAAGCACCAAAAGTTGGTTAAATGACCATGGTGTTGGTGTGCTTGACTGGCCAGCAAACACACCAGACCTGAACCCCATAGAGAATCTATGGGGTATTGTCAAGAGGAAAATGAGAAACAAGAGACCAAAAAATGCAGATGAGCTGAAGGCCACTGTCAAAGAAACCTGGGCTTCCATACCACCTCAGCAGTGCCACAAACTGATCACCTCCATGCCACGCCGAATTGAGGCAGCAATTAAAGCAAAAGGAGCCCCTACCAAGTATTGAGTACATGTACAGTAAATGAACATACTTTCCAGAAGCCCAACAATTCACTAAAAATGTTTTTTTTTTTATTGGTCTTATGAAGTATTCTAATTTGTTGAGATAGTGAATTGGTGGGTTTTTGTTAAATGTGAGCCAAAATCATCACAATTAAAAGAACCAAAGACTTAAACTACTTCAGTCTGTGTGCACTGAATTTATTTAATACACGAGTTTCACAATTTGAGTTGAATTACTGAAATAAATGAACTTTTCCACGACATTCTAATTTATTGAGATGCACCTGTACATGTATTCACAGCTCTATAGTACAAGACATGATGATTTAAGTTCTAGTCTAGGAGCTCCAAAAAACTGCAGTATCCCTATTAATCTACTGTCCACTGGGGTTTAGTCAATGTAGACAGATTTAATAGAAATATCAGAATGCTGAGTTATTTCTTACTCAAACACAACACACACACATTTACCACGCACTCGCACACATTTAAATAATGCCCTGAACATTCTGCATATCCAGTGTCCTAACACTATAGACTCAGCTTGTATATCCTGTATACACCATATTCACAACGTCAAGGCCATATTGTATCCTGAGGTTGTTACAACGGCTGCTAGGATTGTTAGTGGGTTACGACGACCTCTGAGCTAGGGTTACGTGTTTGCTGTCAGTATGTGTTAACAGTGTTTCTGAGATTTTTGACATGCATGCCCAGTTTTCACTTGTCAAGGCATTTTTGCTTGTCAGTCAGAAGAGTTCAAAGATGAGTGAGGTGAGTTGTGTCATTAGAGGAACTACAATATGATTTATAGGCAGTTATAAAATTACACAGTTTACCTATTCGGCCATGGCAGGCTTGGGCGTACACATTAAGAATGCACCGACCCTACTTATTTCTGACATCCATTAAGTAATCATACAGACTCTGAATTATGCAAAATGTCTATTATGTGATAGTGGAGTCCTTTAAGAGACACTGGGTTTGGTGAAACCCAAATACATGATGCAATAATGTCAATCTGTTAACAAAACACTATTAATAAAGATCTGCTCCTGTTTAATCAGAAAACAAAATAATCCACCATACTTGGCAAGACACAAGTCCCTGGAGGCTCAGAAATCTCACAACACATCATCCATCCTACAACAAAGACACCTCAGATGCCAATCTTGTGTGAGACTTGAAGCAGTGCCAGGTAGACAGACAGCTCAATGGCTGGCATTTCCAGCAGAGGTCATTCAGGTTCATTATGTCAGCTGCCCATCATTACAAACTGCCCGATTGGCTTGTGAGTGCCGTCCACCATCTGTGCATCCAAACTAGCTCTGTTCATACATATCCCACTGAGAACATGCCTAACTCAGACTCAAACAGTGAGCCGCTGAGGCATGTAGTATACTCTGATTCAGAAAAACAACTGATGAGCCAAAAGAACTGGTGAGAACAGGGGAGAACATTTTAATGCCATGCCAACCCAATTTCTGGGTTTGTCGATGGTAGCTGAGCCAGTGTGTCTTGGGATTAAGATTGCTGGCTATAAAAAAACAAACAAAAAAAACAAAAAAAACAATCAGCTTCTCTAAAGCAGTGTCCTTTCTGAGCAGAGACAGACTGAAAGCCAGAGTGTTTATGATCTTTATGTTTCGCAGTCTGCCAAAGCCCTGGCCGTGACGCAGTTCCTGCTTGATCAAGCCGAGGCACTTGGGGCCTGAAACAAACATGCTCATGGATAGAGAGTTGAGAAATGTGCCAACCACAGCCACAAGCAGGCTGACTTAAAGTTGTCTGGGTCCAGCTTTAGTAAAGGGAGCGCAGTCCGAAGCCACAAAAGCAGAATAAAACTTTGGGTGTAGGGGAGCAAGGTGTAGCCGCAAAAGGATATAACTAGAGCAAACAAAGCCTAATCACTTCATGGATAGTTCAGGAGGATAACTTTAGGTGTTCCCTAAAAGAATCCCTGAAATCTAATTACTATCAAAATTCTAGTTTTCTGCTCTTGACAGAATCCCCCTGATGACTGGGACTCTCTCCTGACAAACGACAAGAGGTTGGTAGCACATTACTATTATACATTAATTACTGAACCCCTGTTGTGGACCAGAAATGTCCATGGAAGGACATGGATGAACCGGCCATCAAAGCAGAGCACAACAGATACATGAACTGACCTCGCTAGCCAAGTTAAACATCTGATCTAAGACAGGATACAAAGCTGAATCCCATAGAATGAGGCCAAAACGCTACAGCGCCCTCTCATCTTTCCATAGCTAAGCACTTACATCACAGTATATTACTATCTAAACATATGACTAATCATCTGTGGTATCTGGCATACCAAATTTTCTGGACAACAAGTTGCTCTGAAGTATAAAATGCACTCCACCTAAATTCTGCTTTTGGAAGAGGAAAAAAACAATGTAACAATCCCTTCACTGTAGTTGTTTTTTTTTTATTCATTTACATAACTAGCATTAAAACACTACAGGATTTTTGTCATGTTAGTACTGCAGTAGTTTAGCTCAGTCTATGCCCACATGTGACACGAGCAACTTGTCGCTCGCTAATGTGTATGCAGGGTAAGGTTTAAGCTCTAAATGTTTCCCCACCACACACTCTTTAATAACTACAAAGTGCTGTCCAAACAAAAGCATTCGATATCCTTCAACGATGGCCCCCAATGGAGTCAGGAGCCAACACAGGAATTGATTTCCCCTGTCTGAAATGTGCCTACTTACCTGTTGTTTGGAGACTTTGCATTAGTGGGATGGAGAACTAAGTTGTTTGATGCCACTCAGTGATATGAGAGAGAGAGAGAGAGAGAAAGAGAGAGAGAGAGAGAGAGAGAGAGCGAAGCCATTAAGATAATGGGTTTCTCACTTCTATTGTCCTTCTTCACTGCTGCATTGGGCTTGACAGCTCAGAGTAACTCGCCTACTACACATCTCTCCACACTTCTTGGGATTTCTCTTTTACTTTGTCTCTCATTCCCTGTTTCTCACAGAAAAAACAAAGTACTGGCTTGGACTACAAGTGATACAAATGGCTAGTCCAGTAGATTTTGAATTGGCAAAGGTGATGACATGACAAACTATTTATAACTACAATATTACAATATATTTCTTCTTATATTATTTACGCTTCAGTTTACCAAAATAGAAGAGATTGAGATAGAAAGAGAGAGAGAGAGAGAGAGAGAGAGAGAGAGAGAGAGAGAGAGAGAGAGAGAGATTACAGCTATAGAAGATAGCAGATGGGGTCCAAACATAAAAAGCAATATTAGAGATTCCAGATCACTGACCTACATTCTGTTTAAATGACATTTTTTTTTTTCGCTCTCTCTCACACTGTTGTTTTTAAAGAAAAAAATAATACATTGCTTGTTTTTCATACAGCTCTGGAAATTGAACTCCAATTCAGGCAAAGGCTACTCAAAGAAATAGGTTTTTTTTTGTTGTTGTTTTTTTAAAGCAAGACTTGCCAAAGGACGAGAGACTTCTGCACGTCTGTCTTATTTAAGCACATGGCTGTGCATTGAACAAGCTGATCTAACAGCTCTCACCTCCTGTTTATCACCTCTGCACATTTTGCAGCCTTGGATGAAAGCTGGGACAGGACTTCAGATCTCATTTTACAGTGGCAAGCCAAATTGAGATTTTGCCTAAACCTGGAGGTCAGACGAAGTCAGTGTTTTGTGCCACTGAGAACGCTAGATGTCAGATTTAAGCATAAATAAAAAATAAAATAAATAAAAACAATCAAGCAACAATAATTTCCATTATTTGCTCAACTGTATATTAAAAAAAAAAAAAAAAAAGTATTTCAGAAATGATGTAAGTTTCCTCATTTGGAATCTCTGATTTCCATCACTTACTGATGAACTTATTAATAAGGCTATAATATTGATATAATGATGAATATTGCACAATACACTTTTCTGAGATATTGTGGATATCATCAGCATTTGATATTTATTTATTTTTTTAATAAAAATGACAAACTCTGGAAGCTGCTGATTCAATGTTAAAACTGCCTGCAGAATCTTTAAAATCTGAATTCTTGTACATCATCTTTATATTTGCCCTCTGTTAAATAATTTACATATATATATATATATATATATATATATATATATATATATATATATATATATATATATATATATATATATACACTGCTGTTTAGTTTCCAATATAGACGCATTATTGTCTAGAATTGAACAAGAATACATTTAGAAAGAATCTTACTAATCCTTAGTCTAGAGGTTTTATGTAGGAGACAAATGATTACAAAAACAGTTTACCTTTTGTAAAATATTACCAATAATTACACTTCTATTGAAACATTTTATACGTAAAATCCTTAAGACGGAAACTTGTCTAATAATAGCGACTGTAAATGTCAAACAAAGAATGTACTTAGAATACAAGAGTTAAAAAAAAAAGAGTAATGTGGTACATTATACTGTACATCATAACAAATAAGATCACTGTTGCTATAACAATAATGAGTCGAAGAATCTCTTTGACACAGGAGCTGGACCACAAAAATTCAGAATGCTGTAGAAATCAACAGAAAGAAGAGCCACACTTCCAAACTGAAGCTATGCTAGCGGCGTTGTTTTCTAATGATTTCCCCACATCAGTGCACTTCTGCTTCCTGTTTTATAAAAATCAGAGCCTCAAGCTCAGAGAGAAAATGAAAACTTCTGAACTACTCCATCATTTGCAGCTGGTATCTGCCTCCCATCAAGCCTCACCTTGTGGTGCTTTACTTTTATTTTCATTTTATATGTCTCCTCAGATCATTTCCTCTGACATTTCCTTCACACCGGGTCTACGCATCCTTCACCCTCCACTTGCTTGTTCTCAGGTCGGCAGCTTTGCCTGCAGCTCACTGCGGCTCTAATGAATGGACAAACTTAGACAGAGTACACGGTGAGCGTAATTAATTGTGATGGCTCGCTCAGAAACAGCACCTTGGAGCCAGAATTACTTCAGCTGATTCAAACATACATCTTTTCTTCTTTTCTCTCGAAATTCCCAACTGTCCTCCAGGTCAAACTCACATCTTCCTGGTTCAAAGAGGATTACAGAGATGGAAACTTTAATCTCAGAAAAACACACCCATGTCTCAGATAATAACTCTGAGATTTTGCTGCAAACATGGGAATTGCCTACTTTATTACGCTGTTAATCTTTTGTAGACGGTTTATAAATTCATGAAGTCATTTCTTCTTCTTGGTCTCAGCTGAAGGCTGAAAAGATGATGAACTCAAATTCCCTTAATAAATGAATATCTTTGATGCAGTAGAGAGAACGTCATTATCTATTTAAAGAGTCGTCCGAGTCCTTTATTTGCCAAAACGGACAAATGGACAAATAACAGAAAATTATTTCTGCTGTGAAAGGAATGGACTCGTTCACTTGACAATTAACACTTTTATTAAAAGGCGATAGAGCAGAACCGGGCTGGACATTGGCAGATATTACAGCAGATAAAGATAAATGGAGCATGGCATGCCTGTCACTCGCCACAGATTCTGAAATCAAATATGCTGCATGAAGCAAGCAACCTGCTAAATCTCAACACAAGCCAACTGCCAACGCTTAATGCTGCCAAGCTGTGCATAATGCATGACCAATTGTATTCATATTATTTATTAGTAATCCTTCAGTTAGTAGAATAAAATGAGCTCAGTGAATATGAGACATTATGGATTCGTTTTAATCATTTTAATCCCTCTTCAGAGCAGAAAACTTCAATAGCATTATCATCTTTAATGTACACTCTATGGCCAAACGTTTGTGGACAACCTGACCATCACGCCCTTATGTGCTTGTTGAACAACCCATTCCAGATTTAGTCCCCCTTTGCTGCTCGACTCTTCTTTGAGGGCTTTCTACTAGATTTTGGAGCGTGGCTGTGGAGATTTGTGTCCTTTCAGCCATAAGCGCATTAGTGAGGTCAGGCGCTGATGTCGGGTGAGGAGGCCTGGGGTGCACTCGGCGTTCCAGTTCATCCCAAAGATGTTCAGTGGGGTTGAGGTCAGGGCTCTGTGTGTTCATCCACTCCAACCTTGTCTTCATGGACCTCACTTTGTGCACAGGGGGCATTGTCATGATGGGACAGGTTTGGGCCTGTAAGTTCGAGTGAAGGGAAATTGTAATGCAGCCTATACAATTGTGTTCTTCGACTTTTGTGCCAACAGTTTGGGGAAGAACCATGTATGGGTGTGATGGTCAGGTGTCCAAATACTTTTGGCAATATAGCGTATATTTAAAACAGACATATGCCTTTTTAAATTGTGAAAAGCCACCACATGAGCCAAGTGGGCGACACCAACATTATTGCACTTTTCCCTTTCTCGTTTCTAAATGAACATTGATGGATTTACGGCCCATACCTTTATACATCCACACGTTATTTTCTGGATATTTACATCACCAAGTTCTCCTAACTGACGCTAAGCGCCATTAAACGCAATTAAGCTAATAAACTTATATAGTTGAGCGAAAAGTCGGAGTGGTCATAGAGGCCTAACTACACGCAATTTGCTTTTCCATCATTTTGATGCAAATTTTATTGCTGACCAATGGTAGGATTTATACACACGAGTAAGTTGAGCGAAAAAAGTTGCTGAAATAGAGAAAGAAAAGTGCTGAGCAGCAAAATCATGCACTCTACTCATTTTGTCATGTACCTTAATTGTTTGCATTATGTGTTGATTAAGTATAAACTTTTTTTTTTTTTTTTGCACTTTTGAATTCACATTTTTTAAACAATTATTGACTTATTGAGTTCAGCAACTTCCCTTGAAACTTTCAAGTAAACAGGGTTTTCTCAGTACGTGTTGGAAATGTGTTGAGCTTTCTCGTCTGTGGTAATTACACAAAAAGCTAGTGTGGAGTTGTGGAGCTTGTCGTGTGCGGTAATTTAGCAATAGCAATAACATTGGTGTGTGGAGGCTGAAAGTGTGTAGTGTTGAACATAATTGGGAATTTGTAAAGCAGACCAAGGCCTTGCGTCACTCCAGCTGGCCAGGAATAGAAACCAATGAGTGTGCTGATTGTTATGCTGCGTCTCACCACATGTACAGTATGTCTACGTTTCCGAAAGCATGTTAAAATCTTTAAAAAAAAAAAACAACTGAAGAATTTGTAGCTTCTTTGTCTATGACATGAAGAGGTGTGTGTATCCAGCACCACTCGTTACCACACGCTCTATCCAGCAGGCTTGGGTTTTGACCACCTGCATTCCTCCAGAGACTCATTATCTCCCATAATACTCAGAGGCCATACTAACTATGCTATATAGTCAGGCAAAGACTTGTGGATTTCTAACTTCCTCCACTGTTTAGCCTTTCCCCTGAGGTCCCTGGCCCCAGACTCGGGCACGGCGGTAGCGTTTTGTGGCCACCACTTGGCAGGCCTCCATTAAAAATAAATGAAAAGTACACTGAGTGGAGCCACCTGTGGAGCTGCACCGTAAACACAGGGAGAGTTATTCTGTTTGAACAAATCAAAGTGATCAAACAGCTCAGGCGAAACGAGGGGGAGGGTGCGGCTGCCTGGTAATGGCTCTGACCCGCGATTTGTTCTTTTCCTCCCCACGCACTGGAGGCAGTGAGCTGTGTGTCTGCTGCATGGCAGTGTGCCATAAATGCAAGCATCCACTGTGGAAAATGAGCATTATACTGTCCATAAATTTCCTCATCATTTAGCACATTTTATAATTGGATATTCTGGAGTACACAGATTCTTCTCATCTATCTTTTACCAGCATTCGCATTAACTGTTACGCTAGCTGATCTTTGATAAAACACAGCACTGAAACTACGTAGAAGTAAGTGTGAGTCACTTCCAAACACTATTGATTATTCATGCTGGACACAATGCCCTTTGTTCTACAAATCCAGGCTGATCTTCTCGCCGAGGCTCTAGAGGAGGGTTGAGTTGGCCGTGGTCAGGTGTGCAGCAGTGATGGATTTGTTGGGGGTGACTGACAGCAAGTGATATGTCCACATTGCAATCTTGGCATTGCTTCGTTCCCTGGAACAGGAAATTGCTGCGAACAAAAAAAAAAAGGCCAACCCTGACAAGATGGTCAGAAATACATTTTGTGTTTGGTGGTGATGGGAAAGCACAGATCCTATCAAATCCCTTTTTTGAGAATTGATTTTGGAAAACCTTCCTTCCAGGTTTTTTTATGAAATACCCTGTGTATCTGCAGCTTTTTTCCTTTCATGAATGCATTTGACTATACAACATGTCCTGGGCAGGAAATGCACACATAATCATCATCGTCTGGCGGTTAAAAGACAATTAAGCCCCCTTACTGTGGCTGAAATAGCCCTGGGCTATGTCTGGGCTTTTTTATCCCATTCAGTGGCTTGGCCTTTCAGCTGGAAGTGACGGCAGGAAATGAGTCGGTCCTAATGGACATGCCGCCTGTCCCTGCAGAGGGATTCTGGGATTGCTGGAGACAAGGGCTACGTGTCCGAATCACAGCATGGCTAAACAAATCAAACGCAAAGAAGTTTACCCATCAGCTCTTGTCTGAAGGCTTCTTTTGCTCTTTGCTGCCATGTGATTTGACCTGCTCAGAGCTGGAACAGTGTACACTTCACTGTGCAGATACTGCTAGAAGTCTGAAACAGTACATGTCGAGGAAAGCCAAAGAAAGATGCAGCTAGACGTCTGGAACGCTGTACACTTCAAGAGGAAAGCCAAAGAAAGATGCGGCCAGAAGACTGAAACGGTATATGTCAAAAGGAAAGCTAAATAAAAATACAGATAGATGTGTGGAACAGTGTACACTTCAAGAGGAAAGCTAAAGAAAGATGCTGCTAGATATGTGGAACAGTGTACACTTCATGGGGAAAGCCAAAGAAAGATGCAGCTAGAAGTCAGTAAACTATTTTACCTTTGTCAAAATATTTGACCTTTGCACTCCAGGTTAATGTCTGCACATCTGGCACAGCACAACTCATCAGATAAATAGACCAAGCCTCAAACACTCCATCCATTGGCCATCTGATCTATATTATCCACTTAGCTGGCCACAAGTACCACAATGATACAAGTTACCTGCACCTATATGTGTACATTCTCCTTCCACTGATTTTATCAGTGATCGCAATAATCTTTTCAGACTAAAGTATTGTCAGTGGACTGGAAAAAAATCTTGATGAGGTTCACCAATGTACAGAGTGTTGACAAATTAAAGAGAAAGATGTGGGCTTTTCCAGGGATGACTTCGTCATGGGAATCCAAAGGGCACGAGATGTCATTAAATGGTTCGATGAGTTTGGAAACGATGTTAATCATATGATATGACATTTACACACGTCAGATCTCAACACAGTTGAACAACTATGGGGGATTTTGGTATAACCTACATCTTAGACACCATCAAAACACCAGTATGGTGTCCAGTCCTCCAGTACAGTTCCTGAGATTCATGGAATCTTTACCAAAGCACATTGAAGATGTTCTGGTGGCTTGGGGTGCCCCAACACCTTGGTTTTTCCTTCATTACCCTTTGCCTACATATCCAGTAGTTTTGGCATTTGTAACATCACATTTTCAGATTTCCATGTGTTTGTTTTCAGAATTGACGTGCTCCATATGTCAAGAAAATCAGTGATCTGTGGTTGGTCACTTGCAACATCAATCAAACGGCCCCTTACTTTGAATGTAGGGGCTCATGGCCACGTTGAGTGACACAAACTTCAAGACTTTCTAGCTACTGCTGGAAGCATGGCTTGCAGGACTAGATTAGCAGTGACCCTAGCTGATCTTATACCAAGCAGTCTTTCCCAATGTCTTAAAACAACAGATGACTAAAATGAACTTGACAACAAGAACAATGGCCTTTCTGATGCACTGAGTGACAGCAATGGGTCAACCAATATGCTGATTCTGCTTACAGTCCTATGGCGTAGGTGAACTTGTCAGGGCAGATCGGCTGGTCTTTCTCTGAGCAGCTCTAATGCCTACACTGCCTCTCTGGGCAGTCATGGTCACCTTGGGCATCAGGGGGGTAAAAGCCCTAAGGAGACAGCTGCTACTTCTTACTGTCGCCTAGGCTGAATGACAGGTATGCTTTGCTTGCATATACAGTATGTATAAATGGGAGAGATTATACAATGTCTGGGGCATCTGGGGCATGACTCGCAGTTTTCCATCCTGTCCTTCTCAACATGTTAGCTTTCAGCCAGAAGAAGTAACATTCAGACACAACAACTTACCCTGTAATAGGATGACTTTCCTGAATGTCTGAGCCTCCCTAAATTCGTCTGCATTAACTTAATCCGCCACATTCTTCTGCTGACTGGACAATCAAAAACAGACAAAACAGACATTTGCATAATCAGATCACGTCTCCGGTGTCTGCTCTGTCTTATTTATTTCAGCATGGCTGGATGTACAGTTATCAGTTCACATCTGCAGGCCTGATGAGAACAATGAGCAGGGAATCCAAACAATTTTATGTGTTCACTCGGAATTGCTGTAAACGTCCGGACACTAACACTAGGGATGTCCTCTGGAACCCACAGCAATACAAGCAAATGTTAAACAAGCAGAATCAAAATCCTCAAGAATGCACAGTATTTGAATACTACACCGCCAGTCCTTCATGTGGTTTGTTTTACACGTTTTTGCAAACCTGGACTTTTTTTTTTTTCAGGCTGACAACAGGGAAATAGTTAGATACAGCTACTGTACAGCATATAATAGTGACTTTATTTCTAAACGCGCCATTTTGTTGATAAGATCAGTAATGATACCACCAGTACTATCATTAAAATCCAAGGAAAGCTCAGCCCTAATTAACAGGGTAGTCAGATTTTAGTTACCGCTCCAACTGTGTGATGTGTTGCATTTTTGACATGGGGTGGCAAAGGGGTTCACCAAATTATGTATAAGAAAAGGTTGCATTTGCAGAATATCTGATACAATGATGCAAAATTCATACAGCATTAAATTTTAAATAATAAACATCTACATTTTAAATAATAAACATCTACAGAAGCTGGATATGCTTATATTATTATTATTATTAGTAGTAGTAGTAGTAGTAGTAGTAGTAGTAGCAGTATTAGAGCACTCCAGGTTGAGTTATTCTCTGTTGAGCGGTTTTCTCCTGTACATGCAGGCCGAGAAAGGAAGTGAGTGCTGAAACGGTTGAACCTCTCCTATCTGCTCTGATTGATCTCATTATAATCCTGAGCATTTAAAGAGTCATATGCTTCTCTATCTGAAGGCTCCGCTGTTTAAAAGTGGAACCATCATTCTATATTCCTCTCACCTACATCACCATATCTTTTTCCCCTTACTCTTCTATCAGAGACAGAAAAAAAAGTAATTTAGTAGAGAAATAGGCTATAGCTACTGTTGGCTGGGGAGATAAAGATGCTTTCTCTCCCTCGCTCTGGGGCCAAGAGGGGAATTATGGGATGGCGGGGTGTGACTGGAGCTCATCTGCAGTATGGCTGGACTTACACAGATGCAGTTCCTATAAGCCTTCAGAGGTCCATCTGTCACCATTTACTGAATAAGCTAAGAGCAAACACTAGCAGGCTGCAGCTGGGGCGGACAGTGCGAATTAATTTCCTCCAGGCAGAAACAATGCAATCGCACCAAATACTGGCCAGAGGAGGGCCACCTCATGAAAGCATGAAGATGTGATTCCAACTTAAAAAATATGCAGAATTAGAAAAAGATGGGAATTGAGAGGAATGCTCCTGTGTCTGCTTCTGTTTGGATGTGAAGATTGATGATCTATGTCCTCCTGTGAGAAATGTCTCATGCATTTGATTTCCATCCATTAGGTGGGGTTTTGTCTGGGCGGAGAACTACTCTAATTAATTGCATTACAGCGGGAAACTTCATTAGCATGGCCGATGTTCCAGCCCTTTAATGCCCTTCACACACACACACACACACACACACACACACACACACACACACACACACACACCTATACGTGTATAATAATCATGATCGTAGGTAAAGCTGGATAACTCAAACACATCTGCTTAGCATTATAGGAAATGTTCAGTAATTCTATAACACTGACTCAATTCGACTCCATTGACACTTACGCTACTCGTGCTACTTCGTAATGAGATATTGTTCATTTATTTACAGACCCCCTTTGTTGTATTTATGACAATTTATTTAACAATTTATCAACATATCTTAGAAATGTTGGTATTCCCAATAGATTTATCTCATTTTCATTGCCATTCTATGTTAATATTACATTTATAATAAGCAATACAGCTGGGTACAGCTATGCTAAGTGTAATAATAACAGTGTAATTTTGGTCATACTATTCTCCTTTTCTTAGTAATTTATCAACACATCTGAGGTAAATATTTACATTCCCAGCAAATCTGTCTCGTTTTCATTGACATTCTGTTCATTTAAGTTATATAATGAACAAAATAGCTTTGTACAGTTATGCTAAATGTAACTACTGTGTAATTTATTCCCACTGTCCCTTTTCTTAGTAATTTATCAACACATCTGAGAAAAATGTTGATTTTCTCAACAAATCTGTCTCATTTTCAATGCCATTCCATGTTTATTTAAGCTGTATATTAAACATAATTGCTATGTACAGCTACACTAAGTGGCTAAGTCTAATTTTAGTCAACTTTGCCTTTTCTTAATAAAATATCAACACATCTGAGGTAAATGTTGATATTCCAGATTAAACTGTCTCATTTTTCTGTTTTTTACATCTTAAATAAACACTGATATTCCATGTTTATTTAAGATGTCTATTAAACATAATAGCCCGGTACAGTTATGTTAAGTGTAATTTATTCCCACGGTCCCTTTTCTCAGTACTTCATCAACACGTGGAAGATGTTGCTAATTCTGACAAATTTGTTTCATTTTCATTTTCAATATGTTTATATTGCCTGTATAATAAACATAATAGCTATGTACAGTTATGCGTAGTGTAATTACAGTGTAATTGTAGCAATACTCTTCATTTTCTTAGTAATTTATCAACACATCTGAGGTAAATGTTGATAGTCCAGATATCCCATTTTAATTGCCATTCTATGTTTATTTAAGCTGTATAGCAAACATAATAGCTACGCACAATTATAAATATAATTCGCGTGTAATGTTAGTCACACTATCCCCTTTCTTAGTCATTTATCAACACATCTGAGGAAAACTTTGATATTCTCAACCATTTTTGTCTCATTTACACTGCCATTTTTTTGTTTATTTAAGCTGTATAATGAAGAAAATAGCTTTGAACAGTTATACTAAATATAACCAGAGTGTAATGTTAGTCATACTGTCCCTTTTCTTAGTAATTTATCAGCACATCTGAGAAAAATGTTGCTATACGTTTTTGTTTTTTTTTTGTCTCATTTTCATTCACATTCTATGTATATTTAAGTCAGAATTTTAGTCATACTCTGCCTTACACATCTAGCTTTCTTTTTCTTACTAACTTATCTGAGGTAAATGTTGATATTCCTGATAGTTTCATCTTATTTCCACGGACACTATACCTATACATATCCTGTATAAAAGACTTAACAGCTATACACTAGATAAATCATTAACCTCAGTCATTAGCTTGCTTAAGTTCGGCTATTTCCTAACTGCCTCGTAAAAGTTTTCCCATGTTTTCTCCAACGACCTGAACAGGTGTTTTATGTGTTTACTTTCCCACGTCGCTAGCACAAATTCATGTTGAACGCATGGGTGAGTGAATGGTGACACTTTGTACCACTTGTTTTACTCCTTGAATTCCTTGTTAAATACTTTTGTGCTATTTAAATATAATAAGCAAATGAGATTTTTGAATAAATGATTGAAAAATTCGCTTTGGTAAATAATATTTTTGAATCAATAATTTAACACTGCTAAGCTTGTACCTAACCACTGTGTTAAGTATGAAAATGTCTTCTATTAGTGGTGATTTTTTTTCTGCCATACTGTGAAACCCCTTATCATTGTATAGAAATCTATATAATGCTCTTATCTTATATAACGCTCTTATTTTGCTGTATGCTGTACTTCCTTCTTTTATGACTGGCTCCTGTATACACCCCTGTCACTCAGGCTTGACTGTCCTGTAGATAAATCGCATGATGGGAAATCCATCACCACACACACACACACACACACAGCAACCTGATGTGGCCACACACCTGGTAATAACCTGGCATTCGCATGGCTGTAGTTATGATAAAACACATGACTGGAAGTCTAATAATCCTAACAACAAGCCTAATAAGTTCTGAACACGGGTCTACTTCTGGATTTTTAATATTTAGGGGACAAAACTAGATCAATCAATAAGTCTCACTGCTGTCAGCCCTTTTTGGCTGCCTGAATGTGAACTGAAGACTAATTCCATATTCATAGATTGGTTCTTCTAATGAGTCTCCTTGTCACATGATGAAGAGGAGCAGGATGTGTGTGTGTGTGTGTGTGTGTGTGTGTGTGTGTGTGTGTGTGTGTGTGTGGGTGTATATGGAGGCTCACTGATAAGAGTGTCACACTGGGAGGGAAAAGTGCTGTACTGCTGCTCCAGGAGAATAAAATGGATCGATCTGTTTACAACTAGGAAAGAACGGCACAAATGTGGAGGAGAGAGAGAGAGAGAGAGAGTGAGAGAGAGAGAGAGAGAGAGAGAGAGAATAAGCAAACAGGCAGATGTAGATCACAAGGAAGAGAGATGGAAGGCCTGCTGGATGCAGTGGGATGGAAAGGAAACAGAAAACGGAAAAACAGCCTTCAAAGTGAAAAGTGAGCCCACTTTGAAATGTCACAATTTAAATGTCAGCCACGCTGACGTGTTTCAGCAGCTGTTTACACACAGACCATGGATAGTTACGATAAAACTGGAGAAACAAACAAAGCTATTAATAATCTCCTCTATCTGTCGGTCTTCAGGCTGTTTGCATATTTACTGGCAAGGCACTACTCACACATCCATCCTGGTCTCAGTCCTGAGCCATGCAGTTGTGCAGTGATGTATGGATTCAGTACAGTGGGTGTGGAAACAGGAGTGAGCAACGCTGTCTCTAAATCCTGCCTCGATTCATCTGTCAGCTTCTGATGTTAAAGTTAGCTTTAAACATGCTTAAAAGAGGTGGCAGGCATAGCCAGAAATACTGTGATAGCTAATATATATATATATATATACAGGTGCATCTCAATAAATTAGAATGTCGTGGAAAAGTTCATTTATTTCAGTAATTCAACTCAAATTGTGAAACTCGTGTATTAAATAAATTCAATGCACACAGACTGAAGTAGTTTAAGTCTTTGGTTCTTTTAATTGTGATGATTTTGGCTCACATTTAACAAAAACCCACCAATTCACTATCTCAACAAATTAGAATATTTCATAAGACCTATAAAAAAACATTTTTAGTGAATTGTTGGCCTTCTGGAAAGTATGTTCATTTACTGTACATGTACTCAATACTTGGTAGGGGCTCCTTTTGCTTTAATTACTGCCTCAATTCAGCGCGGCATGGAGGTGATCAGTTTATGGCACGGTGGTATGGAAGCCCAGGTTTCTTTGACAGTGGCCTTCAGCTCATCTCCATTTTTTGGTCTCCTGTTTCTCATTTTCCTCTTGACAATACCCCATAGATTCTCTATGGGGTTCAGGTCTGGTGTGTTTGCTGGCCAGTCAAGCACACCAACACCATGGTCATTTAACCAACTTTTGGTGTTTTTGGCAGTGCGGGCAGGTGCCAAATCCTGCTGGAAAATGAAATCAGCATCTTCAAAATGCTGGTCAGCAGAAGGAAGCATGAAGTGCTCCAAAATTTCTTGGTAAATGGATGCAGTGACTTTGCTTTTCAAAAAACACAATGGACCAACACCAGCAGATGACATTGCACCCCAAATCATCACAGACTGTGGAAACTGAACACTGGACTTCAAGCAAACTTGGGCTATGAGCTTCTCCACCCTTCCTCCAGACTCTAGGACCTTGGTTTCCAAATAAAATACAAAACTTGCTCTCATCTGAAAAGAGGACTTTGGACCACTGGGCAACAGTCCAGTTCTTCTTCTCCTTAGCTCAGGTAAGATGCCTCTGATGTTGTCTGTGGTTCAGGAGTGGCTTAAAAAGAGGAATACGACAACTGTAGCCAAATTCCTTGACACGTCTGTGTGTGGTGGCTCTTGATGCCTTGACCCCAGCCTCAGTCCATTCCTTGTGAAGTTCACTCAAATTCTTGAATCGATTTTGCTTGACAATCCTCATAAGGCTGCGGTTCTCTCGGTTGGTTGTGCATCTTTTTCTTCCACACTTTTTCCTTCCACTCAACTTTCTGTTAACATGCTTGGATACAGCACTCTGTGAACAGCCAGCTTCTTTGGCAATGAATGTTTGTGGCTTACCTAGTGAACCAAACTGAGAGACCATTTTGAAGGCTCAGGAAACCTTTGCAGGTGTTTTGAGTTGATTGGCTGATTGGCATGTCACCATATTCTAATTTGTTGAGATAGTGAATTGGTGGGTTTTTGTTAAATGTGAGCCAAAATCATCACAATTAAAAGAACCAAAGACTTAAACTACTTCAGTCTGTGTGCATTGAATTTATTTAATACACGAGTTTCACAATTTGAGTTGAATTACTGAAATAAATGAACTTTTTCACAACATTCTAATTTATTGAGATGCACCTGTATATATATATATATATATATATATATATATATATATATATATATATATATATATATATATATATATATATATATATATATATATATTAGCTATAGTGTGTGTTGTGTGTGTGAGTGTGAGATGTGTGAGTGTGAGACGTGTGTGTGAGATGTGTGATGTGTGTGTGAGATGTGTGTGAGTGTGAGACGTGTGTGTGTGAGATGTGTGTAAGTGTGAGATGTGTCTGTGTGATGTGTGTGTGAGATGTGTGATGTGTGTGTGAGATGTGTGTGAGTGTGAGACGTGTCTGTGAGACGTGTGTGTGTGAGATGTGTGATGTGTGTGTGAGATGTGTGTGAGTGTGAGACGTGTCTGTGAGACGTGTGTGTGTGAGATGTGTGATGTGTGTGTGAGACGTGTGTGTGTGATATGTGTGAGTGTGAGACGTGTCTGTGAGACGTGTGTGTATGATGTGTATGAGTGTGAGACGTGTCCGTGAGACGTGTGTGTGTAAGATGTGTGATGTGTGTGTGAGATGTGTGTGAGTGTGAGACGTGTGTGTGTGAGACGTGTGTAAGTGTGAGATGTGTCTGTGTGATGTGTGTGTGAGATGTGTGATGTGTGTGTGAGATGTGTGTAAGTGTGAGATGTGTCTGTGTGATGTGTGTGTGAGATGTGTGATGTGTGTGTGAGATGTGTGTGAGTGTGAGACGTGTCTGTGAGACGTGTGTGTGTGAGATGTGTGATGTGTGTGTGAGATGTGTGTGAGTGTGAGACGTGTCTGTGAGACGTGTGTGTGTGAGATGTGTGATGTGTGTGTGAGACGTGTGTGTGTGATATGTGTGAGTGTGAGACGTGTCTGTGAGACATGTGTGTGTGAGATGTGTGAGTGTGAGACGTGTCTGTGAGACGTGTGTGTGTGAGATGTGTGATGTGTGTGTGAGACGTGTGTGTGTGATATGTGTGAGTGTGAGACGTGTCTGTGAGACATGTGTGTGTGAGATGTGTGAGTGTGAGACGTGTCTGTGAGACGTGTGTGTGTGAGATGTGTGATGTGTGAGTGTGAGACGTGTGTGTGATGTGTGTGAGTGTGAGACGTGTGTGTGTGATGTGTGTGAGTGTGAGACGTGTCTGTGAGACGTGTGATGTGTGTGTGAGATGTGTGTGAGTGTGAGACGTGTGTGTGTGTGTGAGATGTGTGATGTGTGTGTGAGATGTGTCTGTGTGATGTGTGAGTGTGAGACGTGTGTGTGAGTGTGAGACGTGTCTGTGAGACGTGTGTGTGTGTGATGTGTGTGTGAGATGTGTGTGTGAGATGTGTGTGTGTGATGTGTGTGAGTGTGAGACGTGTGTGTGTGAGATGTGTGATGTGTGTGTGAGACGTGTGTTGTGTGTGTGAGACGTGTGATGTGTGAGTGAGACGTGTGATGTGTGTGTGAGACGTGTGTTGTGTGTGTGAGACGTGTGATGTGTGTGTGAGACGTGTGATGTGTGTGTGAGACGTGTGATGTGTGTGAGATGTGTGTGAGTGTGTGTGAGGTGTGTGTGTGTGTGAGGTGTGTGTGTGTGTGTGTGAGGTGTGTGTGTGTGTGAGGTGTGTGTGTGTGTGTGTGAGGTGTGTGTGTGTGTATGTGTGAGGTGTGTGTGTGTGTGTGTGTGAGGTGTGTGTGTGTGTGTGTGTGAGGTGTGTGTGTGTGTGTGTGAGGTGTGTGTGTGTGTATGTGTGAGGTGTGTGTGTGTGTGAAGTGAATAATTGTACAGTAGATTGTAAACACTTTGGCTGCCACTGTCTCATATCAGAACTTAAACAAAGTACACGGCCACAAGTGGCATTATCAGACACCACACACACACACACACACACACACACACACACACACACACACAAGAGAGAAAGCTCACAGGACATGAGCAGCTCGTCTCTCACTCGAGTGAATGTGATGCAGAAGTGCAACAGAAACATCTTTAAGGCTTGATAACTTTGCACAGTGTCTCATCTGTAGATCTGAGTGATACACACACCTCACACACACACACACACACACACACATACCTCACACACACACACACACACACACACACACACACACACACACCTCACACACACACCTCACACACACACACTGTGACAGACATGTCGATAACACTACAGCATGAGCGTGTGACACACCGAGTCCTCCGAGTGCAAGGTCAATCCATTTCCTCTTTATTTGCACTGTAACACACACACACACATTAATCCATAATCTCATCGAGCTGCTGTCTTTTCCGATCAAAAACCAACGACGAAACCTCAGGTGAAGTTTTGATCCTGGAGAAGCTCAACATGCTGAAATAAAATGCTGTGGCCATGTGTTGTGGTGCAGGATGATGTGGACTTCAGCTGAACAGTTGATCTGAAAGCCATCTAACTGGAGCTGCTGATTCACGCTGTTCCACCTCACTATAGCACACGAGCACGTTCAAACCTTCTAGTGTCCTGTTTATATGTCGCTATTTACAGCCGCCGCTGCCTGAGAAGTTGCCACGAAAATGGAGAGGAAGGCAATAAATAAACAAACAAATAAGTAAATAAACACTTGAAATGTGATTCAGTATTTGAGTATGTAAAGAAAAGAGAAAGAAAAGAAAGGAAAAGAAAAAAGAGAAAGGATAACAAAAATGAGTCAGTTGTCAGAATTTGTCAGTACATGAGTGTATAAAGAAAACAATAAGGAAATGGCAATATTTGTGAGTCAATATTTGAGTATGCAAAGAAAACAAAGTAAAACTCAAATAAACAGATAAACTGGATAGATAGATAGATAGATAGATAGAGAGATAGAGAGATGGATAGATAGATAGATGAGACCGAATTACTGAGTCAGTATTTGCGTATAAAAAGAAAAAAGAAAAACAAAAAACAAAAAAAATGATTAAAAAAAAAGAATTGATCCATAATTGAGTACAAAAAGAAAACAATAAAGCAATAAAGAGAGAAAGGTGATTTTAAAAAGCAGTTGAGTCGGTGTTTGAGTATGTAAATAAGATATTAAATAAATAAATATTAATTAATAACTTTGAAAAGTAAAATAAACGAAAAAATATATGAGTATGTTAAATAAATTAATATATATATATATATATATATAAATAAAAACAACCTAAAAACAAAAACGACCAATACATTAAAAAATAATAATAATATTTTTTTTTTTTTTTAAACCTGATAAAAAGACATTTTGGTTGTCATTCAGCATCTGAGCAAGAAAAGAACAGAAAAGAAAATTTTAACCAGAATGTGCCAGTACTTGAATATAAAATGAAAATCAATCAATCAAATAAACAAACAAACAGAATGTGTAAATCAGTATTGGATTATGTGGAGTAAACTATAAACACAAACACATAGTATGTTTTTTTAAAAGCAGAATTTGTGCATAAATATTGGACTATTTAAAACACACACACACACACACACAATGGTGTAATTTATTATTATTGTTTTTAAATTTCTCTCTCTCTCAAATGACTTGTCCTTTAAGAGGTGTGCAGCATGGCTTAAACCCCAGTCGAACTCAGAGCACCAAATTTAATCTGCACAGAAAATAGGAATAGATGATTAGCTTTGTCCCGGACACGTCTGGTCAGATTCCATCGAGTGGCAGCGGGAGCCGCAGTGGAGCGGACTTCATTAATGACCGAGCACGTAGTGAAACGCGAGGCTGCACGGACGACGTCTGCGTCTGGACGCTGAAGCATGCCGCCGCTGCGGAACGAGATAAGAGCAAAGACGCTGAAAAGGGGAGCGAAATCATAAGGCTGAATTATAAGCTGTGATTATAAAACAGCCAGGCGAGGTGAAGCTTTTCGGTTTTTTTTGAGCTGAGAGGTTCATCAGCGGAAACAAGACAGAATGTAACGTTAATAAAGCATGCAGGACACCCGAGGCTGTTGAATGGAAGCTGAATGAGTTGTCTGGTTTGCCCCGGGGCTATTAACCCACTGACCCGCCGTCTGGGAGGGCCAGAGGTTCATAAGAGGGAGTGTGTATTAGAGATGCTTGTCTCCACCAGGGGCTCCACCGTGCTGAGGGGCGAGCCGTCTCGCTTCCTGTTCCACACCGCGTCAACAACACAGCGCTGCCCTGAGGCGACACGACATCCCCAAATCTGTAGCCAGTGTTAAGGACTCATGAATAACAGCACAGAGGAGCTGGCTGGCTTTTCCAATCTCTCAAACTGACATTAAATTAAACTCAGTATAAATTACTCAGACTCCTCTTTAATAATAATCCTTCTAAGAAGAGCGAATAGATGACAAAATATGACATCCCCACACCATGCTCAGCATCCTAATGAGATTTACTTGCTTTTGTTACATGCAGGTTAGGATTCTTGGGTGTACGATGAAAGGAACAGCACAGATCAAATTTGTAAAGCCAAAAGTCTTTGGAAATTTTCAAAATTATTAAAATGCTTAGGAAGGACAAACCAGGACTGTGTCAGAATTACATTTATAATTCACACGTTCTTCTTCTTCTTCTTCTTATTATTATTATTATTATTATTATTATAAGAGAAGAATCCAGGAGTAACTTCAATGTGATGTTTCTATGTAAGTAATTATTGTAGATGTAGTAAAAGGTAAAACGTTTCAGATCAAAGTCCTTCATCAACTGTGCAACAGGTGCAAGCTGCAGGAGGTGAAACCAGTTTATATTCAAAATGCAAACCGATCATTAATAACCACTGAAGTTGAAGTGTCTCGCCAGTGGAAAGAGAAATCCTTCAGATTAGGGTTTGAATGTTTTTACAGTACAATAACCTATCGTACTGTAAAAAAAAAAAAAAAAGTCTCTGTTTCACGGTATTAATCAGCTATGTGGTGGTTAGTGGTTAGCACGTTTGCCTTGCACTTGGGGGTTCAAATCCCACCTTCACCCTGTGTGCGTGGAGTATGCCCGTTCTCCTCGTGCTTCAAGGGCTTCCTCCGGGTACTCCGGTTTCCTCCCCCAGTCCAAAGACATGCGTTGTAGGCCGATTGGCATTTCCAAATTGTCCGTAGTGTGTGAATGTGTGTGACTGTGCCCTGCAATGGGTTGGCACCCTGCCCAGGGTGTCCCCTGCCTTGTGCTCTGAGTTCCCTGGGATAGGCTCCAGGCTCCTCACCACCCTGTATAGGATAAGCAGTATGGAAAATGGATGGATGGATGGATGGATGGAGAAACATATTACGAGATACAGCACACTTTATTTTGGTCGATATTAAAGTTCCAGGCACCATTTCCAACAGACATTTCAATCGTCCAACTTGCTATCCATCGTGATAGTTGCTGGAATGTTGGAATGCATCGGCGATTCCCAATACTACCATCAATCGTCCCAAGCCTGGTGCACTGGAAAACAAACCGAATTAGTGTGGATTGTGTTGGTTTAATTTTGGTCAGCAATGGCATGTTCTTCTGTGCAACCAGGTCTGATGAAATTACGATTGTTTATAACAGCAGCGGATTACAGGGCTAAAGGGTTTACAACGCAATGATGGAGAAACAGATGTTGCTGTAGTGTGATTTAGGGCGTGTCCAGACGGACGGGGTCGCAAACTCCAACTTTTTGGTGAGGTAACCATCTGATCATTCAACATGTCTAACATTCTGATGGTACAAAAGCGTGCAACTAAACAATTAGTTTAGCTTCGGTCTCCTTTTGGTTTCTCTGACGTACAGCTGATCTGCGTGCATCACTTTATTGGCTTTATTAATAAACTTGACCAATTGCATGCCAAAGTACCGCAGATACTCTTAGGCTGATCATTTAATTCGCTCCTGATAGACACAGTTTGCTCTCTCCAGAAAACAACAAACACATCTCCAACTCTCAAAGCCTTATTATCTCTGGAGGAGCTGAAACCAATTTACTCAATGTGGGCTTGACTTAATAAGAAAGGTCTTACTTGGAAAGAAAACACAAAGGAAAATATCAAAAGAACAATTTAAATTTCTTCAGAAGCCTTTCATATTCACCCAACATCTTAAACCGATTTGGGGAAATAATGAATCAGCGTCATCGCTGACCAAACTGTGTTTAACTGCATTATAGACACCACTAATGCAAACCCACTGGTACAAATGATACAGCCATGGTGGAAATCCAAGCAAATCCATTTTCCTTTTTTTTTTTTTTTTTTGGAGATGTATGTACATGATATGTGCAGAAACTTATCCTCCGCCAGGAAACTTGAGCCATCTCTGCTCTATAGGAACCTTAATGGTACATTAACGGCGTTAGTGGAAAGGTGCATCTGCTACAAGACCTAGCTGTAATGTTAAATAAGCTCTTCTAGTTTTAAATGGTCCATTATAGCTACACCTCTGATGCAGGATGAAAATATGAGCTTCCCCAGCTTCCTCAGAGAGCAAACGACAAAAAGATTTGGCTGAGGCTTCACCTGGGGTGTTACATGAAGACTGATGAAGGAAAGAAACGGGCTGCTCAATTTCCAGGCATCTGCTGCACCAAAATTGGTTGAGGTTTTGAGAGGTTCTTCTTGTCGCAGGCAGCTTTGCAAGGGGTCCCCTGTGATCTATTATGGATCAAATATCAAAGCCTATGATGGACAGTCAGGCAGTCAGAGTGCTTAATAACCGGGAGAGCACTAGGATGAAAATTATGTGTAATGATAAGTCCATCATGTTAAAAAAAAAAAAAAGAAAAAGTAGATCACATCCTGCCTTATGAACAGAGATAAAATAAATCAGATCAAAGAGTTCCTAGTCTTAGTGAAATCTCTGCATCTACTTGAGCTGAAATATCCAACATGGTTATACTCATCCACACACACACACACACACACACACACACACACACAAACACAATATCCAGCTGCTCTCATAATCCTGCCATCTGATATAATGAGATAATCTCCACTAATCGGTTCTTGAGTGATTCACTTTGGCTCGTGGAATGACCACTGAGTGAAATAAGGGCGCTGAGTTATAATCTCACACACAAAAGATAGGACAGACTGAAAATATGTAAGATTATCCGCCAATAACACTGACCTTGCTACTGGTACTGTCGGTGCCTTGACTCCTTCCAAAAACCAGCAGGATTGAAGTGACCACGAAATACAGTGGGTATAGAAAAGAATCACCCCCCTTTAAAATAATCACATTTTGTTGCTTTTCAGCCTGATATGAAGACGGACACAGTTTTTGTTTTATCCAGCTGTATTTACTCAGTGCAACTTATAACATCCAAGTGAAAGATATAACAACAATTTTTTTTTTTTAAATAAAAAACCAGAATCACTGACTTGGAAAAAGGATCACCCCCCTCCTATAAATGACTTCTAAACTCAATACGGTGTAGCTAATCACCTTCTCAATGGCACACAAAGCCATTTGACTTTCAACTGTGATCAGCTGTGGTCATTTTGATTAGCTCAGCATGAAAAGAGCTTTCCTGGAGCATTCTGTAATGCAACTGAAGCAAACAATCAACTATGGGTGGCAAGGCACTGTGAAAAGATCTCCGGGATAAAGTTGTGGACAGGCACAAGTCAGGAGATGGATACAAAAAAATTTCAAAGGCTTTATCAATGCTTAGAAGCACAGTGAAGTCTATTATTAAGAAGTGGAAGGTATTTGGTACAACACAGACCCTCCCTGGATCAGGACGTCACTCCAAACTGGATGGAAGAGCCAGGAGGAAACTGGTCAGAGAGGCTACCAAGAGGCCTACAGCAACTCTGAAGCAGTTGCAGGAATTTATGACAAAGAGTGGTCATTGTGTGCATGTGACGACAATATCACAAATTCTACACAAATGTGGCTTGTATGGGAGGGTTGCAAGAAAAAAGCCACCTACGACTGAGCTTTGCCAAAACGCACCTTAAAGATTTTGAGGCCACATGGAAAAAGGTGTTATGGTCAGATGAATTATTTGGCCTCAACACCAAATGATATGCCTGGAAGAAATCCAATACAGCTCACCATCCAAATAACACCATTCCTACAGTAAAGCATGGAGGTGGTAATGTCCTGTTATGGGGGTGTTTCTCTGCAGCAGGGACTGGAGCACTTGTCAGGATAGAAGGAAAATGGATGGGGCAAAATACCATCAAATTCTTGAGGAAAATCTGCTGCCCTCTGCCAGAAAGTTGTCAATGGGAAGAAGGTTTATCTTCCAACATGACAATGACCCAAAGCACACAGCTAAACTGACCACACAGTTTTACATTAAACTGTGCTGAATACATTCTAAACCATGGCTACATCTTAACATATAATCTACAATAAGAAATCTTTTAAAATGTTTTGCCAAAAAAAAAAAAACTAAGCAAAAATAAAAATAGCCCTGGCCTATGAATATGCAAGATATGCAAATTAGTACTGAATACATGCTCCTTAAGTATCCCTAAACATAAATGTCATACCACTGAACATTAGCTAATCTGAAACATACCATCCACATACATTTTTTTGTTCAATGTCCAAAACACAACGAAAAACAGTCAGCACTTATGAATATGCAAGATATGCAAATTAGAAATGCCCTCATGTATCTAACAGCCAGCTGGCTAGTTAACTCTTAGTAAACTAGCTCGCATATATCACATGTTACACACGAGTGGGATTTCAGTATCTAAATGTCAATGTGCATCGTCTTATTCTTAGCATTTTAATTAACAGCCAAATCTTTCAAAGTTCACCGGTAATATTAGCTGTGTTAGCCGACTAGCATGTAGATTCTTTGGCTAAAACGTTCTGTCAGTTATAGATTTAAACCGAGGTTATACAAAGAGCTTCCTGAGAAGTCCTGGGAAAGTCTCCGTTAACAAATATCACCCAGACACCTGACTAAAATGGAGGAATCATCAAGTGCAAGAGGAGTTAGAATTAAAAATGACAAATGCAGGGCTACTTGGATAACTAATGCCATCTGAAATGAGCGATAAAACACCTGAGTGAAGACATTATTCGAGGACTGGCACAAAGTCAATGTCAAGGAGCCACTGTTTAAAAAGATCACTTTAAATAGCTTCATTTCATGCTGTCTGTTTTACATTAATGACATTAATTATGAAGTGGAGAGACTCAGCAGTGTGTAAGCACCTTGAGGAGGAGCACAAACTAATGAAATGTTCTCCGCAGAGCAGTCTCCAGAGTCTCGATAGTAGTTTGTCAGTGATGATCAGCTCCATGAAACATTTACTCTGTGGGTAGAAGGAGGGTTTGGCACGCGACAGGTACAACTATTCAGAATGGAAAGTGAATTTGGCAGAGCTGTTGTGTCCTGTGAGGTCTGGGTATCGACCGCATCGTTGCAGAGTTGACTGGTTTTGGTAAATCAAGGGATTTGGCACTGGATGGAACTGATAGCGCTGCATTGGAACATCTCTAATCTATCGCTTTTACTCCAAACCCACCAAAGCCACATTGACAAACCGCTGCTGATGAAGCGAGCTGAAGTAGGAGATGTACCGCGCAGAAGCGCTGGTTTTATTGACTGCAGTACGGGACGCTCCTGCCAGAGCAGCTAATAAAGCCGGCTGACGCAGCAGCTTTTAATGCGTCCCCAGACCACACATGATATCGATTAGCGCTCGTCTCTCAAACATCTCCGCCTGTTAGGAACGCCTACACTGCACTGCACAGCTGCACACGCTCACCATGATCAATGCTGCTACTGAGTCAGAGAAAGAGAGAGAGAGCGTGAGAGAGAGAGACAGAGAGAGAGAGAGAGAGAGAGAGACAGAGACAGAGAGACACAGTGAGAAAGAGAGAAAAAGAGAGACACAGAGAGTGAGAGATAGAGAGCGCACTTAGAGAAAGGAAAAAAGAAAGAAAGAAAGTAGCTTAAAGAAACTTAGAGATAGAGACAGAGAGACAGACAAAGAGACAGAGAGAGGAAGAAAGAAAAGACAGAAAGAGAAAGACAGAAGTGAGACTGAGTGAGGCAGAGGGACACAGACAGAGAGTGAGACCAAGAGAGAGACAGAGAGAGATAGTGATGGAAAGAAAGAGAGAGACAGACAGAGAGAGAGAGAGACAGACAGACAGACAGATAGGGAGAGTCACAGAGAGATGGACAGAAAAAGAGAGACCTACAGACAGAGAGAGACTGAGAGAAAGTAAGACATATGAACTGAACTGTATGAGTCAATGTAAGCGATTCTGTGAGCTCTAAAAGGTTTTTGGTGATATAAACGTGATCGCAGCTCACAGTGGTATGTGGAGTGATAGGGAGTCAGTGCGGCCTGTAGAAAAAGCACTCAGGGTTTTCAAGAATGTCATGAAACCAAACACTGTGGTTGATTACTGAGTAAATCGGAGAGTAAATCTGAGGAGAAGGCTGAATATTGACACTGGCTGACTGAGCTGGAGCTGTGTAAGTGTTTGGGATGTGTGATGACTAAAAGCCTCCAGTATGAACTCTTACATCTTATCATTCTTATATTCCCACTCGACTGTACTCTTAATCCCAGCTCTCCTCCATCACCTCTTCCTCATTCCCTCTCGGTGTTATCATTTCTGTCAACTCATATTGAAAGTGGAGGGGGTTAGACAGTGAGATGGATGAAGAATACCGAAGGCTGGCTTTTTGTGATCACAGAATGTTGGTGAGGGAATTTAAAAGCAGGATGGAGAAGGGAGGCACCACAAAGGGAACAAACGGCCTTTTTCCACTAACAAGGGGGCGGTGCTGTTGTCCGGTCAGGTCAGACTAATCCTGAACTATTGCAAGCTTTTGTACAACAAAAGAGCTGTTTCTCAATCAACAAGATTGAGTTAGTTCCAGCAGTAAGACCAAGAGAACTAAGAACCAGTGACATTAAGGAAGCTTGGGGGAGTTTGGACTGCATTAGGAGGAAACAAACACATTTGATTACATAATTGTTTGGTCACTGGTTTCCTGAACCAGTTCATGCTCTAGCCTCAGCATTGGCAACATGCAAGTGGAAAACACTATCAGTATGTCAGGGGCAACAGTTTACCAGTATACCATCCTTGCTGTTAAAAGTCAGCACAAGACCCATCATTCCTGCTGAATTTCTTTATATTCGTGACCATTTTCATACATTTTAGCAACTGATTGAGAATATCTCCATTGGAGTTAAAACATTGATGCTTCCAAAACTGCCACAGCCATATGTGGTTGGGAGTCCAAGGGAGCAAACCTGGCCATGTTCTCTGATGGAGTCGGATGGTATACTCTCTGACCTGTCAATCAGTGCGATACCAACCAATCATAGGTGAAAGAAGGCAGCACTTTCCTCCAGCTGTGTTAAAGATGCCCTGCAGTTTGAATAAAAATGCAGTGGCTAGCTTCAAGCGTCTCTGAGGAAGCATGTCCTAGTTGGTAGCTGCCATGTGTTAGGGGCTTCCTAACACATGGCAGCTAGCTATTGGGTAGAAATTGGCAAATGACCAAATTTCCGAGAGAATTGCACTGATGCTTGCCAAAAACAAACTCCCACCTACCTGAAGGCACTTATTAAACCCTGCTCTGTGACACTTTCCCTTCATGCCTCACCTTGACTTGACCCCCCCATACCTTAAGATATCAAGACTCTGTACTGACTTTCTCCCAATTGGTCTTTTTCCAATTCCAACTCTCTAACTTCTATCACACAAGAGTTACCAAACAGGGAAGGTGAAGGCTAGCATGCCCTTCTTCATAGACAAGTGAAGCCATTTATTTTTTGCATGGCCCTCTAATACATGCAAACTGACAGAAGCCAACGATTGGCTAGTGTCACTCTGATTGACAGGGGAGAGAGAGAATAACGGTATCCCTCTTGGACTCCCAGTCACAGATAGCTGTGGCATCTTCGGGAGTCGAAGTCGTGATCTCTTGACAATAGGGCATCACTCCAGAACCCGTACTACGTCCACTCTAACAGGGCTTTAGCATGATAGTATTCCTCAGACCCTGACCATTTTTTACTAGCATAATGATGTGTTTTTGACGGAGACTATAAAGCACTTGTGGAAGTCACTCTGGATAAGAGTGTCTGCCAAATGCTGTAAAATTGTACCTTGTAAACTTTATTTAAAATAATAATGGACAACAGTATTATCATCATTCAGCCTGCAGCTGCTGAGCAAAGTATTTGTATAGTAATGACACTCATTACACCAGCATGGGGAAAGAGATTAACTACAAATATGCTGTTTATCCACCGTCTTGCTGTCACATGTCACTTTTTGTAAGTGTAAGTGTTGTAATTGATTGTCCCCCAGCACCACACACTATTTACATGGTTGTATGATTGATAATTTGTTCCCTCTGGTAACACTTTCAGAAATGTAAGCTTTAATGTAAGGATGCTTATGCTATGGTCAGGTGTGAACTCTAGGTAACCTACATACTCCAGAACTATTGAGTACAGATATATCAGTTTTATCCACCTTACAGGCAAACAGAGATGCTCACACAGACACTCTAGTCTGAACACTGCTTGCCCTGGGGAAGCCACTGACCCAGAACAAATGACAGAACAATTTGTCCTATTAAGCCTCATACCTAATTACATATGAAGGGCAGACATGAGCAAGCACGAGTGGGTTTGACAAGGAGGAGCATGTGAAAGTGTCATGAAACCTTCCTCAATGACAGCAACAAGAGACAATGCTGAGTATACGGAATACAATACATTCATTCAGCATGAGATTTGGGATCAGTCTCGTACCAGTTGCGCCACAGCAATAAAAGGCACAGTCATTGTGTGGCTTAGGATCCCTAATGACCTTTGGTTAAGTACCAATGTCCTCCATCTAATACTGAGAGTTCTCCAACCAACCCTTCACACTAACTATAACAAAATATAACAGCAGCACTTGTCCAGTCTCTATTTTTTCCTCTTTCTCTCATTACATTCAGTAGCATCATTAAACGTGGCAGTGTTGAGAGGCTCATTGACCACTAAGCCACACTAAAAGGAAATTAAAGACGTTTGTGTGCAGGGTCCTGTGCCCTGGTAAAATGCATGCATAAGCATATTCTGCCTGATACAGGCAACTGCACACACACACACACACACACACACACACACACACACACACACACACACACACACTCGAGAAGCATTATTAGGCAAAAAAATATCCATCAATCCATCCATTTTCTGTACTGCTTATCCTACACAGTGTCGCGGGGAACCTGGAGCCTATCCCAGGGGACTCTGGGCACAAGGCAGGGGACACCCTGGACGGGATGCCACCCATCGCAGGGAGCAATCTCACGCAAAAACACTCACATACTACAGTGAAAATGTACTACAATGCATGTCTTTGGACTGGGGGAGGAAACTGGAGTACCCGAAGAAAACTCCCAAAACACGTAGAGAACATGCAAACTCCGTGCACACAGGACAGAGGCGAGAATCGAACCCCCAACCCCAGATATATAAATAAATATTTTTGCGATTATTTCTGACTGAGATACTATTCCACTGATTTCACAAACATGCTCTAAATGTGTTTTCTGCACCTTTGTGCTCGAAGTATACAAATGATTGTATTCAACTTTACTCAAACTCAAATTCATTTGCTTTATCCAGAGCCTATCCCAGGAACACTGGGCATGTGGCGGGAATGCCTGTCCATCGCAAGGCGCCATGCCCACACACTTTCACACCTATAGGCAACCTATAGAGTCACAAATTGCCCTACCAGCATGTTTTCGGGAAGTTGGGTGAGAACATGTGAAATTCCACACAGACCTCTGGATCGAAATGGTGACCCTGGAGTGAGGCAGCAATGCTAACAGCTGCACCAATGTGCTCTATGAATACACATGAATATGCAAATTGGAAGCACCCTTACATCCTGCAGCAATTCCAACCCCCAACACTCCACCCTTCCCCCAACTACTCTGGTTACACTATGCTATAACATATGTCATAGTATGTTGTGAACCTCCAAGAGTGACCCATTCATCCAAATTTTTTACAAGAGAACAATTCAGTTATTGACTTGCGCCAATGTCCTGTTGTTGATTATTTTCCTATAACATACCATGGTGTATTCCTATTACTATCACCTATTCTAGTGGCCATATGCACAAACACACTCTCTCTTACACACACACCGTCAGTCTCAAGAGACTGGGTGTTGTGTGAGCTTATGAACTGTGGTGATCAGTGGGCTAATGAAGCTTCACAGGCTGCTCACTTCTCTGTTAATCCTCACTATACAAGTAAACATGTCAAGTCAGCACACTGCTAACAAAATACCCATTACCATATGATTAAACTCTTTGCCAACATCACAAACACACAAATGTGCTTTTTTAATGCTAAGAAAAACTGACTTAGTGACCTGATGTTTGCAAGTTAAACTATCAACACTGCTACTGAATCGTTTGCAATAACTGCACCTGAACTTCTCCCCTAGCAGCCATTTCACAGCACAAGCAACACCAAATGCAGTGGAACTTCATTTCCGCCTTTCATCTGGCCAGCGGAGTGTTTCCACCCATCTTTTTAGAGTCCTCCAGTGGGCCTCATGCAGGAGAAGATGCTCCTTAAAGCAGGTTAGTCATGTGAGCTGAGAAAGTGTGGGATAGGAGCTGCCTGGCTGTAAAAATGCATCATTCCTGGTCTTCTGGAGTTGAAGAGTTCCCGGAACACATGGCTGCCCTAAACATAGCATGATTTTGTGACAGCTGTGCTCAACGGGTGAAACCAAGCCACCTGGGTTCCACGGGATGTGGCCTAGCTTTGTGAAGCCTTCGATCAAACTTGTAAGCCTTTAATTACTTTATCAAGACAGACATGAAGAAACATGAGATTTAAGGCCCAACCATTAAGCTGACAAAACAGGAGGTTGTAAAGAAGTTTCATGTGATGTATACAATGTTTTATTAGTCTCAGTGGTGTCTGGGAACATGTCAGACTGCTATGCCTGGTCACACACAATCCCCGAATCCTCTAACCGAAGCCTCTGAGCATCTCCGCGACGATGGCGCAATCGATTCCTAATGTGCATTTACTTGACGCGCCAAATTACAGGCTGCCATTGATTTCCGCTTGATAGCTGCGGTGTTTCTTCAAGGAAACAAACAGACCTTCCGTTCAGTGCCGTACAACCATGAGTGATTACTCTACTACAGGATATTAGGATCGTTCTCCCTCCGTTCCTCCTTCCTCTCACTGCGCCATACTGGGTGTCTAATCCAATGAGAACTTAAGCAGACTTAACGCTGTGTCACAGCCAATGAAAAGTTATGTTCTAGCCAATGTGCCAAATCCTGCGCCAATGGGAACACAAACTTTCAAAGCTTGACATGAACTGAGCCATCATGGGTGCATAGATCATGTACAAACAGCAGCATGACACTATCATGAGAAATCTTGTCTCATTTCTCGAACATGAGCATGACGCAAACACTGCATAAGTGTTTAATAAGACAAAAGCATGCAAGATGCACACGATGCTTGCGTAAATGCATAGTTCACTGATGAATATTTGATCCAAGTGTGTGCTATTAGGCTCAATCAGTGCCGACATGGCCCGAGTGCGAGGCATTATAATCCGTGGGAATGAAAGACAGCAGCAGAGGCCACAGCTTTTGTCAAACCTGTCGCACTTCCTGTATGGTGACAACCATCCAATTCATCACAGGACAGCCTAACACTCTCAGAGGACAGCGTGATCTGCCCTATTCCGCATACATGAGCTCACAGATGCCCACGATTGGCTAGTGTCACTGTGACTGACAGGGAAGCGAGAGTATGGCATCCCTTCCACCCAGAGACCATGGCCAATTGTACTTTACTGGCCCCTGGCCACGAATCGCTGTGGCATCGACAATATTTGAACACGTGATCTCCCAACAATCTCCCAGAGTTCCCAGTTCTTCAGGAAGGTGTGCTGAACTTGGAGAGGAAGCCAAAAAAGCCTGCATACTGCCAGGCTCATGTGGCAGGAACAGGGCTTTGTAGAGCGTATATGCTGGACAGTGGTGTACGATGTGGTACAGTAGCAAATCTGCGATCCCACATTTTGTCGAGATAAAAAGATTACATGTCCTAGCTATTTTTATTATTCATAGTAGGCTAAGTAAGCCAGTGGCCACCGGTGTCTTTCTTTTCTTATTCAACAACCTGAGAGTCCTGATCAGAAGGGAACAAAATCAGCAGCCCAGATGACAAATTGAGACATCAATCTGAAGTGGTTTTGTGTCACACTGGCGCACATCTGACTAACAGCACAGACTCAGATTAGAAGTAAAGAAAAGATGCATACTTTTCCATCCAATCGTATTTAAACATTCTGTTTTCACCATTAACTCAGTAGCTGATCTACGGCTATCTTTCTCAGTTCACTAAAATACTTTGCTGGGTCTGAATCTGGACAAGTTGACAGTCCCTGTACTAAAAGATGAGGGGGCTGCCTTGTCCCACAAGCAAACAGGAAGCCAAAAAGCCAAAAAGCCAAAGACATCACAGAATATTGGGTTAGAGATGTCAAGGGGTCATTGAGAAGACACTGGAGCTCCTTTGGAGCGATGATTTGGCAAGTGTCTTGGGCACTGCAGCATAGAGGTGTCAATGTGTCAGGTCAGAGGACAAACCCAGGCGTCAGACGGTGTCTGCAGGCGCGACATGTCAGAACTGTTTGATAATGACTGGCTACTAGAGATGACAGGTCTGATATAATGACCTGGAGAGGACGTGAATGCTTGTCGCAAAAATAAGGCTGCTTGAATAAATGAGGTCCAGCCGCACCGCTGAACAACCTAAAAGACCGCCATAACGTCATTTTGCAATTCACCTTTTTCTTAATTACTAAATGACATTATATGATTAACAACATACAGTCGCTGCAGTGTACATTCCTCGAAGCACATTACCTCCGCATGGTCATGCTGGAAAGGTTAATGATAACGAAATCAGCTCGTGTCAGAAGTGTTTCTACAGGGCGGGACTTCTACTAGGCAGGAGTACATATAATGGAGACTGCTGCTGTTCTTGGCCTGGTGTTAATGAACACAATGAGTAATAATAATCAGTCCAATGAGTATGCACTGCAGGTAAACACATCTGCTCCACTCGAGCTCACCGCTTCAATAATTACAGCGTAACACAAACAGCATGACAGCGTGAGGAGGAAGGGATCCAAGCAGAGACCTGGAGTCATGGAAAAATACAACAGAAATGTTTTTAGAAGCTACTGGAGCCAAAATCTGCTGTCAGCAACATGACGACGACACTGTGAGTCAGTCTTAGGGTGACATGTTTATTTTATATTTAATATCCTTTGATATCAGTTCCCTAATCACAACTTTCAATCCTTTTTATCTAACAACAAAGTAGCTTTTTCACATTAGACGCATTATGCTGCACATAAACTAGACAGATAGACAGACAGATAGATAATGGATACACAGACAGACAGATATATATACTGACAACCACAGTAAAATGAAAGAAAGAAAGAAAGAAAGAAAGAAAAAGAAAGAAACAAAGAGAGAGAGAGATAGAGAAGAAGACAGAGAAAGAAAGAAAGAAAGAAAGAAAGAAAGAAAATAAAGATCATAGTGAACATGAAAGAAGTGTGGAAAAAAGAAAAGAAAAAAGGAAAGAAGAGAAAAGAAAACATTTAAATAATAAATAAAAAATAGTTTTTTGTATTTTTGTATTATTTTGTATTATTATAATAAATATACATCATAATATACAGTAACACATATATCATTCTTTTGTATTTATTTTTTGTTGTTAATTTTGCTTTTTATTTTTCTGCATTATTGTATTGTATTTTTCCCTCTATTTTTAAATTTGATAAACCAGTGTAGATTATTTAATGTAGAACAAAACCTTGTGCCAGTGTTTAAGATAATGTAAAGAGAGAGAGAGAGAGAGAGAGAGAGAGAGAGAGAGAGAGAGAGAGAGAGAGAGAGAATTTCTGTTTTGTTATTTAATGAGCCACCCCGCAGGCTGTTCTCCTCAGCGTCTGCAAACAAAGCTCCCACAGCTCCACTTCCTCGAAGTGTATCCGGTCAGAGGAAGCCCGGGGTTTTAGGGTGAAGGTGAGGAAGACGAAAAGACTGGCCTCTGGTCATGACAGATCTCGCAGGGGGGAAAAGAAACAGCTTAAAAATAAAAGCTGTGATCAATGTAAAGGCAGCAGAAAGACAAGCATGTGTAAGATGAGGGGGTGAGGCTGTTGACCAGAGGCCTTCATTAAATCAGCAATCCCAGGAAGGGGGATGGAGAGGGAGAGAGGGAAGGAGGGTGGACAGCACTCTGTCTCAGGGGACAGATGTGAAAGGAGGAATGGAACAGAGGAAGCCAAGACGCACTTTACTGAGGTCAGATTGGTTCACGACACACAGGAGGCAGGGAACACACAAACATCTTTTTTTTGTTGTTTGTTTTTCTGTTGTTGTTCCAGCCTCACTGTTTCCATGTGACTAAAATATAATCTGACCTTCGAAACACTTTCATTTCGATAAACAGGTGATGGTAAAAAGTAAAAAGGGGAAGTGAGCGCTATAAATAAACCGTCAGCATGGTGTGTGTGTGTGTGGATTCACACTCATTTGAAGGGCATGCTGTCTGATACTCGTGTATGTGTGTGTGTGTGTGTGTGTGTGTGTGTGTGTGTGTGTGTGTGTGTGTGTGTGTGTGTGTGTGTGTGTGTGCGTGCAGCGGCTAAATCTGTAGCATATTGTCTGTCATTGGGAAGGTCTGCTCCGAACAGATCCCTCCGTCACAGCCCACTTCCTGTGAGAGCGATGAGCAGAGAGGAGGGGGGTTCAGCTGGGTGGATGGATAGATGAGGGATGAAGGATGGGGGGGAGGGAGGGTTTCAGTCTGTCAGCGCCTGATAAATGATCACACACTGAATATCTCCATTAAATCTGCCGCGAGCAGGGACGCAGGCTGCCTAAAGCCTCGCTATTAGCATTGCGATTTACAGCTGACCGGCTCAGGTCCCGCAAGGACAGAGCCAATTCACCCCAGATTAGGGCAAATTGGGCAAATCTGATAACTGGGGCGCTGTAAATGTTTCATTTGCGGTGGCTTTCAGCCAGTGAGTTTGGGGGTTGTCCAGTCGCTTTAGCAAACAGCCACAATGACTCGACTGCTTTTGAGGAAGAGGACACGCTTTATATTAAGTGTCTCTAATACCTGTGTAGATCCATATACATTATACAGATACATTTACTGTAACTCTGGAGGATGTTATGCGGTAGGCTCGAGTGATATTGATTGGATGGTGATGCCGTCGATAACGTGCAGTAAACATACGGCTGTCTGATGGCCGGCATTGTCTCTGTTCTTTCGTCTTACTCACTTTCTAATTATCATTAACATTATTTTCCAAAGTGTTAGCTCTGACACATCGTTGTAGGCCTATTTAATCTTTTCACGTCAAAATTCTCATCTTTTTCATCTTTCGAGCAAAAAGCCAAAATTCTGACCATTATCGGCTGAAATTTTTCGGTGGTATCAGTCGAGAGCAGGTAAGATGGAGAGGAAGTGGGCGTGGCTTCCAGGAGGTGTCAGTTAATATCAGTGGGTTCAAAATACCGACGCAGATCGTTCCTGATTTGCTCGGAAACAAAAAGCCTGGCGTATTTTTGAGTGATAACTCATAACAGCATTCACAAAATAAAGCTTTTCAGGTCTGGTAATATAATCTAATTGAAGTAAACGCCATGCGTTATTGTGAGCGTAATATCCTGTAGGAACGATAAAATCGTTATATCACACATAGCCTGTTATGTACCATTTATTACAGAAGTTTTATAAGATATTTATTACAGAAGTTTAGAAGAACCTTTATAGAATTCCTGTATAATATTTGTACTCTAACACTCAAGCCCTGTGATATCTGTAATTTGATAGTTTCCACAAACCAACTACACAGAACTTTTATATCTACTATATACAGTAAAATTACACTTTAAAGTAAGTGGATGATGTGTAGTTGGTATGAAAATAGTCACAATCCGAAAAAATAAAAATAAAAAATCTTACTGTTAAACCAGCAGTACATAAAAATGTCGGAACTGTTTCAAACAGTTCTTTTTATTTATGCAAACGAGGCTTAGTCTTTAAATGTAAAATTAAACATAGACATATTTGCATATTTAATAAATCAGAAATCTAGTCTTCTTCTTGTTAGTTGACTAGAGACTGTTATAAAAAAATTATTTACACCACTTTCAGTATAAAATCTAACAATAATCAACACTGTGGGAAATTCCTCTGCAATACCCTTATAAATAAGGATGGGAATTAATATGTAAAATTTTTAGCAGGTCATCTAGAAACAGACATTTTTCGTTGAGAATATAGAAAAAAAAAAAGACTGATTTTGAGAAATTGGTTAAAAAAAAATACAATGTTGTTTAATACCAGTCAGTAGGGTTTATAATGTTTATAAACGAAATTGGTACATGCATCATAATGACACAGGAAATTCAACGATGTATGTCTTGACCGAGTGGGCGGAGCTTCTTCAAAGTTGCTATGTTTCAGATAGCTTTTCAAGTTGACTTTTGATATTTTCATTACAACAGTTTACAAAAGAGTAAGTTTATGCAAAACGACTAACGTGAAAAACAAAATCGAACGTGCACATGCGTTGAGGCTGAAAAAGGCTTCATGGACTGATGAGTTATGGAAATAATGATGTACATCTATCTGTTCTAAGACAAAACCCTAGCATGTGGCTTGTATGCGTAATCAGCTGGTGCAGCACAGACACCTGACTCCTTCTGAAAAATCGATGCATTTTTAGCAGAAAGGCACGAAAAAGGGTATATTTCATATATTTCTCGAACCGCAATGAGAAAACAAACCTCCAGGCATTCCAAACACAAGTCAATAGTAGCACTGCTGCTAAAAAAAAAAAAAACAAGCTCGTTTTTTTTTTTTGCTGTTGTTGTTTGGTTGACTTTGCATACATTTCTGTCACCTAGAAATCACTAGAGACTCTCGTTCTAAGTGTGATCTCTAGAGCTTTTACAGAAAGGAAACACATGCATGAGGTTTTGAGTGTGACCGTGAGCATGCACATGTGTATACTGTATAGATTATATTTCATACTCTGTGAACAATAAGCAGGGGGTTTTAGGAGGATGCATGATACAGCTGATTTCTTTTCCCAGCCCGAAACAGAAAAACCAAAGCGCTCTCTTCAAAGCTGCCATTTCCATTCAAATGAAATTAGGCTTGCGTGAGTGACATTTGGAGAGATTAGCCGTTAAAGCTGCAGCAGCAGCAGCCCCAGCAGAGATAATACACACATCTCCAGAGTGCTGCTTCACAGGAACACACAGCACACACAGAGCGAGCGAGCAGAAGGAACCAGGCAGACAACGCCAACGCAAGAAAAGACAAGGTCGAAGAGCTCATTCGGTCGTGTTAAACAACAGAAAAAAGCTCTCAGCGTCGTGTGTCACTTCATTCATTTCCCATTCATCGATATCCGAGACAGGAAATGGCATCTATGGGGTGAATAGTGGAGAAATGTGATGGCTAAAATGTCACATGGTGGTAATGCAAAAGATGGACGTTCCAAAGAGAACATTAATGACCATCAATCTTGGCTAAACACTGCTATGAATATGACCTTGCTAATATCTGTCAGCCACCACAGAAGTCCAGCTCCAGCCATCTGTCCCACACCCTCCATCTAAACCTCACTTCAAAGTCTTTCCCTCAAAAGAAATACAAATAGCACCATGATTCAGAAAGTGTTGGCTTGGGTGGAGGCTTTTGTTAATCGAAAACAGTTAAATAAAGAATAAATCAGGCTTAAGGGCAATAAAATCATAAAAAGTTCCATAAAAACCCACAGGATTGTAACTAGGGATGAGTCTATATTTTCAAACATTTGATATTCAACAGACCCCTTCATGGAGCAAGACCTTGTTGTGGTGAAGGGGCTTGTGAACTTCGGAGCACCTCAAGGCTACCCTTCGGTTCTGAGGACTGAGGTCAGACCAATCCTAAAGATTCCCTTGAAGACCGATCCCAAAAAGGCTGAGTGTACCTCTTCTGGGTTAGGGATAAGGAGACCCACCGGTGGAGCCAGGCATGGGGGTAGTGTCCCTCTTGCAGGTGACTCAAATTAAGTGTCTGTCCAAAATGAAAACATAGAGCCATCTTGAGGACTCACCACCTGCAAAATAAATGGTGGGGGTCTGGTGCAATGCAAGTTGTGTGGCAGGCATGTGATCTTATACAGTCTAGACTATTGCAGTGGAATGATGCCATCAGTGAGGTCCGTGTGTGGCTTCCTGCTGGTTGTGGGTGTTTTGCTCTTGATTAACAACTGACGGCTTCCGAGTGGCACGACAGAGAAGTGTTCGCCTGATCATCAGGAGATCGTGAGTTTGAATCCCGAAGATGCTGCAGCCATCCAAGGCCAGGAGCCAAGAACGCAAAATTGGCCATGGTCTCTGGGTGGATGGGATGTTGTTAATCTCTCTCTCCTGTCAATCAGTGCAACACTAGACAATCATGGGCATCTGTCAGTTCAGGTATGTGGAAGAGGGCAGACTGTGCTTTCCTCTGAGTGTGCTTTGCTGAGTAGCAGTTTGAAAAGATGCTCTCGACTGGCTTCATGTGTCTCAGAGGATGCATGTGTTTGCCTGACCTTCTCCGGTTCGTAGCTGTTGTGTGATGGGGGAGAGTTAGCTAGTGTGTGGGAACTGGCAAGATCAACTTGGAAAGAAAGGGGGGGGAGAAACACGTGCTCACTGTGGATTAACTGCAAATCTAAAGCTAGTCAGCTTTGCCAGTCAACAGACAGTGTATGATTTTTTTTTTCTTGGATGATTTTGTACATAGAGTACTGTGACGAAGACAGCTCATGCTCCAGCCTTCCTCCACACAGGGGAGCACAGCACCTCTCCGACCCCATCCAGGGTTGACCTTCAGCAGGAAGCCTGGGCCTGCTCCTTCCCACGAGGAACCTGCAGCTTATGAAGCATTAGCAAAGGAGACCTAGCAGCTGCTATCGATCTGCATAATAAATTATTTTGACTTGGAGCCAGCATTAATGTTTGCACACACACAGGACTGTGTTTTGGGTTAAAGAATGAGCACAGGGCCTGACATAAAGCACAAACCCACGCTTGCAGGGCTGGGAATGTATGGGAGGATAGCAGTAAAGCTCTCAAAAGCTGCGCTGCAGTTCTCTCAACACAAATCCTACAAATCCATCACAATGAGAGCCGGCCTGAGTCTCAATTTCAGTTCGACTTCAAAGAGAGGGAGCAAAAGAGGGAGCGGACGGCAGTGCACGGAGGACGGCATAAAGAGGACGGTGGAGAACTTTCTTTACCTTTCTGTCGCCTCAGGCTGCAAAAATCTCATTACTCACTTTCTGCTGTGTCTCCCTGGCGCGAGCCGAGAGAAAATGACGGCTACTTTTACATCAAAGTGCTGAGTAATGTGAAGGAAGCTGTGCCGTTATTCTGCTCTAATAAAAATGGTTAGTGGAGAAGCACGAGCCTTTGATATAGGTTTGTCCAGATTTCACAGCCTTCTCTGATGAGTGCCGGGGCGTCTGCCCGCTGCTAATTGTGACTGAAGAAAGCATCAGGCAGCAACAGCTTAGGGTCCTTAGTTGCTGAATTTGGTGTGGGATGTCTTTTTAAAACGGATATCGGTAAAGACACATTCCATCCATTTCATCAGTGGTTTATAGGTATCGTGCTTTAGTGCAAATAACAGCCCGCGTTCCCTGAGAGATTTCTTCTTCTGCTGCTTCTTGCTCACTCCTGAGCCTCCCACAGACACTGTCGGGAAAGCAGAGACAAGAAGCCGGCCACACGCCACCTTTACAGAACACAGAACGGCTTTGTCTGCTTACTAAGAAATGTCTGACAAGAATTCTGTAAATGCGTTACTCAATGCTATTCTATTCTTTTTTTTTTTTTCTTTCTTTTTTCTCGTCTTTGACTTCCGAAGCAGCTGGAGTGCGACGCGAGAGCTGAAAAGGAAATTAACCGTATTTGTGTGTGCATATTTTTGATTCACGCCAAGTGTGCAAGAAAGGGCGAGCAGTAATAACAAGGAAGGGAAAGAGATAAAGAAAGAGGGAGGGAGAAAATAGGCCAAAGAGACACAGAGACAGAGGGGAAAAAAACCAGACAGACAGCATCAGAAATATGGCAAGAGGGCATGAAGGCCTAAAAGACACTTCGTGTGAGGTCCAGATGCAAGGAGTGTGTATCTGTGCTCCACAGCATGTGTGAGCTTCAACATTAATAATGCTGCTACATCTCAGAGCGAAACAGACATCCAGGGCAATACTGAACAAAAACTGCTGCAAAACAACAACCTTTTCTCCACTATGCATGTGTGTGTTTCCCAGAAACTATATAATGCACTCACTGCATGCAAAACACGACAGATACTCTAGTAAAGCCAAGAGCTTTGGGGTGAACCACATTGCCTGACTTACTTCTAACCATACAAAAGCAAGAGAATGACTGGTTTCTGTATGACACTAGAGAGAAAATTCAGGATGTCCTGATGCCGTGAGCACTCGCCATTAAATAAGAATGCACCCAGAGTTTGATTTGTCCTGGATATTTCAGACATTTCAAGAGAACTTATAATGCATGCTGCACAACTCCTATCCTCACCAAACGAGCCAAGGATGTCTGCTATAAGACAGAACTATTTTGTGCTTGAGCTGATCAATGAGCTGTATTCAAACTGGATTAGTTTTCAACGTTCTGAAGGTTGCGGCCAGAAAAGTGTACAAAATACACTATATGGCCAAACGTATGTGGACACTTGTCCATCACATACCCATCCATATGTGGTACTTCGCCAAACTGTTGCCACAAAGTTGGAAGCACACGCCTGTCTAAAATGCCTTGCATGCTGTAGCATTACACTTTCCCTTCAGTGGAACTAAGGAGCTCAAACATGTTCCAGCATGACGATACCACCGTGCACTAAGTGAGGTCTAAGCGAGGGCGGCTGTGGCTCAGGTGGTAGAGTGGGTGGTCCACTAGTTGTAGGTTTGGCGGTTCAATTAAATTGCCCACGTGACTCCATGTACCGAAGTGTCCTTGGGCAAGACACTGAACCCCAAGTTGCTCCCGGTGGCAGGCAGCTGCCTTGCATGGTAGCTCCGCTGCCATTGGTGTGTGAATGGGTGAATGAGACTCACTAAAGCTCTTGTTGTTGAAAGGGCAAAAATCCCCGCAGCCACGCTCCAAAATCTAGTGGAAAGCCTTCCCAGAAGAGTGGAGGTTATTATAAGAGCTATTGGATTTTATTTTTTACATATTATGCTTTATTATCCCACAGAGATCTTTTGCCAAGTTCGGGATATCTTCTGAAAAAAGAACAAGGTTAACACTTATTATTAGACCTCTAGAGCACATCCATAATTATTACTCTGAAAGCATGAAGGCGAAAAGTTTTTAATTATGTTGTACACTGTAAAACAAAAATTAATAATTACTTCAAAACACTTGTTCTTCATGGAAAATCGCTGCACAAACAACATGATCTAATAAGCCATCTGTTTTCTACACCAAAACAAGAGCAAACAGATGGAGGGCTGTTCCTCTTGCCTTGAATAGAAAACTGCGTTCCCTGCATTCAGTCATCACAGAGCTGAATTCAGTGATGTGGTCAGCGCAGTAAGCTGACCGTCGCCTGACTGATCACGCCATTCGGTGATGGCCACATGACAAGTACACGGCGATGAGCAGTCATGATGCTGAGGTGTAAATAAAGGTTTATTCTTCAGTGAAGATGTTTTAAATCGACTGAAGCTTTCATTTTCATTTTAAGGGTTAGAAATGTGTAAGGGGGCGGGAACTTGTAGTACTCGTACTGCACAGATAGTCTTGTTTCACTGTGCATACATGTGTGTGTGTGTGTGTGTGTGTGCTGCAGTGTGTGACTGGTCTCAGATGGCTTGTGCAGGGTTAATGGGCCAAAGAGGATTGGAGACAATCGTGGCCTTTTGAACAGCCGTTCAGTCCTGCCTCTGGCTATAGTAACATCTCGAGTGACAGCATCCTCTCTAACACACACACACACACACACACACACACACACACACACACACATGCACACTCACGTCCCTCCACTTGTGGGTCTTTGATCAAGCTCACAGTGAAAAGAAAGGTTCTACTGTCACACATTCCTCTAATGCCGGGGTAATGGAAAGTTCACCCAACCATGCCTTTGCCACTTTTTTTTCCACACACACACACACACACACACACACACACACACACACACACACACATTCATACACTTCAAAACTGATCACTCTTGCTAATAAAACGAGGCAGCCGAATCCTATAAGCACTTGTCCCCAAACTTAGTTCTCTGTTCAGTTATGTGTATAGCAATTTTTTTTAACAACAGACATCATTACCAAGCAGCTTTACAGAAATCTGGATGTAGATTTAAATTTAGATCCCTAACAAACAAGCCAAAGGTGACAACAGCAATGTTCTGTGGACGTTCAACAACCTTAAATCTTAATATAAATGGGGGAAAAAAATGTAGCCTACGTTTTTCTTTACTGAATAAAAATGTTCAATCCTTGCCAAAGTGCTGAATAAGACGAATGGGAGGAATGAGGGGAATAAAACAATTCAGGGACGTGCGGTTATTGGAAAATACTCAATATCGGCGTGATTAACTGATAACTTCAGCTGTCGTTGATTATTTTCCCACAACAGCTTTGTATTCGATTTCTTGCATTCAATTTACACCAATCATCCTGTTCAGAAGTTTACACCCCCCTGGTTCTTAATGTATCGTGTTGCCTTCTTGAGCGTTTCAAGTGCGTGTTCGTATTTGTGCGTGAATGTTTGCACCTTTTGTAATAGTTGTGTACGAGTCCCTCAGTTGTCCTCAGTGTGAAAAGATGCATCTCAACATCATATAGCCGCTGTTGAAAAGGGGTCAAATATGCAGAAGATGCTGGAAAAGCAAAGAATGTGCAGGACCTGGAGGATTTTTCTGAAGAACAGTGGGCAGTTTAACTGCTCAGGACAAACAAGAGACTCATGAACAACCATCACAAAACATAAACACAGTCGTTGATCATCCAGGTAACAACACAGTATAAGAATCATGCGTATGTAAACATTTAAACTGGTTCATTTGTGTGAATTCAGTTATTATTGTGTCTTGTGGACTAAATGTAAACATCTGTTATGTGAAATAGCTTATTCAGGGCAGAACTATATAAAAAACTAAATGCGATTTTTATGATCCCTCATTTAATTTTTTTAAATTTAATTTAATTAACATTTTGCAGATGCTGCGAGGCGTATGTAAACTGTATAAGCTTCACTAAATTCATAGCTCTGACAGACCCCAAACATGTCTCAGTGTTCCTTTCTCCTAACACGGCTTCTATCTCATGCTGGCTGCTTTCTGTTTAAGGAGTGAGCTCTGACAGAACATCACGCTGGGCAATCAGGTAAAATGAAGGGGAGGGTGGAGTAAGACCAGGGAAGGCTGTAACTGGATTGATTAGGGCTTAATTATTGATCATGTTATTGACTGTAAGAGAGGAAGGGAGCGTAAGTACAGAGCTCTTAGAGCTACTGTCAATCACCCTCTCCTGCTGGACGAAAATATACAATCACATATATAGAGAGAGCTGAACACACATTTTTCCACGGTGAAAGAACACCAATGTGGTGTCCTAGGTGCTTTAAAACTGTCCAAAATTGTGAAACATAGCTCCAAAAATAAATTTGCAATTGTTAATATCACTGCACCCAAAAGATTCTCAGCATATGGACTGAAAGTAAATCCAATCCAACAATTGCTTACTGTTTTAGTCTGTATGTGTGGGGTTTTTTTTTTTTTTTTTTTTTAAATAATTATTATTATAAATGCCTTTCTGCTCTGACATGCTTTTTGCATGTTTTTACAAAAAAATAAATAAATAATAAAAAAAATTTTTCATTGAAAAATTTAATTTAACTGGGGGAAAAAAACAAGTCAAAATTTATTTCAATGAACAAATTGAAATTCAAATTTCAAGCAAGTCAAACTTCATTTAATTGGGTAAAAATTAAACAAACAAAGTCACGTTTATTTTAATTCGGATAAAAACAAATAAAAAAAAAAAACAAGTCCAAATTAATTTAATTGGAAGAAAAAAAAACAAAAAGGAGATCATTTTAATTCAGGGAAAAAAACAAACCAAAAAAGTTACATTTAATTGGGGAAGAAATCAAATTTCCTTTAATTAGAAAAAAAAACAAAACAATAAAACAAATCAAATTTATTTAATTGAAAAAAGAAGTCAAATGACATTTAATTGAGGAATAAAATCCAAGTTCATTTAATTGAGGGAAGAAAACAGATTAACAGACATGAGCCTTTTGAACACATTTGCCGACGGCGTTCGCGAACATGCTACACGCACTCTATCCACACTGCTGCAGTAGAAAGTGAGAGAGCAAAGCATTATGGGATATCAGTGGTCCTCTAGATCAGAGCGCCTCTCCTGGTCAAACACGGTCACTACAGCGGAACAGCGGGGCGGCTCTTATTGCTGCCTGGCAGGGGGACGAGCAGCAGGTGAGAAATGAACAGAATAAGAGGAGAGAGGGTTACAGTTTAGCACTCTCAGTAGGAGAGCTGAGCTACACCTGGCAGGGCATCTTCCCAAACACACACACACACACACACACACACACACAGAAAGAGAGTGTGAAAGGGCCTGTGTTGTATATTTTATCATCCGTATGCAATTAAATGAAGCGATGCAGAACGCAGAGCTTACAGCATGTATAACAGAGAAGCTGGAAAATCAGCGATAGGTTTTAAACGTCATGTATTAAACGGACAATAAGTTCTTTTTGCTTCAAAAAACATATAGATCGATATATACCTCGCTTCACTGAAGTTGCTTTAATGTAACAGACATCACACATAATATTTGTACTGCTCCTAAAACAGATCCTTATTAGTGTGGGGTAGTTTAGCTTTTGTCCCGTTAGTGTTGTCATAGTGGTGTCACTGCTTCGTAACACGAAGTTATATGGCATCTTCAGGACAGAGGACATTGCGCTTGCTCGGTAACACGACAAGCTGCGGGTTTTTTAATCTTATTAACTTCAAGAGAGTGAAAAAAAAGAGAGGCTGGTTAGAGAACGACTGTTTATAGCTGCTATAACGTAAGCGGTAACAGGAACGAACTTATTTCACAGATGCTCGTTAAATGTAGATATAAAAGGATAACAAGTATGGCGTGTCGTGCTTTAATAAAGAAAAAATTTGTTAGCGTTGGCAATTTGCTGTGGCGACAAATAAAACACTTCAAGATGTGCTGTTACTGTGTGTACAAGAAAAACCAGTGATGACAGAAAATGAGAGACTGACACTCAGGCAAAGGGTTAAATGTCGAGATGCACTCTGTCTACACAAAAGAGTCTTTGTGTCAGGTGCTGAAGCGCAGAGCTCTAATTCACCGCAACGCTAATGAGGAAACATTTAATGTGCTGTTTGAAGTTTGCATTTTATAAGTCTTTAAATAAGCATGCAATTAGATAAGTGCAATTTAAACCCCTTTTGGCCCATTTCCCCAAAATGATTAGGCATCAAACTTAAATAAATACATTTAAAAAAAACAAAACAAAGTCATCATAGTTGTTATGTAGGTCAACTGGAAGTAAGCTGCTGACCCTGAACGACACGTTCGCCCTGTGTCTCTGTCCAAACTTTAATTTGTCCCTCTCAGTGTGCTGGAATTCCAGAGCGCTTAACATAATCCAGCTCTGAGCTCACGAGCATGCGTTACGTGTACAGACTCACACACACACACACACACACACACACACACACACACACACACACACACACACACACACACAGGGCAGATCAGCACAATCACATCTGTAACACTGTTTACTTTTGACATTGTGAGAGCTTGGGAATAAGACAAGAATTAAAATAACACACAGGGTCAATTGCAAAAGCAAAATTCCGGATGTGTGAATCTCTCCTGCCACAACACAACACAACACAACACAACACAACAGAAGTTCAAGTTCAATTCAACACAACACAGTACTATACAATGCTATACAATGCTACAGAACACAATACAATACAATACAATTATGTAATGCTACAATGTATGAAAGTTGTGTTTAAATCAGCCACTGATTCAATACAGTGCCATTTTCATGGGTTTTTCAACTAATTTTCAACCAATTTAACATGACATGATGCAGTACAGTGAAATATAATGTGATTCAGTATCATGTAACTGAAAAGCACAAAGGCCACACCACTTCCAAATAGACTGAAAAGCACAAAAGCCACACCTCCTCCAACTGGACTGACAAGCACAAAAGCCACACCTCCTCCAACTGGACTGACAAGCACAAAAGCCACACCTCCTCCAACTGGACTGACAAGCACAAAAGCCACACCTCCTCCAACTGGACTGACAAGCACAAAAGCCACACCTCCTCCAACTGGACTGACAAGCACAAAAGCCACACCTCCTCCAACTGGACTGACAAGCACAAAAGCCACACCTCCTCCAACTGGACTGACAAGCACAAAAGCCACACCTCCTCCAACTGGACTGACAAGCACAAAAGCCACACCTCCTCCAACTGGACTGACAAGCACAAAAGCCACACCTCCTCCAACTGGACTGACAGGCACAAAGGCCATTACTCAATATACGTTCTTAAGCATTCTTGCATCCTCGTGTACTCGATCTGCGTCATCATCCACCACCGAAGTTCAGCTCCAATAGTCAAGAACACAAGTACCGGGGACGCATGAAATTACCCGGATGTGATATCGATGATATCTTGATATCGAGGATGCATCGGATGCAGACCTGAACGCACCGAACCCGCTCAAAGTCCCAGAAGTCATTTTGGCAAAACAATGGTGGATGACAGAAGCCTGACCCATAGCTAAGTTTTAACATCTTTTTAACGACAGTAATCTAAGTAAATCTACATAAAAATGATTTTGATATATGATTTAGATTGAGATATATATGAGGTTGTTGAAAAGTCGAATTTATCCCTCAGAAGTATTTTAATTAAACTACGCTAGCTTCCATCCTGAGGTAACGGTAAACTCGTTAGATTAGTTTTTAGTTAGCGTGAGGTCGCAGTTGCAAACAGTGAGCTTACTACATTAAAACATGCTTAATTAACTTTTGGTTAATCGGCCATTTAACCAGCTGAAACATATTACTTAGGGAGCACTAAAGAGACGATGGTCCTGTCCCTCTACTAGAAATGTGCTGGGACGGTCCATTGTGCAGCGGGAAGATCGCAGCACATCTCAATTCTCGCAAAGATGCGTCCTCTCGTCCTTCCGAGTTTGTTCCTCCAAGGTAGCCTGGCAAGACCGTTCCTCACGAGAACGCAAGTCTGTTCTTTGCGTTCTTAGAATTGAGCAACAGGTAAAGGCCAGACCTCCTCCAACTGGACTGACAAGCACAGACGAAATGTCTCCTTTACTACGAGTGATATATAGAAGCTACACACCCCCACTGGAACTGACAGGCACATGGACCATGCCTCCATCATTATGGCTAACAAACACAGAGGCCACACCTCATTCACGGGGACTGATGCACTGAGGCCACACCCATTCCCAGGACTAATGCACCCCTCACTGGAGTGCACAATGCAGAAGATGTTTGAGATGACTTGTACTAATAAACTGCATGGTAATGGGAAGAGCCGTCCAGAGCCGATCACTTGCAATCGCCTACCAACTTCACAACAATACACACTATTCTGAATCAGTGCAGTTACACTGGAAATAATGGACACCGATTCTATTTTTGTCAATTTATTAAATTCGGCCAGTTTTGTTAAAAAGTGTTACATTTTTGAAAACGGTACACATTATCCAAATTACATATGTGTCACCCAATCATACTTCACAGCCATCCTGCACCCACTTAATAATTTAGCTGTAACACAATCCAAACAGCACCATGTCTCTTGTACGTGCAGCCCAGAGATAGCTTTTGTAAATGTTGAGACCACTGAACCATAAATTGTTACACCTCCTCAGAATATCAATCTTGTTCTGTGGAGTCTAAGAGGACAGCCTGTATATTTTCCATTTCCTTTTTATTCATGTCCATGGACTCGTCCAGAGTGTACCTGTCCATCAGAGAAGTTCCTTTCGGGATGTGTCATGAAACTAAAGGCCAGGGAGCGAGAGACAGAATGAGAGAGAGAGAGAGAGAAAGAGAGAGTGAGAGAGTGAGAATGCCCTGTGTGTGGTTTGTAGCTGGAGCTGAATGCTGAATGAAGTGTGTGCTGGAAGGGTAGCTGCTCTTCCTGGCCGACCTCCCTTTACTGCGACGGCGTGGTAAGCCACAGAGCGGTATAAATAACCAAGTGCCTCAAACCCTCTCCACTATCTGACACGCTCAGCTCAAGAAAGACAAGATGTTCCTGCAAATCTAAGTGCACGCGAGTCCACTATCAGGAAACCAGTCGATGGCATTGTGCAGCGACGATAAAAAGAGCAATTATTCATCGCACAATGCTGAGTTCAGAATGAAATGCGTTTTGCAGCTCATCACTTTTGTCTCTCCTTCTCGGTGCGATGAACAGAATCAACAGGGGGGGAAAAAAAAAAAACCCAGTGAGCTGATTCTGAAGAAAGCAGGGCTCTGCTATGTTATGAAAAAATGCCACTGTTTTAGTCGGCCTAGAAAATTGCTCTGTGGTGAGCGGTATGACTTCACATCACATTTCATCACTGATCGCTGTTGTTTACATGATATCCTACAGTATCGTGCCTTCACGAAAAATCCGATCCGTGTCGCCTTCGCGGTGTGTCTGACGGCAGCTTGCGCATCAGACACGCTTACTTTTTAATCACCACGCAAACCTGATGAACTCGTGCACGTGGTTTTTTGGCTGAAAACAACGTTGGCGAGTCCGACTTCCAACTCGTCCTCCGCCTCCGTCATGGCTGGTATCCCAGACAACTGTCAAAGCTCCGCAACCACCTGTTTCTATAGGCACCTCACTAACGAGAAGCGCATTAATGAGCTATTTTGAAAAGCGAGGGAGGAAAGGAGGAGGTGAAGGCAGTCCAAAGTGATGGGGTACTTCCTATTAATTATTCATATCAGGAGTATTATCATCAGGAGTGGCACGTTTTGAATGAATAATTGATTGTGTGCTGGCAGATTCATGTTAAAAGATGCAGCGATGCCACTGATGGACAGGAGCTGGGGGGGGGGGGGGGGGGGGGGAAATGCGGGGAAAAAAAATAAAAATCCTCCTCTGGGGACAGATAGCACACTTTCTTTATAGTGTTTCACGGGACACCACAGCTAATGATCTGGGTCACCTGGAAAGTTATTCATGCGTTTAAAAAAAAATAATAAAAAATTTCTAGGCCATAGACTGATTTCCCAATTGGACTTTCTGAACGTGCACATGCAAAAGACATTTACCTCAAACTCGCTTTTGGCTAGGTCCTAATTTACAAAGCAGTCGGGAGAGTGGGTTCAGTCACACTAGGTTTTTGTGAAATTACATTTACTTGTATTCAATTTTCCAATTTTCCAATTTTTTAACAGGGGAAACAGGGTCCTTCATATTGCATACAAGTTCCAACTAAAACTTATTCCACGATAAGACGTGGCATTTATGTAGTCAGTCAGCAGGTTAGATTAGATCCAAGGGTGAACAAATCGTACATTCATTAGCTAACCGGAATAAAAGCGCCAATGTGCTGCCCAGTCGCATGGTTGCCTGGGAAACCCGATTTACCAGGCTAAGTGGTAGCTGACAATGTACCAAATGTATGGCAAGCTAGTTAGGGTCATGTTTACACACTTGACAAAAAGTCAGCCAGTGTTTCAGCAATGAAATGTAGTGCTCTGTTCTCGCATTGCAAGATAATATTGGCTAGCGTCTTTATTTTCTCTTGACGGGTTTATAGTCGTGAGGTCAGGGCATGTTGTGGTAGCAGGACAGCTTTGCGCTGTACTTTATTCTGCTCGGTTTTGCCAGTGTTTCCGAGCCACTTTGCCTCGGCCGATGTGTTGTAGTGCAGGTGGTAGGGTTTGAGAACGAGTAACTAACATTTATAGTTCGAGGTTTGTTTGAACACAGCTACATATCAAATAAGAACTTTTACAAACTTCAATAAGAAGTAGGAGTCTTAGTCTTTCTCAGGTTGTTGGACCTACTTGTCAACAATTAAAAATTTAGTAGCCCAGACACAAAATCTGCTTGTCTTGAGTGCCTGGGACAGGTACTACATTTTTCACCCCATGAGATGTCGTTTTTACTGTGTATGCTTGCGAATTAGCTAGCCTGCCCCAAATCAGAAGTGGCGCTAAAGTACTCTTCTCCTATGAGTTCCTCATGCTTAGCACAATATCGCTGACTGGTTTTCGCTTTGTCGCCAATCTTAAGGGCCAGCCTCGTTTTCAGAGGACACGTAAGCTAGCAATGAACTCATGCTCTTCAACAGACCAAAGAAAAGCTGTGCAGAAAGGTCTTACTTCTGCATCAGAGTTCGTTTAGTCAATCATTACAGGCTTAGAGCCTCGTTTCAGCCGGAGCGGTGCTGACCGCAGCCGATAATAACACAGCGGGCCGACCTCGCGCCAGCTAATGCCTCGCTCGACCTTCAAACATGGCTGCTCTTTCTTTGCTCAGCAGTCTCCTCTTCCTCCCTCGGCTGCTTTAAAAACGGCTATTGAAGCCTGTGCTGTAACCTTTACAGAGCTTCAGCTCATTAGGAACACCATTGTTTCTTAGCAACTTTGTCAAGGCGGCATGCCGCAGTGCTGCAATTGGTGGAGCTCTGCGGCTTGGCAACCGGCTATTTTCAGCCGAACGATCTGAACGGATTCCAGGAGTTGTTCGTACAGTAAATGTGTATGGTGGAGGTGTGAGGCGAATGAGGGAGAGGAGAAGAAATGCATCCGAACGGCGATCATGCAGTCAAATTAACAACAGCCGTGCAGCTGTGGGATACTGCTATAATCTACCACTAATTTGGTCGTCCATGCTTATATCTACCCCCTGGTACAAGATCCCTGTGTGAGGCTAATTATGTCGACACCAAGCAAAGCATTGTGGCATAATGCTATTTAATTGAACAGTAATGTCACAACCTGAAAGCTTTTACAAGCTCGTAGCAGGTCGAGCTAAGGAAATCCAAATTACGCAAATGTTACAGAACAAAGAAAGCATGGACAAATGATTAAGAGCTCAGGCTTTTCTGAAGAATTAAAAAAGGAGGATGTCTTTTCTTGTGGCATGCCTCATTTTTCATGCCAGAACACAAACGACATCAAAGTTGTGCTCCTGCCCTTTCTTTTACAAAGGCAAGCTGCTTAAATATTATTTCAAAAACATTTAAAACTAGGGCGTATTTGCGCCTGAAATCACGGCTTTCCTTTCAAACTGCATGCACATCATTCACCGGGTCTTAATTGAGCACTGCAAATCATCCCAGTACAACGAGACTGTTAACAGCTGCGGCCTCATTGCCACCATCATTACAACAACATAAAATAAATTGATCGCCATGTTCATTTAAATGACAGCAAAGCTCGTTCCAGGTCTAATTAAAACTAGGAGAAAAGGCGGTGCGCCTCGGATATGACGGCGCATTTACCTGAAAGCCTCCCCTGGAGAGCGGCGTGTTCGTGTGCAACGATATTATGATGAATATAGAATGACTAGGTGAATTCTGTTCCATCTGTGAATAGCATGGGCTGCGTCCCAAGGGCTGCTGGGAAGACGGAAGGGAAGGAGACTGAAAGAGCACAGCAGGTGCCCTCTTTTACCCAGGAGAGGGCTTGTAATTAAGGAGAGAAATGTTGGGATGTGTGTGGCGAGAGTGTACACTTGATGTTAATGGAGAGGTTTGTCGTTCACTCCCAGGACGCGACAAAGACAGAATGAGGTGAGTCACACTGTCATTACACAGCTGGATGACTGTGAGGGTCTCCGAGGAGGTCCCTTATGAGATAGCAGGCTACAGTTGGGTGAGAGGTTCTCTGGAAGGTCAGGAAGGCTACTGAAAAGTATGGGTTGCATAGACTGGTCCAGTGGTTCTAAAAGTGGGGTCCAGGGGACCCCCTGTGAAGCATAGCTAGGGGGTCCGTGACTTTTTTGATTTTGTTACAGTGGTAGAAATTACAACCCAAATACAATTATATTAAGGGGTCCAAGCACCATAGTCAACTCATACCTAGTGTGTTCTATCGGTGGGAAGTTCCGAAAAAAGAAAGATCTATGGGTCTGTGGAATTAATTTTACACTTGAAAGGGTCTACAAACCTACAAAACTACAAAATCTCTGGACTTGCAACCCCTGGACTAGTCGACTAATACATTCACTAATTGCCGCTGTGATGATGTCGACTAGTCTGGGTGGTGTAAAGAATAGTCAGGCAGACGGCAAAGAAAGTAGGCTCTCTGTTAGTCTGAAAATATTAGACTAGATGGAGCCAATTCTCCAGTCAAGACTGTGCTGGGAAAATACTTTTTTTTTTTTTTTTTTTTTTCATTTGCTTTAATGGAACATTTTCCAGTCCAGGTCCCTATAAAATTCCTCCCTCAATCTTTGTTGTCCTTTAAAACTAAATTTAATAAAAATCCTTGCACTGTGGTGTAGTGAATTCCAGATTTGTTTTTGGATGCTACTGATGGACTTGAACATGGTGGATAAACCTCACAGATGCTGCTGTAGACATTGCATCCTCCATCCAAGCAAGCTCGTTGAGCTATAATGAGAGTTCTGTCGATGGGCATGAGCTTCCATGCTGCGCACACTCAGTTTCGGAATCTACTATTTCAGCTGAGCCGCCACATCGTCCACACGTGTGCACTGAGAAGAACTGGTACGTCCTTAAACAGTGTAATAAGATACAGATTTAGTATTTTGCACATTTATTGTACTGATTTGTTTATTTTTGTTGTAATGTACCTTTAAAAAAAACTTTTGGAATAACTGGGAGTCTGTGTATGACTGTTAATTAAATTGTGGTTTGAGGCATCCTTTGCTCTAGTTTATCAGCATTTAATACAAATAAAATAGCCTAGAATAGTGATGTCCGGGATCAGTTTATGCTTTAACTATAGAAAAGATGAGCTTTTTTGAATTACTAATCGACCTGGCTACCGATGATAAGCTAACAAACACGTAGCATGTCAATACACAAGTTTGTCCATGATCCATGATCCATATGTCCATGATCCATATGTCCAAGGGCATATGACTTTGAGACTCGTCTCTCCATAAATTTAATCACTTCAATAAAAGTCACTTGAACACGAGTGACTGAGCAATGATATATATTACAGCTCAGAGCAAAAGTTCAACATCATATTGATAAATTAAAAGCGCTGTTTATCATTCGGTTATGAATATCACCCAGGTCTGTTTATCTCCGATGTAAAAGAGGGGCAAATGATTTAAATGTAAGGGACATTAGTGTTGAGCTGTCCGCTTCAATATATTATAATGCATTGCTGGGCTTTAATGGAAAATCGATAGCGAGACAAGCCCGTCACCTCCGAATCGACGCAAACGCAATTTTCACATTGACATGTGGAGGGTGTGTGAGATTGATTCAGCATGCGGGAGGATTTTAATATTGTTTTCCGTGAGCTCATTGACTCGCACACGACGACCCCTGCGTTATCTGTTAAACCCCACTGTCTGGAGAAAGGATTAATCTTGCCTTCCCTACCCCTCCCTCTTTTATTTCCCACTTCACTTCCTCTTTCCATTCTTCTCCATCTCTCGAACTGAGCGCAGTCATTAGGGTGAATATCCCCACAAGTCTGGCGAATTTATTTAACGAGTGCCATTTCCACAGTCGTTTCTTGGAGATCCTTTTCTAAAGTAACGCACATTCTGGACACTTCGTTAAGCAGTTTCCGTCACAGCCCTTCACACAACCTGTTCAGAAACTCATTGTCATGAAAATCTGATCGCAATTAACAAGGACTGTGCATTGCAAGGAAAAGTTTTATGCTGTCTGTCTGAACACCCGCCCCCCCCAAGAAAAACATAAAATATGACTCAGATTAAAATTTCTGAAGATAATTAGATTTGTGATGGTTTTCTTTGTTGGTTTTGGTGTGTGTGCACACGCTGCTTCCTGACATCGTGCTCTTGGATGGTTCGATGTAAAAACCCTTATAGGGTTCTTCAGTTTGCCCCTCTGGAGGCATACTTAAAGGGTTTTTTTATTGCCAGAGAGGGTGTAGACTGTTAAACTATCCAAAGAACCCTTCAGGAACCATTTTATCAACTGTAATACCCGGTACTTTGACAGAAATACTGAATACATTCAGTACCATAACTAGGCATTGAGCTAGCTCACTGAAATCTCCATACTAGTTATTTCTCACTGAAATCTTCAATGTATCTATCTTTTGCTTGTCAGCCACTATCAGTCTTATGCGTTTTATATTCTTACATGTCACGTGACAAAATATGTTCCACCACTGAGCTCCCCAACTCCTCTGATCTCTACACAAATCCATACACCTCCCACGTGAATGCTGACACAGATATTCACCAACACACGCATGCATACTGCTGACCCCAAAGCGTTAAGCCGAAAGCTTGCATAAACACTGAAATGCGCAGGCGAGGAACCCTGACTGGGGGTATAAAGTTTCACAAACAGCACCAGTTGAGCGTTGTGCTTGCATTCAATACCCCCAGTGTATTTGTGTCGAAAAATGGGCCTCATTAAAATAAAGCTGATGCTTGCACAGATCAGTGTATAACTGGTGAAATAAGGCATTTGGCTTACAAGTGAGGGTGCAGAGTAAAAACTTAAGCATTAACTCACCTTCCCAAAGTCCCTCACATCAAACAGGTCGAAGGGGTCAAAGAGCTCGCTGTTCCTCAGACCGAACTTGTCGTGGCACACCTTGAGAAATGTCCGGATGTTCTTCAGACACAGGAACTGAAATAAAAGAAAGACGGAAAACTGAGCGGATTCTTCTCGACCTCAGCTCATTTTCATTTCAGTATTTGTAGCCATTACAATATTGTTACAATAGCGGACAGCATGAGCTTGCTACTGTTTGAGCAGATTTAATTTCCTGCGCTGTCGTCTCGTTTCCTTGTTTCAGTACGGGTGATTATGCCGTGCCAGATGTCACTCTGCTCTAGACTGGCTGAAGTGGAGAAACGCTCGTGATAAACCAGAACCAGCTCAGGTCTAGAGTGACTAGAGTGTCATTTAGTCCAAATCTGTTCAGGAACAAATGAGCCAGGTGCATTGTGCACATGCCGTGTTATAAATTTGTTTATTAACGCACATTTGTTTCCTTCTATACTAAACTCATGCTTTTTTATCATGGCATGATGCAGCTAGAATAGGTGTCGCTTTGGCTCTAACTCATTAGAAAACATGCCACACTGAAAAGCAAAACCTTAACTGTATTGCTCTTGACCTCTTCAGTGGAAAACAATACACAGGGGATTGCTGCTGTAAGAATGAACACTGACTTCCTGTCAGAAGTGAATGTAAGTCACTCCACTGCATTAGATTTTACTTCCATCACTCTGTTGCAGTCATGCCACACTGAAATGCAACCACTCTCCAATCACAGCTCTAATCAGCAATCAACTGACAGCCTTAACCATGAAACAGTTATGTCTTCAGGGTTTATTTTATAATCCAAAGGTCAATGAATTTAAGAGTTTGTGTTGATCCGTGATTTGATTGCACATACACACATCTTAGTAACTATGGAAGCAGTCATGGAGCTTCCACACACTGAAGAGTTTCTTAATGAAAGTGGCATTTATACAATAACATTCAAACACACTTGTGGGTTCTTAAACACACCAACATATAAATAAATCGACAACTGAGAGCCCTTATTCCAGCAGCCTCATGATGCCATTATTAACCAGTATTCACACACACAACACACACTGCATTACTGTTCACAGCAATCACTCCAGTACCACAGCTCCAACCAGAACCATTATGTCTCACACACACTGGCATTATGCAATAGTACTATTGTGAGATTAGCCATTATTCAGTAAACAGAGGCATACGACGATACTGCAATCACTGTGCCATAGACACAGCCGCCTCTTCATCAATCTAGGTGAACATGTGCACTCTTACAAAGGGCCTACAGTTCAACTTTTTCTCTGGTGTAATAGTAAGTTGATGAGAATCGTCGGTTGTGTTAGAGCAGGGAAAAAATGAGGACAGTGTCTCTCTAGGACTCCAGTGAGAAATCAAAAAATGCTGTGCTAGCCTGCTATAAAACACCTTCCAACTAACAAGCAAGCCATCTTGAATTTTTAAGACCCACACTGGAAGAAAGAATAACCACAGGTTTGTAAGGAGCTGCTGAGGTGACACGGTGGTTATTTTTAATAAGGCAAAGCCACAAATTAATATATTGAGGCCATGAGATAATATACTGGGGCCACCAGAATATGTTGAGGCCACAATAATATATTGAGGCCATGAGATAATATATTAAGGTCACAAGATAATTTATCGGGGCCATGGGGTAATATATTTTTTTATGAGATAATATACTGAGGCCATGATAATATATATTGAGGCCATGAGATAACACATTGAGACCATTAGATAATCTATTTAGACCACAAGATAATATATTAATTCCATGAGACAATATATTAAGGCCACAAGATAATATATTGGTGTCACGAGATAAAATACTGAAGCCAAAAGATAACACATTGAGACCATTAGATAATCTATTTAGACCACAAGATAATATATTAATTCCATGAAACAATATATTGAGGCCATGAGATAATATACTGGGGTCACAAGATAATATATTGAAGCCATGATATAATCTAGTGAGGCCACACGATAAGCTGTTGGGGACATTAGATAATCTATTTAGGCCACAAGATAATATATTAATTCCATGAGATAATATACTGAAGCCATGAGATAATATATTGAGGCCATGAGATAATATACTGGGGTCACAAGATAATATATTGAAGTCATGATATAATCCAGTGAGGCCACACGATAAGTTGTTGAGGACATTAGATAATCTATTTAGGCCACAAGATAATATATTAATTCCATGAGATGAAGCCATGAGATAATATACTAGGCCAAGAGATAATATAAGTGTAATATCATCAGTCATCTCCATGCTTCTGTTCCTGTGGAAAATAATTTGGGGCTGAAATATATTAATTCATGGTTACACAATATTAAAACACAACATCTTAATGTCTCTTAATTCCAATTCCTTGGCTAAAAGTACATCCTCTGCTGTGTGTAATTGGTTTGGAGAGCTTTTTACACACCTTTTAATTGGATCTAAAGACCTATTTCTGCACAGTAGACTAGTTTGGCACACAGTACCTCCTTTTTTGGTTTATTTGTTCTCTAGATTGATTCATTTGTATTTACATGACTCTTCATATGTGATGTTTGTGGATGTACATGTTCTCGCTAAATCAAATCAGCAGAAAAAGTGTGAGGGGATGTTCCATACAAGCCACAGAAAAAAAAAAACAAATCAGAGACAAAGGGGGGGGGGGGGGGGGTAAACAAAGCTGAGAGGTAGTGGAGAAGGTATGGTCGAACAGCAGACAAAAGAAAACAAATAACAAAAAAGCTGTCATCCTTTGACAGTCTACCCTGAAGCTGTGCCATGCTCACGCACAGAATAATGCATTAGCTTTCTTCTCCTGAGGTGCACTTTCTTTACTGATCCTGCTTCCCTACTGCGTTTCAGAGGGAGATCCTAACACCAAAAATTGACAAAAACTAACACTGCACAGAGAGTAAAACAAAAAAGACAAGATGAGAGAGAAAGAGAGATAGAACTCCTTAGAGAAGGTTGTTGTGTCTGAGTAGGATGGAAAATAGGAGTAAAAGCAGGCGGGAGGAGGAAAGGCACTCTGGTAGACTGAGCTTTAACCCAGACAGTGAGCTGCTCCCAAAACACTGGTGAAAGAGTCAGAGCATCTGTCAAACAGCGTGATAGTGAAGCATGGGTTCAAACAGACAGGAAGACGTTCACATAGTAAGTCTGAGGCAAAAAGTGAGTCAGCGGTGAGAAGTATCAGTCAGAACGAGAGGCACCTGTGAGTACACTTCTGTATTTCGGGACTGAATTGCTACAAACCTCCTGAGACGGAGGACGAAAGGGCGGAGGAGATAAGTGCACCCACACAACCCCCACCTTAACGACAAACCACACAAAGACAGTGTGGCTTTCAATAGCAACTCAGGATCTATGTAACACACGAGAAGCTTGTTCACAACAGTATAATGCAACGTGATTTGTGTCAAAGAAAATAGCAATGTGGTAATGTTAAACCTGAACTTATTCAGACATTTGATCAATAGTTTAAAATATCTAAGTGATAAAACACATTGGGGATGCTTTTATGGATAATTCATCAATAATTTCCCATATAAGGGAAGACTTTCCTGTGGCGAAAAATGTGTATGTGGCCGAGACAGGTCAGGGCCTGCTTTGACCCACATGGCAATAGCGTTTTGTAAGTGCCCTGTCTCCCTATAATCATCATTGACAGACGAGTACCTCCCACAGGAGAAGTGCATTCTGGCTTAACCAAGCACGTGTACACACATTCATGAGAACTGTCTAAATCCGAGGGCCTCTGAATATCGGATTCGGCCAAATTGCCTTGAAGATTTCCAGGTCACACAGATGTTAAACCTTCTCTGGAGAAAGGCTCCACTTGGACTAATTGGAGAGGCAGACACAAGATGAATAATGCATGCTGGTAAGCAATATGCAAATCTGATAGCATTATCCAAACACCACGCGTATCACAGGAACCCCTCTGTGACATTACTGAATCAAAAGCAAAGCCCCCTATAGGAAAACCATCTGTCTTAAAATCAAACACGTCCACCTTAAATCAAATCCTAATGCAAAAAAGTAGATTTGCCTTAGAGCACGTTGTAGGGCAGTGCTGGAGAACAGTAGACATCAGCAGTTATGATATCTGAGGCAGAAGTGGTTTGAAATGAAGGCTGGAAAATGGTTACAACTTTTCGGAATTATTCTTGTCCACCTTCTCCTTTATAGCCAACATGTGGAACATGTGGAAGCTTGGCTGAGGAGTTGGTCTGAGGTGACTATCCACTAACTACAAAACATCAAAAGTACTACTAGAGAGATTATCTAATGTAAATCCTCTAGAGACTTGGCAGGCAGAACATGCCCTTATGAGCTCTGACTCTGACATTTCTCTGAAGAAATGTCTTAGTGCTTCTCTGCCTCTTTGAACCAGAAAATCCCTATGCATTTCCTTGAACAAGGAAATGGATACGAAATCAGGGGATTTTACTCTCTAACGGCCCATCTAGGCCTGACTGGCCAGATAAAGGCAGCTTACCGTGGATCTTTATCACCACGTGCACCGCATGACCTCTACTATCAAACCTCATCAAGGCAATGGCATTGACAAAGATTGACAGGTTCTCTTTGGTAGAAGCCCTCCACAATATCAGAAGCTGACCAAATGTCAAACCTAATGAAGGAATCAGAGGCACCTCACTTCATTCCAGTTCATTTCAACTCCTGCTGACCTTAAAACATAGTTGCGCTCTAAATATACAAGTCATAAATCAGTGGGATCCCTGTTGGCTAGCAGAAAATGCACATGAATACCTTTGGGGAATTTCTTTTTTGCTACATATTCTGGCATGCAGGTGCTTGCCTCCATCCTGAACAGGGCTCCAATCTATAGCAGTGTAAACTACTGCCCTCTCACTGGCATGTATGGTGCAATGAGGTACTCGTGCAGGGTTGCTTTCCCCTGGCTCCACAGCTAGACTGTATTATCAGCCAAGGATCTCCACATTCTCCATTCACTATTCAGTTCAGGCTCAAACAACGTGCATGCAGAGCATGAAATCCTACATATTTATTCCTTAGGATGATCTAGTAGCAGTGACTCAAAAGGGGACTGGACTTGTTTATAATCTTGAAGATGGCTAGCCATTCAACTGAGGGGCTTCTATAAGAATTGTGATTTGCATTTGTTGATTTGGCATGATGTTTTTATTCATTCATTCATTCATTCATTTATCAAGTAATGTTCACTCACAGAGCCTACTGATTGGGATGGAACAGAGGCCCTGGATGAAAGAGACCCCATACCAGTCCACAGGCATCAAGCACCAGCTTCACTGCATAATCCAAAAGGTACAGCTTAATATTCCCGAATGTTGTATGACAAAAACCTGAAACAGCAGGAGATCACTGCAATTTGGAATGTGAAATCAAGATCTTTACCCCATAGTTCCTGGTGGACGCTGATGGCAGTAGTGATGACAACTAGTGATATGTACAGGATGACAAGAACCTCAGTCTTTGAAAGGCTGATTTGAACATGGGGATGATTAAAGCGGAGTGCTGAGTGCTGACACTCAGAGCTGAGTATCATCAGCATCACAGTGAAAGAACAAGCGGTGAAAGTGGACAACCATTCCCAACAAGGACAAGCACACATCCTTGAGGTACACTAGCTGTCCCCTAATGTGATGCAATCTCCTCACTCTTCCCTAATCATCTTGAGAAGATTCATACCTTCTAAGTGCAGTTTATGTGGTGACGTTAGAACTATAATATCTTCGAAATTAATGACCACTCACCTTGACATATTGCCACTAGGTTTTAAAAAATTATAAATGACGTGAATGCCTGAAACCCTTTACAGACATTCTCTGGGAGCCTCGTGGTCAAGCAGGCTCCTCTATGGCCAGACCTCGATGACCCCAAAATTATTCCTGCGCAGCATAACGAGTCTGATTTGTTTTCTATGCTTGCTGAAGAAGGTGAAAGCCTGAGGTGGCTGAGTAATGGCCAGCTAAAAGCTGCAGTTCCTGGGTTAATGAATGTCACAAGAAGACCTGCAGAGAATGAGTGACTCCTGTGAATCAATGGTGTGGTATTTATGACGGTGGGTTGTGAGTGCCAAGAGCTGCGTCCATCTTCAACAGTGTCTTTCCTCCGCATTCATGGCTCAAAGCCTCTTCTGGCATTATCCCTCATTTCACTGGGACATGCAAAGACCTGCTGTTGTCATTCTAAAGAATTCTGAGCTGGCATTAGTGGATAAATGTATCATCTTCATCTATCTTCAGTAACCTCTTTAACCTGATCAGGGTCGCGGTGGATCCGGAGCCAATCCTGGTAATACTGGGTCCACAGGGGGGGAATTCACCCTGGGTGGGACACCAGACCATCACAGGGCACCGTGGTAAATGTCTTGAGGTTTGAAAGCACATTAAAATGTTACCATTAACAACTTTCATGCAAATCACTGTTTGCTTTACAGCACTGAGCGGCCTATAAACATTTGTACAGCGTGTTTACCTTGCTGTGTTTTATCAGCTCCAGTTGTGTGACATCCCCAGCCGAACAATGTTCCTTGACACTCTGTGTACTACAATAAGGTAACGTGAGCTATAACAACACTCTGCTCATATCAGCAGATAGCAGCAAATATTTACATACCTTCAAACGAGGTAGACTGTAATGATCTGAGAGAAACAAAGCACTACAGCTCACATAACGTTTTAGCGGTTTGAAGCTTTTCCAATTCACGTTACATCATACATCATCTAACTAGCCCACTGATTCCTTACATGCACACATTTAAAACTGAACAGAAGTGCAAAGGACTGGATGGAGTTTGTCTTGCTGATCGTGTGTTTCTCGTGTGGGCGTTTATAAACGTGCAGCTGTTAGTACTCTACTGTTCTCTCAGTGATTACCTTAGAGATGGCTAATGTCATTAGTATGGAAAACAGCCCCTTAATTACTCATCTGACTCTGGGGCGTACATGCACAGCTTCATTAAAATAATCGTCTTCATAGCCCGGATAAATAATTACTCAATCACCGGAGACACCGTTTACGGTACCTAATGAGCAGCAGAGCATTGAGTGTACAGGTGAAGTGATGATATGCACATCAGAATGCTGAGCATCTTGAAGTTATGGAGCAACTATGCAGCATATTAAAAGAAAAAAAAAAAAAGTGCAGTCGATTCATGCAAATTTGATGGTAATGCTTTTTGCTCTGAATACCTTTTTCTTTTTTAAACTAAGGGTGAGGTTTTGCACTTTGTTTAATTTCAAATGTGACATGCTGACATAAACCAAAACTATTGTCAAGACTGATTTAGGGCATCCTCTGTATTAAACAAAAACACTGATGCAATTTATAGCATATCCTTTATATAAATGCATTTCATGCAGGATTAATTATATAATGTCTGAATTTGTTCTGCTTGCTCTTAATCTTCTGATTTCAGTGGGAGCCTAGGCAGATGTGTGGGTGTTTTCTCCCAACTTTTCCGAGGTGACTCGCCCGATATCATCCTGCTGAGTTTTACAAGAACACACATTCCCATTCACGGTCCCACTTAGCCCAAGACCAGACGAGTGTCGGTATGTGTTTAATTAACTGCTAAATTTAATTTACAGTCAAATTATAATATGCAATAGAACTCATTTTCTTCTCATCCCAGACTAGCAATAACACACTTCCTTTTTACACTTTTAGTTTGTTTAGGCAGGAGAGAACACAGCAATCACACTCGAGTGTGGACCAAAACAACCGGTCCAAGAGAATCTGGTCAAAGGTGGTCTTGGGCTGCTTCCAAGTGAACTTTAATGTGGTTTGATTGCAGTGAGAAAGTGGTTCAATCCTGAATTGACCTGACAGCAGGAAGCTGTTTCTTTTTTTTTTTTGTAGATGCAAGCTGCAAGGTGAAAACTGACCCAAAGTTCAGAGTTGTAGTGCTACAGAAATGTTATGTGTTCTGGAGATTTGGACCATCCAGCCATCCATTTTCTATACTGCTTATCCTACACAGGGTGTAGATCCCAAGGAGCCTATCCCAGGGAAGTCGGGGCACAAGGTGGGGACACCCCATCACAGGGGACAATCGCACACCCATTCACACACTACAGACAACTTGGAAATGCCAGTCAAAGACAATGCATGTCTTTGGACTTAGGGAGGAAACCCCCGAAGCACAGGGAGAACATACAAACTCTGTGCACACAGACAGGAGGCAGGACTCGAACCCCCAACCCTAGAGATACAAGGCAAACGTACTAAGCCACTGTGCCCCCTGATTTGGATCAAGAAACATAAAAAATAAAATAAACACGGGATGTGAGGACCTTAATCCCATTTGTATTTCTGACCAATAAATGAAAAAAGTTTCACGAGGGCAAATTCAGTCCTACACAACCCTCAGCCAACATGGTTCTGGTTCATTTAATTATGTACAGTGTTAAACCAAACCAGACAAAGTTATTGTTCAGACTCGACAAATGGACTAACGGGCATGAACATGCCCTCAAACACCTCTAGTCAGGTAGGACCATATATTTTGGGAACAATTTCTTTACCACAACAGACCTGCCCACTTTCTGCGTATCTGCATCTTGCTGTATGAAAGAAAAGTGAAGGAACTTGTAGACAATGCATGCCTGAAGAAGGACCGAAACAGACACTCATCTCTTATTAAGAGGAAGAAACAAGGAAGAGCTTTGTCAGGCAGATGTGTTGAACAAGACCCTGAACTGACAGGATCAAAGAGCACCTCCTCATCACTGATCCCTTCAGACAAAGGCACATGGATTCAGGAGAGCCACTTGGCACCTACACCTACACTTTCATCAGAACACAGAGACAACCGAGGCCTTTTCATGAAGAAGATCAGAACTGCATCCATGCCCCACTGACAGACTGGCAGCCAGACTAAAAGAGATTCTTTAATCTGGCGGGGCACGACGAGGGCAAGGAATGATGAGAAGTCTTCAGACATGCAGACGTGTAACTGAAGTGCAAATAGTGAGCTCGAGAGCAGTCTGAAGATGCTTGGCTTTGACGTGTTCTACATGGAAGCGTTCAAAGCAGACGCTCCGCAACCCCCTAAAGCTAGCGATGTGGGGAAAGATGAAAAACAGGGTAAAATATAACAAAGCGTCAAAACATGTTCATCTCTCGTGCCACACACTAACCTCGTTACAAAAACACTCTTACTGTTAATCTTATACAGGGCTGAAAAATACTGTACCTGACTGGTTGTTATATCCATATCCATAATGTACACTATATGGCCAAAAGTATGTGGACACCTGACCATCACACCCATATGTGGGTCTTACACAAACTGTTTCTACAAAGTCTGAAGCGCACAACTGTATAGAATAGAAGTCTTTGTATGCTGTAGCATTACAATTTCCCTTCACTGGAACTAAGAGGCTCAAACATGAGCAACACATCATACATTTTATCTGTTTATGGGTAAATGTTTCTGAACATCCACAAAATAAGTTCCTTTCATCACTTACGTTATAACAGCTCCAAACAGTCATTCCTTCACCAGCCACTCTCTTTTCTTTCTTGAAGTTAATAAGACAAAAATGCAGCTTGGAAACCATGTTGGAAAAAGTTATAGCTTTAACACTGACTGGTACAAAGCATCGACACTGGAGGCTCCTTCCAAAAATTCAAAATAAACACCTTGCAGAAAACTTCACCATATCTAGAATTGCACATCCACCATACATGTCCCTGGTTCTATAAAATAATAATGTGTTAGACCAGTGGTCACCAACCCTGTTCCTGGAGATCTACCTTCATGCAGGTTTCATCTCCAACCAAAATCTAACACACCTGTTTTAGTTTATCAAAAACACGATTATGGTTGGAGGCAAGTCTTCAGGAAGGTAGATCTCCAGCAACAGGGTTGGTGACCACTGCGTTAGAGTGAACTGTGATTTGTCTTGCAGCTGGAACTTCTTTCAGAGCTGCTGTTATAGGTAATTAATTAACCTTCTGACCAATCAGAATTGAGAATTCAACACTACTGTATTGTAAGGAAAAAATCAGATACACCGAGTGTACAACAGGAAAAAGAAATCACTTAATGAAGAGAAGTCTACTTATTGTGTGATGGTATTATCCTGATCGATCGCACTTGCTTCAGATTATAGGAGATAAATTAGAATCTGGTGTAGACAATGGTGTAGGAATCAGTGTCTTTGAGTCCAGCGTATCACTATTTCTTCCAGCTCTCTGGATGACAGGAATTGCTTTCATCCTCCAAGATGTCTAGCAACAAGGAGACTCGGCTAGTGGGTGAAAAACGGTAAAAATGATATTCTAAGAAAATGATCATTTAGGTCATAAGTTGTTTACTATAATGAGGGAAATACTATGTGCTGGAACCCTTTAGGCTGAGCAGTGAAATACAGAGAGGATTTTTTCTTGTTTGCTATATAAAAGCAAGAACCAGCTGTTACAGCTGGGGCAGGTGTAAAATCCCTATTCATGGTTTATGAGGGGAAAATTATAGTATGCAAAGTCAGAATAAACCGAAAAGCTAACAAACTGCTGCTGGAATCATAAGACGAAGATGTCTTGCGCTCATCCCAGAACTCATTCACAATACGCTCACGCGGAACAGTAAGTCACGACTGTCTTTACAGAATATAGCTGTAGAAGTGTAATGACTCAACTCACTAACCGGTGTCGTTCATACAATGCATCTGCTTCCTCATGACACGGTCATCATAAAGTAATGCACTTTCTTCTATTAAAAGACATCGCAGCTACGGCTAAAGGACACTGAAATAGATTTTATTATTGAATTTTGTGGTGCATTTGGCTTGCATTACAGTACCATGCTTAAGACCTGATGTTATCTGGCCAGTTCATTAAACCCACAAGCTTTGGGTCGCTGCCACAACCGAACTGTAAAAACGTCTTCTGCTGTGTTTTGGTGCAGTCTGCAGATGTGCATCGCAAGTGAGTAAGAAGAACAGATTCCTCACACGTGCAGATGGATCTGAAAAAAGAAAAGCTACTCATGCAGACACAGAGATGCCAAATGAACTCCCTTCTTCCAAACCACACGATAAAATCACTGCAGCAACTGCGGAGCATTTACAGTTCATAAAGTCAAATATCTTCCTCAGCACACTTCCTCAGACCTTTGACTTTTTTTGCTGTTTTTTCCCCACTCAGTGCACAGTTTCCACAGACTGTTTTGTCTGTCTGTTTATAGGGTATACAAACTTCATTTCTTTACAGTGTCAGCTACGGTGTTTAATTACAACACACAGTACTGTGCAAAAGTTTTAGGCACATGCAAAGAAATGCTGTGGAGCAAAGATGCCATCAAAATAATGAAATTAAACGTTTCTATATTTTTAAAAAAATTCCATAAAGAGCAGTAAACAGTAGTAAATGAAACAAAGTCAATATTTGGTGTGACAAAAAAATAAAAATTCAAATAAAAATAGTAGTCTCCAGTACAATGTATGCAGTTTTATAAGGAAATGAGCTGGTAAGTTTTATTGAGCATCTTGCAGAACCAGCCACAGTTCTTCTGGAGACTTTGACTTTCACACTTGCTTCTTATTTTTGCAGCAAAACCCAGCAGCCTTCATTGTGTTTTTTGTCTGAAAAGTGTCTCTTACGTAATATGCTGCTTTCTTTAATGACATACAAATGTTTAATTCTGTGCTAGAAAACTAATGTTTGGGAATCTAAAATGTTTTTTGTACTGACTTGATCATGTAGAAGTCATAAAATAAAAAACCTATAACAAAGTTTGTACTAAAAAAAATAGGGTGCCTAAAACTTTTGCACAGTACTGTATAACCACAGTATAATTTGATCAATGTGTACAAAAAGATGCTCACAAATATTTCAATTAATAGCAGGCTGTCCCAAATGCTGAACAGGTTTGTCGTGATATTTAAATATACACTCAATATCCGCTGGTGAAATGTCTAATGCTGAGAGTTAGCTGTATGTATATATAGTTATATATGTAGTTATACATACATATATATATATATATATAAACATTCAGTCTATCCCACATAGCAATTATCCACCTCAAAGTTTGAATACTGCTAATCGAGAGGTAAAAACAAAGCAACTGATTGTGCAAATTATGCTTGCTGTCCCTTTAAATAATAAACTTGCAATCTAGCATCTGGATATAAAAGAGCTAGAGAGGTGACAGAGCGAAAGAGAGAGAGTGAGAGGCCGAGAGAGAGAGAGAGAGAGAGAGAGAGAGTGCGAGAGAGGGGAAATCATGTACAAACCTGCCTCAGAAGTGACCTGATTTACTGCAGCTAATGTGGAAATACCCCAGGAGACTCTATAAATAAATTGCCACGTTTAAAAAGCTTTATTGTGTGCAACGGCAGTGTCTGAGAGGAATATAAGAACGCAGGATGTCTGAATTTTCAACCGATGTGTCATGCGGCAGCACAGACGCGGCACACAGAATGAATGAAAACAAGACCCATTGACTAGTGACATCATACCTGCATCATCGCATCATCACAGCTGCCGGAGCAAGATACTGGTGAACAAGTGGCAACAACTCGTCTCCCTATGACCCATTATCGCCATGGCAACGAGATGAAAGAGTGCTTTGTAACAAAGTGAAATGGAATTTCCACATTTTTCGCCACTATAAGCAGGATGACGGAGAGGTCACATGACCAGCAGTCCATTAGGTCAATGTTGCTGACTCATGGAGTGTCAGTGGAGAAATAGTCTCAATCTGGACATCTGATCAATATAATCCTCATCAAAAGATGAAGCTGATTATTTTGCTATAACAGCATGACCTGAAGTGTGTTACTCCATTTGCCAAAGATTTGAATTTTTAATTTATTAATGAACGTCACACTTTTTACCCATTTATAGTCACATTTAATATTATGTAACGTCCACAGGACAAGTTAGTTCTTGTTATAATTTGAGAGCACTTATAAACAGTCATTACCTCCACATCCTCTTTTTTATCCCAGTTAATAATGAGACCAAAAAAACAAAAAACGCTTGTCATGTTCCAGAGAAACCGAATAAGCATAAACAAAGTGATGACACTGGAGACTCCTTCCATAAATGTAAAGTAAACAAAAAACAAATCAACGTTTATATATATATATATATATATATATATATATATATAATTTTTTTTTTTTTTTTAAAAATAACAACATATTTTCTTAATACATTTATTAGTAATTTTAGATTATGCTGAGCGTCCCCCATACAAGTGCCTGTGAATGAGCTGTTACTACAGAAACGTTAACATTACAACCTACAAATTAATAAATCTAAACCCGGTCATTTATGTCTATGGTTCTCAAAGTCGGGTCCGAGGACCACCAGAAGCACCAAAGTCAACTCCGATGGGATGCAATTGGTGGAAAATTCAGGAAGAGAAAGCTCTATGAAATATTATTTGGCAAATTTCAATACTTCATGAAATAAATTCATACTGAGGAGATGCATGAAAATTATTTTAGAGTTACTGGCTACAAAAAGCTTGAGAACCACTGATTTATGCTACAGCTTTACAGCAGAAACTACTTTCCGAGCTGCTGTTATAAAAAAAAAATAAATAAAATAATAATAATAATAATAATAATAATAATAATAATAATAACAACCCACACCTTCTGAGTGGAGAATTCAACATCGCTGTGGTAATAACAATAAATATGATACAATTATTCTTTTTGCATTTTGATACATCTTAACGCCTAAACACTACATTATGGCCACTTTCTGTTGCTAAACCATACAATTTTCATCCATCATGAAGAACATTAGACTTAATGTGCTTCCAGTAATGTGTTTTTTCGCAGAAATGTTTAGTAATGTTGACGCTTTTTGATTTAATTCAACGACTATAGAAATGCATGCACCATGAAGTGCTACAAAACTCACATGGACCCTTGAATGCTTTCCTAAGGAAATTTTCTAACAGTTATTCTGACTAGGGCTGATAATATAATATTGATATCATGACGTATATGATGAATTACGTCCCCCTCGTGCCACCAAAACAGCTCTGGCCCGTCGAGACATGGACTCCACAAGACCTCTGAAGGTGTGCTGTCGTTAGCAAGATGTTAGCAGCAGATCCTTTACGCCCTGTGAGTTGCGAGGTGGGACCCTCCATGGATCGGAATTGTTTGTCCGACACATCCCACAGATGCTCGATCGGATTGAGATCTGGGGAATTTGGAGGCCAAGTCAACACCTTGAACTCTTCATGTCATGTTCCTCTAACCATTCCTGAACAATTTTTGCAGTGCGGCAGGGCGCATTATCCGGGGTACAGTGTTTAGGTAGGTGGTACGTGTCAAAGTAACATCCACATGAATGCCAGGACCCAAGGTTTGTGGTTTTAATGTTATGGCTGATCGGTGTATATATATCGTGATACATCTCATGTACTGTAGAAAAGCCTCTGAGACTCGTGATGTGATATTTTCTCGATATTACCCAATACTGACTAGCACGCTACTCTACTAAACAGCATACTATATTGACAAATGGTGCATTATTTAGCACTTTTGAACTTATTCTACGATTTCGTCTCCACTATAAACACTCTTCTATTCAGTATAGGTTCTACAGAGGACAGTTTTATTCATCATCTTGCTGTGCTAGGCTCAGGTGGCATGGGCCAAGAAGAAACCCCCTGATGTGTCCTGACATTTAAAGTACATGAATAATACAGGAACACAAGACACATTCAACAGATCTTACAATTCAGAAGGCGGCTGCCATTTTGACTTTAACTCTAGAAGATTCCGCTAGTCTGTTTTTTGTTTCTTTTTTTTTCCCCCATGAAGCAGCGCAGTGTGAGGGTATGATAATGCCATTAACACTGTGCCGTAATTGAGTCGGCTCTTTGGAAGAGTGATGGCGGTGAGTGGGAAGTCATCTTTCAGTCGTTCCTGAGAGAGTGTGAACATGAACTTCAGTGTGGAACGTGTTTACTTCCACCAGATCAGTGCACGAGATCGGAATCTAATTATATCCTCTCCGAAATGAGCGTTATGAAAGAAACGTGGTGGTGGTGAGAAGACAGATGGAAGAGTCTCAGCAACAGTTCGTGTGGGCTTGTGGAAAGGCATCGCTGCACACTCCGGCATGAAGTAATGCCATTCAAATCCAGTACCACCAATTAGTGCAGGACTAATAAGAATAATGGAAGTGAAAATGAAAAAAAAAAAAATGGTGGATTTTTCTGGTTTTGGTTTTGTTGAACATTTAGAAACACCTACACTACTCGCACATGCTGGCACTGGTGGAGGTGCCTCGTAAACAGATTTTTTTAAAAACGTGTATCATTTTTAATACGGTGAAGATTTCTTTGAAGGCATTTATGGAAGGAGTCTCCAGTGTCAGCGCTTTGACCCAACCAGAGGTAAATCTGTAACTTTCCCGAGGTTGTTTTATGGTTTCTCGGTAAAATGACAAGCTACTTTTTTTTTTTTTTTTACTTCAAGAGAGGAAAGACAGGCTGATGAAGGAAAGACCGTTTATAGCTGCTATAATGTAAGTGATGACAGGAACCAGCTTGCTTCATGGATGTTCCACACCATTAAATGCAACTATAAACTGATAAAAAAGCATGCCTTGTACTTTAAATAATAAAAATAGTAACTGTCTGCAAACTGCTATCGTAGAGCAGGTAAAAAAAAAAACCACACATGTTGTTCTTGGAAAATATTCAACTTCAGGGTAGTAACAGTAACTCTGAGTCACGTTGAGCACCATCACTGAATATTTTCCTATAACGTCACACCCTGTCGTGTTTTATTCTTTAAATAACACACGGTCATAACCATAGAATATAACACAGCAATCATATAAAAATGAGACAGGTAAATTACTCACTAAATCTGTTTATCACCCACTGTTACGCTGCAAATTAAAGCAAGGAAATAAAACGGGAATCATGACCGGCATGGGAAGCTCCTTCCATTACATATCATTTTCTCTCTATGAGTCTGCTTCCCATCAGCTCACGGGGAAGATAATTGATGTGGCGGCCTGATTTCGTTAGCGACCCTGGATTCCTAGAGTGCTTCATTTAACACCCAATAAGAGAGAGCTAAACTCATATTGTAGTAGTTAATTAAGAACATTTTTCTACAGTAATTGTTATTCAGGCGGCATATTAAAAAAAACGAGGGATGAGTAAACGAGGGAACTCTTTCCTGTTCGTCAGCTACTCTGGTGTTCAGGGAACTCGTAAGCACATGAAGCAAGGCAAGAGAGGCAACATTTTATAGCATGATAATGTGAAATGGTTAAAAAAAAAAAAAAGGAAATAACGGTTTACATGAACGTGAAAATGTCTTATGTTTGTGGGCTTTCCGTACTGTAGGCATGTCTCAGAGGATCCTTTTTTTTTATTATTTCAAAGGTGTTAATCTAATAACAAATTAATAGTCTAGGAGTTATCATGATGAAATTTCTGGGTGTCCATGGAGAAATTAGACCTGGTTATCTGAACGTAACTGATAGACGAAATCGTGGTTTCAGCATTTTGGTTGGAATTGGGATGACATAGCTGGTTAGTGAGAAACAAAAGTGTTAGGATTTTGTTAGGATGAGAGTTTCCATCACTGCTCATATTAACCCATAAATCTAATTGGCTAATCTAATCTAATGTAATTAACCTATAAAACATTAGCAATGAGTAAGTCAGGGCTGCTGTCCCCCCCCCCCCCCCATAACCACCAAATATTTAACACAGTGTGAAACAGTTAGCTAACTGGAAAGGTCATACATAATGGTGGCTCATCTATAGGGGCAGGTCCATCACTGCCCCCACCATATCAATCATCCGTTTAACAAATGTTAATCTTCATGAAGTCCTCATTCAAAACTCACAATGAAAAAAAAAAAAAAAAAACATTTTAAATTCAGTTGAGATACCAGATCTTGTTTAATAGCAAACAATTGGAAGTAAACCAAATACATTTGCACAAACGATGGCAAAGTGTAAGTCCAGACAGTGTGTCCATAATATACAGAACCATTACTATTATAAGATATATTGCAAAGCTTGGCAGAGTGAAAGGAGGGTTATGGAGTGGGTAATTTCCGTGCATCAAAAATGCGTGTGCACCACAGTGAAGTCTGAACAAAAGAAGAATGAATGTGTCTCCCCTTTCCCAATTCACAAATTGTGTGGGCTAGTTTCAGGTCTTTTGTGGGGGGTTTTAAGATGTAGTTGTATTGAGACAGATGTGTTGTAACAAAAGGTATGTCTAAAACAGTTCAAAATGAGCTGCCAGTCTGTATATTCCTGGGCAAAAAATAAATAAAGGGGCCAAGCCATGGCAAAATATTATGCTTTTAATGGTCTTAACAACAAATCATTGGTCTGAAAATTAGCAAGAATTAAACAAACGCACTCCTGAGACCTCCTGTGCCACCATTTGCTTGTTGAACTATTTGGGGGGAAAAGCTAGAAACAGGGAAATTCACTTATGCAGTCTTCTTGTACACAAAGGTAAAGTAATGATAATGATTAAAATGTTTGTTGTAAAATTCAAAACTAACACTTGGCTGGGTGTACAAAATTAAAATAATGCAAAAATAAAATTAAATAAATAAAATTAAACATTCATCTATCCATTTTCTGTACCGCTTATCCTACACAGGGTTGCGGGGAGCCTGGAGACTATCCCAGGGGACTCGGGGCACGAGACACCCTGGACGGGTGCAATCATACACACATTCAAACACTACAGACAATTTTTGTAGTTGCCAGACAGACAAGTAATTTCAACTATGACAAAAAAAAAACTACTCCTTATTTACAGTTTTCATTTGCTTTGTATGTTTAAACATAATTCGCTTATTGATGTTATAACTACAGCAAGCGCAACTCGTTTTGATTCCCACCGCCTGCCGCACTACACACATCAGCTGAGGCACGATCTGAATCACGAGAGAACCATTTTTTACTAGGTGGACTAATTAGCGTGCAGAAATGACAGATGACTGCCCACTGGAGCTTTTACTTGCCCAGGGAGCATAGCTAATGAATTCATCATTTGCCCACTCTGGCCACTTCATTGGAAGAAATATAAAGGAATCCAAAGCTGAAAGGCACTAACACACAACTAGATGGAAGAAATGGGCTTGGATATTTTAGTGAATTCCAACTCCCCACACCAATTTTCAATTAGCTCTTTAAAAACATACACTCAAGGGGTCGCGAGTTCTCCAAAGACGCCACATGCTTCGTGATTTCAGCAAGACCACAATAAAGGTCTTATAAACATATGAAATAAAAAGTGAAATAAACAGAGAGACAGGGTGAGTGAACGAAGTGACCGAGATGCAATAAAAGCAAAAGAGGAGAGTTAATGATGAAGCTTGTGTCCTGTGACTTGAACTGGAGCATGTTCATTCCAGCTCACTGCTCCTACACACACACACACACACACACACACACAGAGTCAGGGAAGTAGATGATTATTAAAATATTAGCTCACTTTGCTTAACTTGGGCAAAGTCAACCAAGGTAACGTGCTGCACTTTAAAACTTGAAAGCTTTAATCTTTAATTAAGGAAAAATCTACAGAAAGAAGAGAACGGAGTGCAAAATGAGAGAGAGTAATGAGAGTATGAGTATTTGCCTGTAATTCAACGGATTCCTGGAAAAGCGAGCGCTAATAGAGTGGGTCAGAGACGTTGTGGTAAAACTACATACACTCAAAACCTCTAAATGTCTGCAGCTGCCCACACAGGAACCCGAGCGCCACAAGGCTGCTGTAAAAAAAAAAAGTCGGGAGTAAAACAAGACTAGGCAAGTTTCGTTCTGCCAGAACGCCTTCGACTGTGCTGCATTTTTCATGTGACTATCAATGGTACGAAATAAGAGATGCTTCACTTATTTAAGGAAGTCTGTCGCTGGATGGTAGAATTTAGTCTTGCATTTCTAACCGCTCAAAAAAACAATATTTGGTGCCTAAAGCCCTGTAGGCTGTGTTCAGTGCGAAACAATGTGCTGTTTGCATTGTGCACCTCTAAAAATCAACAGTTTATCAACTAACTATGAGTATTAACAACTAGGCTTCCACGCGATTCAGTATGATTCTTAAGACGACTGCTACGATATGATACAATTTCAATTGTTGAAGCAGCGATTCGATATTTGGCGGAATCACCCAATCTGTTATAATACATTACAATATGATTTTGTTTATATGGCAGTTATTCAATATTACCACTGTGTCTGCTTAAGGCAACGATTCCATATTTGGCAGTACCACCGAATCTGCTACCATACGTTACAATACGATTTCGATTCTTAAGGCAATGATTCAATATTCGACGAAACGACAGATTCTGCTACAATACAATGTAATTTCAATTCTTAAGGCAACGATTAAATATTTTGATGATACCACTGAATCTCCTACAATACGATTTCAATTCTTAAGGTAACAATCAATATTTGACAAACCACTGAAGGTGCTGTGATACGATACGATTCTTAGAGTAACAATACAGTATTTGACGATACCACCGAATCTGCTACAATATGATACAATTTCGATTCTAAAGCCAACGATTCAATATTTGGCGAACCTGTTATATGATATGATACAATATCGATTCTTAAGGCTACAGTTCGATATTTGGCGAAATCACCAAATTTGTTACGATACATTACAATACGATTTTGTTTATATGGCAATTATTCAATATTTGACGATACCACTGTTTCTGATATGATACGATACAATTTCGATTCTTAAGGCAACGATTTGATATTTGACAATACCACCAATTCTGCTACAATACAACGCAATTTCAGTTCTTAAGGCAACGATGAAATATTTGAGATCACTGAATCTCCTACGATGTGATACGATACGATTTTAATTAAGACAGCAATCCACTGAATTTGCTACGATACGAATAGGCACTAACACTGGAGACTCCTTCCAAAATATAACATTCGTAAATCAAGAGAAATACTTGAATTCATATTGATCATAAGGAATGACAAAAAAAAAACTGTTATTTTTGTTTTGTCACATTTTCATCAACCACAAGATGAAATTGAACTCCTTTAATGTTAATGAATAAAACCCAGCACTTTAGAGTGCAGATTTATCTTATCGTTGATGGAATGTAAAAACTTTTCATGTCTTCATGCTGAACAGTAGTGATTATGATGATGTTAATACAATGATTAGTATTCTATCGTCTCTCCAACTGGAATCAAATAAAGTTCCACTATTTAAAATAAACTTGCACTGGTTTGGGCGAGGGTCGCGTCTTGTTCAGGTTCCCTCAGCAGTGTGACGAAAACTCGGTGCTATCCAAATAAAACATGCAGCAGGCGTGTCAACACGAACTCGTTTGTTAAATAGTTGGATGTGAACAAACGGTCACACTGGGTTTCTGCGGCGATAAGATGTTTAATTTATGAAGTGAAGAAAGTTTCTTCCTGTTCCACTCTCAGATTGGGACATGCAGGGAGTTGTTAGGACTGCGTGGGAGATGATGGCGCAAAATTGAATGTGTTCCTTCTGTTTTTTCCTTTCTCTCTTCCTTCCTTCTTTCTGTTCACGTATCATTCTGGTGGCAGTGCTTCACAAACGGCGTTATCGGGCCCGGTTATCAGCCCGTCACACTGCACAGGGAAGATAAATATAGGCAATTAAAATTTAAATTGCTGTGCACATGGCTGTGACACTCTTTCCTCTCGCTTTCTCTCTACGTCCTCCTTCTCTCTCATGCTCCTCCATCGGTCTATGTATAATTTAGTTTCTCAACAGTATCACATGCACAGACAAACAACATTTACATAAGCTTCTGAAATGAATTGCTGAGGACCAGCTACTGCAGTTAACTGGTCAGAAGTCATTGAAATGTTCTGTTTTATTTCTGTAGCACTGTTAACAACACACATTGTCACAAAATAGCTTCACAGAACTCCAGACGTGTATATAGATCTCTAATGAGCAAGCCGGTGGTGACAGTGGCAAGAGAAAAGAAGGAACTCTGAAAGGAAAAAAAAAAAATCTCAATATACAGGGAAAACAAGCGTGTCCACCATTTCAAGTAGCTATGCAGTCAGGAACTGCTTGCTGGCAGTGGCAAGGATGAAGTAATGTGGAGTAAACAGTAAAGACAAACAAAAAGAAACAAACAGTATATTTTTAATATATGTTTCCTTTTAATATCCTTTTACAAATTGGTTTGAAAGCGCCTGAGCACTTACCAGCTCACTTTATTTGTAAACACAAAGCAAAAGTGCCGTTTTTAACTATTTTTTCAGCCAAAAATATTCAGTGGCATCCCTAATAAGTGTAGTTAATTTATGTTAACTGTCTAATGTTAGCCAAGTCGAACAAACGCTTATAAATTGTATTTCACATTAATGAACTCAAAATATTCTGCATTTACCGTGACTGAAAACAAGGGATGGGAGATGAGAAAACAAGGGATGAGATGGGAGGTAGGGGCGGGGCTTCCAGGCGGTGTCAGTTAATATCGGCGTTCAAAAAACGTCCGCAAATCATTTCATGTTCGCATGGTGCACTGGGTCACCTTCCATTTTATTGGAGAGAAAGACAACCCTTTGGGGGTGTTTTTGAGTGGTTACTCTTAATAGTGTACTCTAATGTTAAATTGAGGAGCTCCTACACAAAATGAGTGAAGACTGGCAGGTCTGGTAATACAGGGTGTCCCAAAAGTTACATACATTGGGGGAAATTAAAAATTTCATACATAGTTTATATTATAAATTATATTTTTTTTTCAGACAGCCTTTAAGAACGCCTTTGACAAAAGAAGAACGTATTGAAATCGTTCTCATGGCTGGATCGGGAAGCCGTCACAAGGTTGCGATGGACTTTAACAGGAAACATGGCGAGCACATCACACACGACACTGTTGCCAAACTTATTAACAAATTCAAAAAGACTGGTTGTGTTACGGAGCAACCGTGAAGAAGTGGACGTCCACTAACGAAGGCACAACCGACTTGGTGTTGGCAAACATAGTCCCCTATGCATGGAGACTCCTTGAATAATATAATTAACGTACGTGTCACTAGATATCGCCGAGAATATTGCCTAGAGACGATGAAATTGTTTGCACGCACAAGCTTAGCCGTTGCATTTGAATGCGTTTCAGCAGAAACGTGGAAGTTTTTGCTTAATTCCCACTGAAAGAGCAGTGTGATCCTCAACAGAGCCATAACAAGCCACATTAAATACACTTGTAACCCAAGTTTTCTCTGGGGCACTAAGCCCAAAGCTCTGATTCAGCATTACAGACATGCTCACAGTTAATGCTACGTGGCACTCCAGCAAACAACACATGTAAACACCGCTACAAGTTCAGAACCTCCTCTGTTCCAGACCTTTTAATTATTCAGCTTGCAATTAAGAGGCGCATTTGGAGAAACTGACTGCGAGGCTGAACTGTGCCGTTTTGATTGTACATCAATAATTCGCCTGCAGAAACTGAAACTCAGACTGCTCATCCTGTGATCAATACTCCATCGACTTGCTCGCTGAATTGTGTTTTTTCAGCCCTGTGGTTGTTACCGATTGTTCCAGGCGATACCATGTGGCGCGTTCAAAAGAGTTCTGTTTTCTGTTTTTCTTCACCTCGCACCAGATCAGACCTCAGCGACTACTGATACACTTGGAGAGTTGAGGAGAAGAAGATATACAAATGAATAGGCTAAAACCTTTATCTAGCTCATCGTGGCTCATTGTTCATTCATTTGTTCATTTTCAGTAAGAGCTTTATCCTGGGCAGGATCGTGGTCGATCCAGAGCCTATCCTGGGGATGGCTACCAGCACGGTTTTGAAACTGGAGAACCTCGAGGAAACCCACATCGATGCTGGAAGGGCATGTGAAACTCCAAACAGACTGTAACCCAAGCTCGGGGACCACTGTACCACCACTGGATCTTGCAGTTCATCAGGATTGAATGGCTTTCTGCATTAGTGTTCCTCTGATTAAGAATGACGGCTTGTACTTGAACTTAACATTGGTCGTTCCTAACCTATTTTGTGTCAGAACCCAGGAAAGCTGAAGAGCTACCCAATCTGCAAGAGTTAAAGTAGTTCATGTATGCATCTTTAATGACCCAACAATATGAGCTCTTTAGCACTATCACCCACTAGCCTGATCCTAAATGCCTATTAAAGTGCCTATTCATTTTTTTTAATGGTGCTTCCTTCTTTTTTATTAAAATACATAACTAGTTTTACAGAATCATTATATTTAAAAATGTGAGCATTATCTGCCTTGCTGTAAACCTCAGTCACTTTGTATATGCATCTCACCAATGACCAAATTAATTCCTGTGTCCTTTTATGCTTATTGCGAATTTTAATAATAAATGTGACACAGCAGTGAGACAAGACAGAAATATTCTGACTGAGTATTCGTCTTAAAATCCTGAAATCATAATGCACATTACAATATTCTTAAACAGGAAGGTGATGTATGGTTGGAGTCGCATTAATGTCTTTGCCATCTGCAACGGTTACATCAGCCTGTAATGGAGGCCTGACGCATGATGTATGCTGATCTACAACCAGATCAGACCAGATTAGAAGAACACTCACCTCCATCTTGGTAATGTCTCTCAACATCACGGAGCGAAAATTCATATTGTAATAACAGATAATTAAATTGTGTCATATATTCAGTGGGTGAGATAGAGAGTGAGCGTATGAATGCGGCATGGGAACATGTGATGAAGTGATGCGAGGATGAGGAGGAAGGCGAGGTAGGGTTGAGCTGCTGTACGGTTATGTCTTTCCCATCTGTGCTGGATCAGCCTGTAATCAGGGCGTAATGTAAGCTGATCCAGGATCAGATCAGTTTTCCCTAAAGATATTCCTGTAATATTCCTACAGTTCAGACGCAAGCGGCTTGTGCTTGCTTCTTTTCATACTAGAACACATTTTAATTCTAATTTTCATCATATTTACTGTGCATATTCAACCACAAAAAAAATAACAATTTACATTCACCTTTTTAAGATCCAAATGTTCTACATTTGTTTATAGGGAGTACTGTAATTCCTGAACCTTCTCGCTGAATTACTCGTCACAGTCTAGTTACAGGTAACTAGTTAACACGGTGAATCTGAAAATACAGTGCCCTCCAGAATTATTGGCACCCTTCATGAAACTGAGCATTATACAATACATAAACATTATTTATACATGTATAATTTTATTAAATATAAAATTTTTATCTACTTTATATTCTTAGGTTTGTGCATGAAAAAAAACTTCGTAAGCTCTAAGGCCAAGGTTGAACCGCCTGACAGAGGCAACCAGGCTTTTGGCTGAAATAGGGCTGTGGTAGCTCAGTGGTTAAGATGTTGGCCTACCGATTGGAAGGTCATGAGTTCAAACCCCAGCACCACCAAGCTGCCACTGTTGGGCCCCTGAGCAAGGCCCTCAACTGCTCAGATGTATAAATGAGATAGATGTAAGTCGCTCTGGATAAGGGCGTGTGCCAAATGCCGTAAATGTAAATATCCAGGAACATAGTAAAATTCTTGATGCCATGACCTGCTTGACTGCTTTAAACAGGATATAGTTAATATATAATCAATAAATAAATCAATTTTAAAAAACAAAGAAAAACGCATAATCGTTGATTTTTATAAGGAAACATTTATTCAGTATTTATGTACGGAGTCTTGTGTGCCAGTGCTTTGTAGCAGTCGTTGTGCCCAGTGCTGGAGAGTCTTCAGACAGAGGAGTTTACACTTTATGGTTTCTCTGTAAAATGACCAGCTCTGATTTTTGAGAGCGAGAGAGATAGATTGGGAGATGTTGGTGAGGGAACGAATGTTTATCGCAGCAGACGTTCCACAGCATTAAACTTTACCTATAAAACGTTCAAATGTGCGCCGTGTAGTTCATTAATAAATTATTCATTGTGATCGTTGGCAAGTCGCTGTGGTATAAGTGGAATAACACACTCCAGTCTGTGCACTTACATGAAAATAATCCACTTCGGGTTGGTAACGGCACTCTGCTTCACATAGTGCTGCATCACACCACCCACTTTCATATCCTTTAGGGTGTCAGTCAGATATCGTCACATGCTGTATATTTTTGAGAGAAAATACTATTATTTAAGAGCGAAAAGGAGCTCATGATAGTTGAATATAAGCGTTTAAAAAAAACAAATAAAAAAAAACATTGCTTTCAGCAGGGAGCAGCACCTTATAACCTCTTCAAATAAAAAAAAAAATAGAAATGCTCACTTTTTAACATACTTTTGTTAAGATTCAACATAAATATTAATTACATCTCTGAAACAAAACAACACTTTCATTTTGTCTTAGAGTTATGCAGACTTTTGCACTGTCATATTTCTCTTTGCTTATAGTAGAAAAACAGTACAGTGCTACGACTATTATCTGTACTAGCTATGTATGGCAGGAAAAAACATAGATTTATACATATTTAAAAAAACGTGTCTGAATGCTAAATCTTGCCCTTTTTCACCCCAGTGTTAAACACCACACCCAGACTTTAAATCTGTATCAATAGAGAACACTGACAGGCCTGAGGTTGGGGGAAGGGATGGATCTGAGCACTGTGCTATAATAATGAGGAACTGCTAACAGGTTCACTTTCAGATTATCTAACAGAACATAGAGGCATTGTATCTGCTGAAATCCTGTTATCTTCCACTGATACGAGCAGGCAATGGGCAGCACCATAAATTTTCACCTAATTATCCCGTGAGCAAATCATTTCCAGACGGTGAGGCAGCAAACAATTACGCCGAACTTGGGTTAGTGAGTAAAAGCTGACTGAAAGGCAATAATGTTCTTGCAGGAGGAGAACATGTGCCCGTGCGGATGAGTAATGATCTGAGCTACGGCGAGCGATGCTGCGCAGCGGACACTTTTTCTTTCTCGGGCTGGAAAGGTTTCACAATCATGCCACAAATACCCCACCATCATCTCCAAGAGTCTCTCAATAACAGCCAAACATAAGCGTGACTGCTCCTCTGGGTGGAAGTGTACGAGTCTATCAGAACATCAGGCCATCGACAGCTTGCGTGCTGTGACACATTACACCGATTCACAAATTGGTGGGGAAAATGGCGTCCTTCATTTTATGCAAAAATGATGACACATTCCACTGTAGACATGGCAAAGATGGACACAAACAGCTATGTATTGAATAAACATTTGCCACTTTTGAGACTCTCAAACATCAGCAATAAATTCAGTAAGGAATAAAAAAACAACGATTGATGTGGAGGAAAATTACTGACACTGGAGACTCCTTGCATAAATGCATTACTTTCTTTGTCAAATAATAGCACGTTGTAACCTGTTTATTAAGAGATTAATTGGACCATCCAACATACAAGTCTTTATGAATGAGTTATTGCTATAGAAATGATAACAGAAATGTAATTATTCGTGTCTGACCAGTGAACACGGCCAGGGGTTTCCCCGGATGTAAGCTCTCATGCAAATCGGACGCGTCTCAACGCCTCGCACCTTGGCTCAAGTGGACACACTGATAACAGTAGTGCAGTGTGAACGCTGACCTGTTTGCATAGTATTTAAATTATTCACAAATTTCTATCGCTTGACAGCTTCCTGTATGCGCTTTAGAGGGAGTACAGAGTTTATCAAAGAAATAAAGTCCTCCGTTTTTTTGTACTTCCTCTAGACCCTGCCTCAAACCATCAAAATCCTTAAACTTTCCTAATCTTTATTAAAAAAAAAAATGTTTAATTTAAAAAAAAAAGATGACACTATAGATGTTGCCTAAAAGACATGAAGAAAGAACAAGATGGTTACACTTTGATCAATTTATCGCTGATGCACTTAACGTTTTTCCTGTGCAACCAACCAACCAACACCCACCCCCAAACGTCCCAGCTCCGTCTTCCTTCCTCATCTTCAACTCTCAGAGTATTTTTAGGTTTAAATAAGAAACTCTGACCATTAGCAGGACCTGCCACATCCATTACATCCAGCCCGAGTGAAGGGAAGGAAGAAAACCACTAACAGCTCTGAATCATTTCAGAGCACCCACTCGGCTGTACAGATTGTGGTGATCCATATAGAGCTTAATAGAGTAAAGAAGCTAATAATAAATGTAGAAATGAGGACAGGCACGGCTGGCTATGGGTTGCCATCTCTCCAATTACGAGAGAGCAAGCTGAGAGGATAGTGAGAAACGTATGAGGCAGAATTTCTGTGTCCTATCTCAGTTTGTTCTTCAGTCGCAAACTCAAGAGCCCAAATAGCCTAAGATGATTTAATTACAATAAAAAATAGTGTTATTAGAGTGGAAAATGTACTCAAGGTACTCTAAGAGTAGCTGTAATTTGTAATATTCCACTTCTGCCAGAAAGCCTCTTTTCACTTCCCCCGCTTTTGGACGACAAGCACACAGACTCTGTTATTACAAGTCATTACTGCGGGCCAGAAATGTTAGGCAGGATTTAGGAGAACAATTCCCCAGTACAGTAAAAAAAATGTTTGCTGCTTTGCTGGGAAGAGGAAGGCTGTTTTCTTTGTTGTTTTTTTGTTTTTTGGCCACGAAATAAAAACAGACGTTACATAATCTGTCGTCTTAGAGAGACTGTGATGTGACAAGCAAACGCAGTACATATGGAGGACAAAAAACAAAAAACCCTGAACCATCCATTTGGATTGAATCATATGGAAGAGGTTTTTATCCAAAGCAACAAGTGAGGCAGAATCCAAGAATAGAGCTTAACAATTGACACCTTGCTCAAGGGTCAAAATGTGGCAGTATCGGGATTTAAACTCACATCCTAGTGGTCAGAATCACAATGCCACTGCTGCTCATCATGGGACCATTATGTATAGTTCTGCCTTTTTGTTTTTTTCCACAAATAGCTGTTTCTCAGGAACCATAAGTCCGATTGAGCTGAAATTTGGTGTACTGCATCATTGTGCTAATCCCTAACTGGTCTTCTAATCATCAGCCAATCAGCATTCAGAAGGCATTTCACAGGGTCACCATTGAGCTACCATCATGAAGCTCTTTAAGGACTGTTTAGTGTTCTATGCAATTTGGCAAGAACTGGCTACTTGGGTCATTATTTGCAAGAGGTGCTTGGACACCACAGATCACCACTTCTGGCTAGATCTGTATATTATACATTTATGAATATGCATTTCGGATGTTTCTGACTAAGCAACAAGAATGAGTACAGTACGATAAATAAACTGGCATTCTTTAAATTTTGTCAAGAAGTACATGGATGTCAGGCCAAAAATTAAAGAGGCAGCACAAGAGATAAAGAACTTCAGAAAATCCATACCATAATTGTAAAATTTATTGGTCAGAATCACCGTGGATCTGGAGCCTATCCTAGGAACACTGGGCAAAAGGCGGGAATACCTTGGTTGGGATGCAAATACATTGTGGTCCACCATGTACAGACAGATTTACATCTAAGAGCAGTTTAGTGCAAACCAGAGAAACCGGCGAAGAGTAAAACCAACACAGCCACGGGGAGAACATGCAAAACTCCAAATAGTAAAATCACAATGCAGAATTAAACTGTGTAATATTTTTTAATGTAGTATGAGTAACAGAGTGGGTGAATGAGTGCGTGTTGTGTCTGGAGATACAAAGAAAGCTAAGGAGAAAGGTGAGGTATGGTTGTGTTGCTGTACATTTATGCCTTTCCCCATCTGTGCCAGAAAAGTCTGTAATTAGGGCGTGATTCACGTCGATCCAGGATCAAATCAGTTTTTTCAACTGAAATAAACATATATCTTATAATAAGAAAAAAAAAAAAAGAAAAAAACAAGACAACTGTTCATTTCTCTTTGTGCTGAACATCGTACCCGGACGCAGAGTCTTTCATTCTTCCTGGCATCTCCATCAATGATTAAAGACCTGCTATTCTGTTAATGATTTCACGACTGACATAAAAAAAGGCATGACTCCAAGAGAAGAGTTTGTGAAGGGGGGAGATCTACTTAGGAAAAATTAGATGAGACGATGATGTCTTTAAAAATGTGCTTGCATGTCTGCCTCAAGCTCTAATCTAATAAGGCTCTTTACTGCTGAACATGGTCCTTAATGAGTGGAAAACACAAGACTTAATGAGCAAGACAGAGCGCTGTGGCATCCTGAGGGACGTATCCACCGAAAGATGGGCTTAATATTCTCCAAATGAAGACCATAATCCTTTATGCAAGTGCTAAGTGAACAAGTAGACCAAACACAGGCACGCATGTGTGTTTGTTGAACACAGCTCCAAGTTCTCTGGAAGGTAAAAAGTGTCGAGGACAGTGGCGATACAGTACATTTGGTTGCAGACCTACTATCCAGAATCACTAAAGAATCATTAAAGTTCATTTATACGTTCATCTACAGTAATCGATTTAGGGTGAGTGCTACGGTGGATCTGGAGCCTGTTCCAGGAACACTGGGCATGAGGCAGGAATACACCCTCACTGGCCACTGGGGTGTGTGACTTGCAAAGAGTGCTTGGACCCCACAGATCGTTGCTTGCAGCTATATTTCTATTACATATTTATGAATATGCATTTGGGCAGCATGGTGACACAGCAGGTAGCATTGCTGTGCATTATCCAAGTGGGTTTCTTCTGGGTTCTCCGGTTTCCTCCAAACTCCCAAAATTCCAGTAAGTAGACTGGCTAAGATAAATTACCCCCTAGGTGTGAAGGAGTGTGTAAATGTGTGTGCACGGTGCTCGGCAACGGACTGGAATCCCATCCGGGGTGTATTCCCGCCTGATGCCCAGTTTCCCGGATAGGCGTCGGATCCACCGCGAGCCTGACGAGGCTAAAGCGTCTGTGATATAGACGATCCAGAGCCAACTCAGGGAACACTGAGAGTGAGGTGGGAATACACCCTGGATTGGTTTGGACACACTCATTCCCACCTAGAAGCAATTTAAAGTCACCAGAAGGTTTTGGGAGGTGGGAGGAAATCAGAGAACTCTGAGGAAACTCACACAGACGCGGCCTATGAGAACTCCGGCTCGAACCGGGAAACCTGGAGCTGTGATACAGCAAGGCTACCCGCTGTGCCACCATACCACCCGGTCATCAAGGCTGAATGTGTTTAAATCATCTTTCTGGCAGCTCATCACTATGAAGATATCCAGACACCCACCCACCTGCGCCAAACTACTCTCCACACAATAACAAATCCATGCTGAGCATGTGAATCTCGCACTAAGAGAACGAGTGAGGATTCAGTACCAGCCTCTTGCTCTGGAAACAAGCACTTCTCTTTTTCTATTAAAGCCTCTGTCATTTATTAACCCAGAAAGTACACTAGACTCATTCACTTTCTCTTCTGCTCTACCCAGTAGTGAAGTGATTGATGTGGTTGGTAATAAAGACAAAGAAATTTGTGCATACTAATAAGATCAGTGTTTAGAAGATGTAGCTTAAGGATTTTATACTCAGCGCAGCAGAAAACAAGAGCCTTAAATGTAAAAGGGATCTTCACATGGTTCTTTGTATAGTTGAGGGTTTATAGTCTTTAAAAGGTTGTAGCTTTGAACGCTGGTGTACGGCTCAACATAGAACCTTTAAGACCAAGAGGGACAATTGAGCAAACCTTAAGAGTTTTTTTTTTTTTTTCCCCAAGCTTTTTTCTCCACTAAATTCTCACCACGAAAAATAAATCTGAAAAGAAATAGGAAAATGGGATGAAAAATATAATAAGCCCAAAATATATTCATGTAAACTTTGCTTTGGCTGTTTAAAGATAACAGATTATTTTTGTTTAATTTGGTGCTGCAAGCTGTAAAGCTTCCCAAACCCTGGGCATAGAATTTACCGTTTTAGGGGGCTAAATATCAGTCAGTTTTATTGAAAGAGGTCTATACAGATCTATAATTTATATCCAAAGACAGACTGGTGTTTAAGAATCCTTGACCAAAGGTACGCATGCTGCAGCTGTGCACAAGTACCATCTAAGTTGCTAATTCAATAAAATGCTCCCATATAACCGTCCTTTTTGTTGTTCACTTCATTTTTAACCGCGCTCCCATCAGACCGAGAGGAACGACTCGCCTAACATTCCTCACGACGTGAATAATAAACGCAAATCTCGAAAAAGTTCGTTTCCAATCCAAGTTTAACAGCCTGGCCTTGATTGAACAGCAGGTTGATGGTTAAACGGCTCTCAACCCAACTTTGGATCAAGCAGTTTGAAGCTGAAGTTACTACCGTAGTGAAGTGGACTGGAGATAAACAAAATAATTGGACAGGTCCAGAAAGTAACTGAGCCCATAATGAAAGATCATTATTCTCTAGTGTTTCTCATTGTATGAGCCTCATTCTTCCCGAGGCTACGAAATTCATTATTGGGATGTGTTTTGGTCTTTCTTCCTTCTTTTATTATTTTTTTTTTATTTGATTAGCCGTTGCATTTAGGTGTTCTCTAAACGAGCCTTGTGGATTTAGCTGTTTAATTAGATGCTATTCGGTGTTGTTGCGCCGTTAAACAGTTTGTCCTCAGTTATAGGTTTTTCCACAACTTTGTAAATGAACCTGTAACTGCGAAACCTGGTTTATCAATGTTTCAAAGAAATACAAAGGAACCGTGTGTGGATTAAAAACAGACAAATTCTCAGAACACACTCGGTGCAGAGAGAACAGCCTTCAGCTACGTGTGTTCAACACTCCGAGTCAGAAATGATCGGAGATGGAAGGCTTACTGGCAGGACTAGACTGAATCGTGAGAATACAGGAACATACCTGGAAACTGCAAACTGCCTTGTTTTCTTTTGTTAAAGGGGTCATTCATTTGTAAAAGCTTAGGAGCTTTTAAGTGCAGTAGAAGCCTTGGAGGCTAAAGCTAACCCAAGGGGCGTTACATTTCTGACACACTCGTGAGACTTTCGGCCAATCACAACGCAACAGTTCAGCTGGCCAATCAGAGCACTCTGGGCTTTTCAGAAGGAGGGGCTTTGGAGAAATCGGAGCGTTTCAGGCAAAATGGGAATAGAGGCAGTGCAATAATGTACATCATTTGACAAATAATGCGTTTTTTGAACATTAAAGCATGTCAACTTATTTTATTGCACCCAATAAACAAATGTTTAAAAACGTTTAAAAATCATGATGTGTCCCCTTTAAAGCTAAAGTATAAACCCCATGGGGCGTGTTGTTATAGGAAAATTCTATAAAAACCTTGTTATGGATTTGTTAGCCTGCAGCCTTTCTGTATTTTTTTTTCTCAACAACAACATTTCCTTGTGTTCATGTTCGTTAATTGAATGAGACAGTGCTGCTTTTCAAATTGATCATGTTGATACGTCGTGAAATTGCTGAGTAGTTACTCAGGTTTAAAGATAACGACAGGGGCAATGTGGTTGGTCATAAGGGGTCGATAAGGACAAAGTTAATCAAACTTAATTGTTAATGTAATAAAAGTTAACAATAGGGACAAAGTCTGCAAGGGCTAATGAGGAAACAGACACACGCACACGTACACTTACTTGCTTTGCCTCTTTGATGCTCGAATTGCTGACTAGGCTTTCTAACTATTCTGATAATACTGGAATTCTGATCAGCTGTTAGAGAATTATTGTGAACAGTGCATTCCTACAAGTCGATTAGAAGCTTTCCTCTACATGCTTAATCAAAAAGATTAAGTAGCCCAAGTTGACTTGCTTAAGATTCAAGAGAGTGGCTGTGAATGGATTTCTTTCTCTTTCAGATCAGATGGTGAAAGAGGGAGGCCGTGTCTAATTAACAACAGGGGAAGTGAAGGAGACAGTGGTGTCAGCAGGGCGTCTCGGGGCCAGGGGTCCCCAACATCTGCCTGTCGCTTTTTTGTAGAGGGTTTGTGTGGTACAGACAGCAGACGGTTAACCCGACATCGTCCGGCCTGGTACGGCTCCACTGCGCATCTCATTTATACTGTCGGTTTATTCATAAGTTTCAAGTTCAAGTTTCAAGTTTATTTGTTATTTGTACAGATGCCAGTGACAGTTGTACATTGAAATGCTTAAAGTGAGGTACAGGTATTCCACAGCAATTACTTCTACCTAAAAAAATAAAAATAAAAAAAAAGTGTCCCATCACATCACTCCTCTGTCAAAATGCACTTGGATGAAAACAGCAACTTTTTACCAGCAGCATCACCATGTTTGAAAAGAGAGAATTTTATCAATTTTCTTTGACGTTCTTTGAAGTTATAATGATGAGACAAAGAGAAACGATAGGTCTTCTTCCTGCTACTCTGGCAAGCACCGCATTACTTCAGTCAACCTCAAATCACTCAAGAATGCTGGAGTCCTTCTATGATGATGAAGAAATAGTGTGAAATGTTTTATTGAATAGGGAAACATCTCATTTTTTGTGACCAGCTGCCAAGCAACCTTTCATGTTGCGCCATTATTGTGAACAAGAAAACCAGATGGGAGTGTTTAGATGCGAGTCAAATGACCAGACATCAGATACTTTAGAACCTCATTTGAATGTGACAATCACAAAACTGCAATACCACAAATGTCAAGTATGGCATCCAAACCTGGCTAAGCACCGCTGCTTAAAACTAGTCACCCCATATCTGCTTGTTGAACATCCCATTCCTGACTTGTTCATCACTTTGCTGTTATAATAACCTCCACTCTTCTGCAAAGGCTTTCTACTAGATTTTGGAGCGTGGCTGTGGGGATTTGTGTTCATTCAGCCACAAGAGCATTAGTGAGGTCAGGCACTGATGTCGGGTGAGGAGGTCTGGGGTGCAGTCGGTGTTTCAGTTCATCCCAAAGGTGTTCAGTGGGGTTGAGGTCAGGGTTCTGTGCAGGACATTCGAGTTCTTCAACACCAACCTTGCCAAACCATGTCTTCCTGGACCTTATTTTGAGCACAGGGGCATTGTCATGCTGGAACATGTTTAGGCCTCTTAGTTCCAGTGAAGGGAAATTGTAAAGCTACAGCATACAAAGACATTCTATACAATTGTGTTTTCCAACTTTGTGGCAACAGTTTGGAGAAAAACCTAATATGGGTATGATGGTCAGGTGTCCACAAACTTCTGGCCATATAGTGTACTTAGGTGCTAAAAGAAATACTGCACAAAACTGATCAAGCGTATTGACCAAACACAGGCAGGAAATAAACCACTAAAGATGTATGTAACGACATGAAAACAAAAATTCGATATATTTGACCCTCATATTGATCCAATTAAAAGCAGGTCATGATAAACTCTCTAATGAACGCTGATGTGAATCCAGCTATTTCATGACCGTGCTCCAGCAGCCATGACTGTGCATGTGTGTAGGTCAAGGTCTGGCCTGTTTCAGGCCCAAGTATAGAAAACGAGCAAGCAAGTGAATAGGCAAAGTCTTGGCATTTGTGCATGACATTTAAACAAACACTATCAAATATCAGCGAGCGGTGGAGCACGCTGCCACACAGAACACAGAGCCACAAATGTTACATTAATGTTAGAAAACGCTCATCTGCATATGCAGCGTAACGAGCATGCTGATGTTTCCTACAGACTTTAGATCATAGCACACAATGCAAGCTGCTACAAATGAGTCTGTCGGCTACATAAAGGAATAAAATACGATTAAACTTAGATCATGTGCAGCGTTCGCCTGTGAACACAAGTCCCCGTGCTAGCTGTTACTATAGAAACGACATCTCAGAATAAGTGCGTAATATAAACCTGTGATTTGTGTTGCAGTCGAAAGTACTGTCAGAGCTACCATTATGGAAAAACGATCAACATCTACTGACCAATCAGAATCCTTCAGCGCTGTGGTATAATATTAAATAGAACCCTGTTTATCCTATTTGGTTACCCAAAACACACACACAGTTTCCATTATTCTCTACTGTGCATGAGCATAGACACACAATACAAGTTTCCTGTGTATCTCCCCAACCCGCACACACACACACACACACACACACACACACACACACACACACACACACACACACACACACACACACACACACACACACACACACACACACACACACAAAATACCTTCCACCTATTCTCTACAACAGTCTTTTTGTGGTCACGTACACAGTACATATGGGTGGGCAAATATACCAAAAATAATATCCTGATACCTTTTTTTTTTTTTTTTTTTTTTAAACAATACACACTGCCGTTTTTACAATATGCATTCCAATAATTCTACAAACAACTAAACTAAATAATTTAACACCAGAAAACAGGGGGGGCACTTGAGATATTCGGTGAAAAAACAGACACTTGTTGCTGTAAGTAACAGATGGAGACCTGTAACGTCTCAGAAAAACTACAGTATTATGTAACTTACAATCTTATATTACATATATTACTTTTAATATCATTACTGAACCCTTTTTTTTTAATCTACCTGGTTTTAAAGAGTTATTCTTTCTGCAACCGCAAGACAAATAAATCAGCAGTTTAGCAGACATTCCACAACATTTAATGTAAACAATAAACCAATGGGGGGGAAAAAAATAAATAAATAAGCTTACAAGTTGTTATGGTTGAGGCTTGTGTAAGGGGAATGTTTATTTAATATTTATGGAAGGAGACTCCAGTGTCAGCGCTTTATAACAGTTACATTTAGACATGCTCCTTTTAGGCTTCTGTTGCAGAGGAAGACTTCGATGTAGCTATAAATGGCTAAAAATGATAGCTGTGTTGTCTTTCTAGAACAAAGACAAATGTGTAAATCGATGGCAGGTTGTTGTGGTATTTTGCAGAACAAAGCACTCTGGGGGAAAAAGTGTTCAACTTTGTAGCAGGGATCTAAGCAAAACTAGCCAATCGTGGGGGCCGGTACGCTTATGTATGCGGAAGGGGGCGGACCGTGCTTTCCTCCGAGTGCGTCACACTGCCTTGTGACATAGCAATGAGCAGCAGTTCGAAAAGATGCGGTGGATGGCTTCGCAGGAATTATTACACCGTCCCCGACACTGCTTATTTTTTTTAAAAAATGCACATCCATGTGCACATTGTAACTTCCATGACACTCAGCCATAACACTGTATTCAACCAATCTTGTTTTTTTTAGAGCTAGTGTCAAACTGTTCCAGGAACTGCTGAGGCATATTTACTGTTGGATGAATAACTATTCGACCTATTCTATTCTCCCGGAGTTCACCACCGATCTCAATTCTGTTCTAAAGGTTTCTCGGTGAAAAATAGGCATGCGCTGTGCTGAGAGTGTGCTGAGAGTTGGTAGTCTGTTTGTAATGCCAACCAGCAGCAGGTTTGGATGAGGACCAGCAGGAAGGTGAAGGCTTGGGGGAGGAAGATTAATGTGTCCAGACTCTGCAGTTCATCATCTCAAAAGGTTGTTCCAGAGGTGCTGGTCAGACTAAATGCTATTCCACGTTCGTCGAAACCTCCACACTCTACAAGATCAAATGTGTGTGGAGTAGGACATGGCTGGTCAGTCAAACCATAAACATGGCTGGTCAGTCAAGCCTTGAGACTTGTACATTTACACAGTCCTTCACCTCGGAGCTAAAGCTAAATCAGTCAGCAGTGGGGTTTCTAAGAAATCTCCGCGCTTGGACTCCGGTCAAATCTGATAGATTTCAGTAATCACTCTGATATACTGTACAGACTGTTCTTTATGTTCTTTATCAGGTTATTGTCTGTTGCCTGTCAGGATGTTTGCTTACAGATGACCGTAAATGTAGTTGTAAAAGGTTTAAGGGCAGGCTGTCTCAACACTCCAGGAACACTCAAGGAAGCAGAACGAACTCATTTTCTTTCTTGTAGCCTTTCGTCCTCTGATTTTCGAACGTTCATGCTCTGACGTTTGCTCTGACAACAAGAACATGAATGTTTTTAATAATTCAAATAAAAGCACCGTTCTTTACACGGACGCACTGGATAGCGGAAGTGAAACCGTCGAGGGCTTCGGCGCAGAAAAGCTTTATGGGAAAAAGATTGGTGGACGCTGCCAAGTGTTACAGAGCGCTGGAGAAATGCGTCAGGCGCACACTACGCTGGGTGCTATCCGAAGACCCATGAAAAAGGAAATAAAATGCTTTTGCTCTCGCTCGGTGGAGTGCACGAACTCTAAATCGGCTCCATCCCAAATGAGCAGTTGGGGTCCAAAACAAAGCTTCAATACCGTGTCATAAAAGAAGACATCGAGTTATTGTGCTGGCTTTGCTGAAATATAGATCTCCAACATGGAGCTTTAGTGAAATGTCCACAGCAAGAGAAGGAAAAATCAAACATTTACAGGAGGTTAAGAAAAATACTGGGGGAAAAGGCAGAAACACAGCACATAAAACGTCTCCTGCTGCACCTGCAATCAGATGTGCCTGCCTGTAGATCATTACGATTATTACTTGATAATAAAACTGCAGTATAAATCTGACATGTAATGCAAAAATTAGCTTCCCCTACTGCATTTGAATGGGGGCGGGGGGGGGGCTAGATAATGCATCTATTTCACCATCCATCTAGTTAAAAATGAAACGCAGGCGAATCAAGACAACAAAATCCACAGAAAATCGAAAAACGAAGGAAGCAAAAGCAACAATTTTCCTCATGACCCCTCATGAAATGAAAGAGGCGGTGGATGACATCTGGAAGGGATATGTGAAGACTAAAGCAGCTCAGAAGCAGGGGCGGACAAATCAGACATTTATTAGCTAGCTCACCGGGAAAATAAAAGCCCCGGTGCTGTGTTATTCGCACTCAGAAGCCGGAGTTACTAGCTAAAAAGTTGTAGCCATGTATTGCAATAATTAACGTAGTTACCTAGTTAAGTGCAACAATACAGACTACGGGAAATGAGTACATGAATGTAGCGGTAGCACGATTCATAGTATGAATTCATAGCCATGGTCTTTGTGCTTTCCCGTAGCACATCATCAGCAGGTCACCAGAGTACTGCTGAATGTTTTGCCTATGAGCTTTGATGAAGTACAAATATTATTAGTGTATTAGTCTGCCTAAGGTGTCTTTGTGAAGCTAGCAAGAGAGTTATACTGTATACGATAGCGTTTTATGGCCACTGTTTTCAAAAATAAAAATACATTTTTATTATTAAAGCATCAAGTTGCAACATTTCATGAAAAAAGTGGTACTATATTCAAGAAAAAGTCATAATGTTTTGAGAACACTTCTTAGCAAGTGAAGATATCTTGAACATAGTCGCATTTATCCATTACCTATTATAGTAAGATTACAATAAAACTATAATTAGACAAATATAAGATTATTAAACTTGTCTATTAACTTGACCATTTTTAAGCTCCACATTTCTAGTAAAACGGCTAGAAATAGGTTTAATAATCTTATATTTGGTTTATCGTAATCTTATTATCGGAAATACTAGATACATTAGACTGTAATGAATAAAGGTGTAATATTTCGAGAATGAAGTCATAACACTACGACATCTGTTGAAGGGGAACTTTCAAGGCTTTCGATGGATACATCTGAGTGCCATTCAGTGAGGATGTGTAGTAGAGAATATCGAGCAAAAATGATCGATCTGGAAGGAGTGGAACTCCCGCAAACTCAGCATCGAGTCCCTGGTGCATTATGGCATATGGCATATGGACTCGTACTATAAACTTCAAGCCTAATGGCAAGTCCATATGCCATAACACACTGTGAGCTCGATTGCTATACTGAGTGCACCAGAGTTACTTGAAGGTGACCACTGCCTGAGATTTCTCTTACAGCAAAGAGACAATTTCCTAATTGTTCTTTATTCTTGAAAACTTTTTTCTCAGAACATTACGACTTTTTCCCTGAAAACATTACAACCTTACGTCTGCGCTTGGTCTGATAGTATCTGATAGATTTCAGTAATCGTTCTGATGTATACAGTACTGTGCAAAGGTTTTAGGCACATGCAAAGAAATGCTGTAGAGCAAAGATGCCTTCAAAATAATGAAATTAAACGTTTCTATATTTAAAAAATAAATAAATAAATACAGTAAAGAGCAGTAAACAGTAGTAAATGAAACAAAGTCAATATTTGGTGTGACGAAAAAACTAAAACTAAAAATAAAAATAGTAGTCTCCGGTACATTTTGTGCAGTTTTATAAGGAAATGAGCTGGTAAGTTTTATTGAGCATCTTGCAGAACCAGACACAGTTCTTCTGGAGACTTTGACTTTCGCACTCGCCTCTTATTTTTGCAGCAAAACCCAGCAGCCTTCATTGTGTTTTTAGTCTGAAAAGTGTCTCTTACATAATATGCTGCTTTCTTTAATGACATACAAACATTTTTCTGTAACATTTAATTCTGTGCTAGAAAACTAATGTTTGGGAATCTAAAATGTTTTTGTACTGACTTGAAAATGTAGACGTCATAAAATAAAAAAATCTATAACAAAGTTTGTACTAAAAAAAAAAAGAAAAAATAGGGTGCCTAAAACTTTTGCACAGTACTGTATATATTTTACAAAATATTTCAACTTTTTTTCCTCAAAATCTGTTTTGTTTTTTTTTGTTTGTTTAAACAGTGGTCCTAAAACCGCATAGTTACATCAACGATGTGTGTCACACCACTGTATAAACTCATTAGGTTTAAACGACAACATTTGTTTTGCAATAGTCGGTAAAACGTAGGGTTTATTTTCTTTATCTGGTTGTTAATTGTACTTGTCCATCAGGCAACTACAGACAAAAAAACATTATAACCAAGACACGAAATCTGATTTGTTGCCTTAAAGTGGGTGAGCATGTTAATAGAGGATATTTATCACATTCAGAAAGGGGCATGCAAGGGAATTTTTATACTATTTGTCTTACCAAACACGATTTTACTATTTTTGTGATACAGAAAGAACATCTAAGAGCCCCATTATAATAATAGCTCCATGTTTCCACAGTAAATGGTTTAGATTACAACTGTTGCCCTTTCTAAACATTTTGTGTACGTTTCATAACGCAGCAAAATTGAGATTTTCTGAAGCTCAAGGCGTGAGCTGTGAGTAAAGAAACCTGCTATTAAGAAGAAAGCAGGATTTATGTCAAAGCCCAAACTAAACATAAGCACTAGATGCAGACAGACCCACAGATGTGACCCTGTGGCACTCAGTTTTTCAGCACATTCTTCAGCTTGACGCCTCCTTGCATGCCGCCTGGGTGTGTTTTCGAGCTCTCTGTTCGTCGTCCAGTTGTTTTAAGTTGGATGGTTGTGGTTTTGGGGGAAGGTTTACACAACTGAGTCTGTGCAGAGAAAAGCCGGAAGGCTAGAGGCCTGAGGAAATCCTCCACCAATTAAGCCTAGCATTATTTAGGGACATTTTTCTCACTAATAGAAAGTAGATGGAAGTGAGAGGATGGGTCAGCTGAAGCCTTGTATATCAGGCCACAGAGAACGCACCATTACACTCTAGACAGCTGCTAAAAGCTTCCCTTCAATCACGCACTCACCATCTCCTCCATTTTTTCCTTATTTTTCCTGCTTGCTGTATTTTCAATTGTTTTTTTCCCCCCCTGCTCTAATCCCGTCATGCACCATCGCTTTCATTACACCCCAGGCTCGGTAATGCCATGTTTCCCAAACTTCTTCCTACTTTAATAAGAAAAGCTGCTCTGTAATCCTACCTGCTGTTACATCGGCTCTTCATCAGACACAGGAAATTGGTTTCACAGACATCATCCATCAAGATTGGACACAATACCCCATTAACCGAACAAAAGTGCATCCAGAAAGCATATTTGTAAGACGTTTTTGTCTACATTCTAAGAGATAAAATTTAATATCACAATAATGGCCTACGCTTTTACAATATTATCATGATATTGTGCTAAAAAAAATGACCACAGAAAATGCCATCCCTAAAACTGATGTTTTGAAGCATCTGTAATATTGTCCTGAACATCAGGATCTCTCAGGAAGAAACAAGGCTGCACACATCATGTCTGCTTGGTGAGCCGTACAAATTCATTTCAGTGTTTGTCTACGCAGAATCCAATTGATAATGAAATCAGTGAAGGAATTTTCATAGCACATGATTAGATGATGCGATTATTCATCATGTTTCAGTGGAGAGTGGTGATTATCTAGTCCCGGTCAACGTGCCCTTTTCATTCAGAGAGAGATATTAATCCTAGTACGGGGTCATGTGATGAGAACACAACACTGGACAAAATAGGAATTAAACCTTCGATATGAAGAAAATATCAAATCATGGCACCTGAAGACATTTCTAATGATACCCGATACATACACCGATCAGCAATAACATTAAAACCACTGACAGGTGAAGTGAAAAACATTGATTATCTTGTTACAATGGCACCTGTCAAGGGATGATTTTCGCAATCCGATCGAGCATCTGTGGGGTGTCGGATTAAGCCCGATCCATGGAGGCCCCACCTCACAACTTACACGACTTAAAGGATCTGCTGCTAACATCTTGGTGCCAGATACCACAGCACACCTTCTGAGGTATTGTGGAGTCCATGCCACGATGGGTCAGAGCTGTTTTGGCAGAATAATGATGACCTACACAATATTAGGCAGGTGGTTTAATGTTTTGGCTGATTAGTGTACATGTCTCACTGTAAGCGCTGGTTTGCATCTCTTGGATCCGGTTACCTGTACACATTTGCCTACTGTCACAAAAATGACACACGCGGAGTGAGCAGTGAGATGGAAATCACACTGGATTTCCATATGGAACATCAGACTGATGAGCACTACGTATGACCCCTTTCAGAACGCCTCTGTTTAGGGTTTTCCACACTGCCTGCATGCTACAGAGATCCTTAGTCAAATATTTATTTATGCAAGAGACATATGCAAGAGAACGGAAAGTGTAGTGGGGAATGAAATAAAGCGAACTGGAACTCCAGGCACGACATTTTCTGGCTGCCAAGATATAAGTGTGTCATGATAGTAATACAAAGTTACATTTAGTTGATGCTGATGCTGAATGTTTATGCCAGTAGCATCTTGGCAATTTTTATATCAACGCTCAGACGTCTGAATTTAAAAATCAAGTCAACATGTCTATTATGCTGATGTCTGGACTGAGCGTGTCCACTTGTGCATGAACCAATTTATACTCTTCGGTAAGCATTATGGCATTATGTTCACTAATCAAATGGTGTGTCATGTCGCCAAACAAGAGTGCAAGTTTATTATTCACCTTGCTATTGAATACAGGAGGGCAAAGTCGAAAGAGATATTAACCTAAAATCTTCCTAAAACATGGCAGGGTGTGCTTTTAATATAATATAAAATAATTAACATCCTATTATTATTATTATTATTATTATTATTAATATTAATAGAACGACACTGTGTGTGTTTTTTGTCAGTTTATAGTTACATTTACATGTATTGGAACATCTGTGAAATGGAAGAGGATGTAGTTCCTGTTATTACTTACATTATCTCATGTTATGAAGAACCTGGAAAAGCCCTTCATAATGGAGACTCTCCCATTGCGGAAACCTGTCGGTTATTAAGCTCTGACGCCGGAGACTCCTTCCAGTTAAACAAACGTCTCCTTACAGAAAGCTTGGGTGGAGTGTTCACCATTCAGAATTGAGAATTTAACGGCGCTGTGCTGTAATCGCCTACAGTGACTGTTACCATATGTGATGTCAATAACATATTGCTTTTAGAAATCTTTCATTTGAGAACACTATAATCTGGACTGGTAGAACTTGTGGCAGCTCTTTAAATATCTGTTGAACTCAAAGCTGAGGGCATAAAAAAAAAAAAAAAAAAAAAACAATCTCCGTGGCTATTTTAAGCCCGGTTCGAAATCAGCCACAAATCTGGGGAGTGTACACAAGGAAGCAGCAGGGACAGGGAGGAAACGACCCCTCCCTTTCACTGCTGTCCGTTACATGCCATTCCATTTAGTTTGCATGATTAACAGACACATCCTCCACTCGCAGAATCAATAAGCGGTGGGGTTTTCGCATGACTGTCTCAAATGTTGCAACCCTACCTGTGTCCCCTTCCTTTCCCCAACCAATTAGGAGATTTGATCAATACTATCAGTACCAGTAATGGGATATTGGCTGGCGTTGCTCGGAAATTCTGCAATGTGGCAAATCACATACGGTAAAAAACAAAAGCGTGCTATGGGGAGACAATCATATCTCGTTTGTTTGTTTGTCGAGGTAGTGGGAAAATATTAAGAGGCTTATCTTTAGCAGGGCGAGAGCTTGCGGTGGTTTCGAACCAGTGGGAGAGCTGTTTGCTTCTCCTGATCTTATCTTCGTCTCCACTTCGACCATTTATCCACAACTAGAGTGCGCACACGTATATGCACTAGTGCAAGCCAAACACTGTACACTATGCTGCATATAATTTACAGCAGAAAGCCCTGAAGCTGGAATGAACATGTCCAGGCCATCTGTTTGAAGAAAAAAAAAAAAAAAAAAATCCATGTCTTATTCCCCGGCTCATCTCTGTGTTAATATCCTATAACCAAACTCTCGATGCAGATGGAGCTTCGTTTTTGGCTCGGCAAATGGGTCCGTCCTCCATTTTCCTAATAGTATGTCACTTAAGACAGAAGTGAAAGTCTGAAAGTCCTGCTGGGGAAGCATCTTATTGTGAACAAGTTCATAATGCGTGTGAGCGGGACTAATAAAAAATATGGTAATATTGTGCACCTGAGGGGGTTTCTGCTTCCACAAGTAAAGGAACGAGATGTAGACAGAACGAAGCTGTTCGACGCTCTAATTTCCAGAGCTATCACAAGCAACTATTACTATTACACATAGAGGAGCCGAAATGCTTCAACTGCACATAAACACATAACGAAACCAATCATCTGTGAAACAGACGGTTTAATCCTGCTGTGCTGAATGTGAAGCGGTCTAGAGTGCTGAATGATAAACTGCTCCCGAAGGGCGAGAGGGCGAAACGTTTTCATTACGGAACGTCAGCTAGGGTCGTTGAGCAGAAAAGATATCATTTAAAAGTGAGATACTGAAGTGCGCAGAATGGCATCAAGAATGACATCAAGAGTCAAACCCATCTATAAGATAAGATCAAATTTAATGATTCCTGATGGGAAACTATAAGGAAGTTTTTTTTTTCCCTTTCGTTTTTTAAATCGTTGCCATTATATGATGCATCACTTGCCTCGTTCTAGTCTCCTTCTGCAACAAAAATGAAGGAATGAGCGATTGCTTACTATAGCTCAGCATTCCAACCGACTCAGTGAACCACATGAGCACAAAGACATCTCACAGCAGGAGACAAGTCATAAATACATTAGCTAGCCCTCTGGGCAAGTGAAAGCTTCAATGTGATGCCCAGTCCTATGTTAAGCTTGTCCAAAAAAAGTGACTACTAATGTATTTTAGCTTTAAAGTGTGACATGATAATTATGCGCATTCATACAAATTACGGAAAAGAGGCGAGTACTCGAATCCCTGTGAGGGGCGACATTATGTAGCTCTCCTGATGGTGATGAAACATTGTGTTTGAACCCTCCGCAAAAAGACAGAAAGTCTGAACATCGTGGTGTTCTCTCGTCGCACGTGAAGACATTATATGAATCTAGATAGCGTATTTATTTTCTATAAATTAAGTGATTCTATGATACACGTTAGGTATTACAGTACATCTGTTTTCTATCAAACTGCCAGCAATACAGTAGTGTAGCGCAGATTTTTTTTTTTTTTTTTTTTTTTTAAGAAACTGATATCTACATCCTACTGGAGCTACGTCTCTGCAGGTTACTGATACTCCGGATTGTCCCAGGTGCCCGGGCTACCAAATTTGCACAGCAAAGCTCGAGCAACAGCAGCATCTGAACCCGTTCTCCAATCACTGTCAGCTTTCTCTCTCTCTCCCCATTTTTCCCAACACACAAAGTGTCTCTATTCAAATCGCTGAGTAGCCACCAATTTCCTTCTCTCCTAAATCATATTAACTTTCCCCGACCCTGACACAACCGGACAGCCCAGGAAGTTGTCCTAACGAGCGCTGTAAATGAAATCATTTACGCCCAGCTGCCACAGGTCAAAGGTCAGGAGCAGACCAAACTGCTAGATTAAATTACACGAGACTGCGTCCGGGTTACTCTGTACTCAGCACTCTGGTAACGAGAAAAGAGTTACTCGGAGATTCGGTCTGAACATGACAGGATTCTTTAAAAGCGTATATTCAAAATGTGTGATAGTAAAGACGGTTACTGAAGGGCCAAACCGGCTAAATATTCTGAATCCTTAATGTCTCAACACTCAGACTAGCCTCACTCACAATATTCTCTATTAAGGAACTATAATACTGCTATACATTGCTCTTTTCATAAGAAACATGGACACGACACAACACAAGACACATTCTGCGTTGTGTAGAAATGATGATTTATTAGTTCCTGGAGATCCAAAACAGAAACATGAGCTCAACTGGAACCAGGAGCCGGTATATACGATCCGTAGTCTTAAACAATATACACTTAGCGTCTTGAATTTTGTAAACAAAGAGCATTTTATCATGAAGGAAGCACGGCCAAGGATGTAATTTCACACAAGTTTCAGTTCAATATATAGATGACGGAAAAAAATCCCAAATCCCAAGGGAATCAGTGCAATCCCGTTATCACACTACACAAACAAAGTCAGAGCTGGATGTATTACATCCTGTCAGATGACTTCATGACTTGTTTATGCTTGTTTATCCGTCATTCTCAAAGTGGCATCCGTGAGACATAGCCAGGGGGGTCGGTGATTTCTTTATGGGTTTATTTGGGGGGAGGGGTTGTTTTTTTTAACTATAGTGGACATGAGTTCTATGTTCTACATGTGTTTTTTTTTTTCCTCTTAGCTTTTGACCTTTGTTTGTATTAAATCACTCATATACAGTACGTCGCTCACCATCTCACAATTTGCGTTTTCAGCCGTAACCATCTGAAAGCGCATCTGTGCCTACAACCGTTACTTGAAGATTTTGTCATTCTGGCAAATCAGATATAAAATTGAGTACAAAATCCCTGCATTATTTAGCAAACCAAAGGAACGCTGGTAGAATATGGAGGAATGGCGCCTGAGGGAGAGACGACAGCAGAGACGATTCAGCGGGGAAGCGGCTTGATAAGGCAGATAAATCAGAACGGGCGAGTTGTAAAATAAAACCCTATTTCCACAGCGGAGAAGATTACGAGCGTTATGAACACATCCGTCTCGCGGACGTAGAAGGCTGTAAAAATAAGAAATACAGAACGAAAGCATTATGCTAAACAAGCAGGCTTCCTGCGTGTGCCCTGTGGGTCTAGTGGAGCGCAAAAAGAGGTCGAACTAAACGCGGCAAATTAGCTGTAGCGAAAGAGGAAGGAGAAGGGTGTGTGTTCCCAGAAGCCCTGCAGAGACAGGGGAGCAGAAGAAAGAAAAGATGTGTTCCCAGAGCTAGATGAAGTCTCTAGACACAGGTATCAAACACAAACACACACACACACACACACACACACACACACACACACACACAGCTGCTGCTGCTGTATGAATCATGCCACAGTCATTCACTACTGCCTTTCCACCAGTGATATGAGGGAAAACATCATCAACAGCGTACGAAGATTCTGACACAAATCCCAGATCTGTCATGTTCACACAAATCCATTTGAGCTGGAGATCCATCAGGAGCTCTGTGTGCTACTGTACAGCACTGGTACCAGCTTGTACCGTGCACAGACCAACACACCTTTCTCTAGCATACAAAGCAAAGTTTGTTTTAAAAAAAACAAAAAAAACAAAAAAAAAAAACAGCAGCTTTATCAACAGAATCTTATCTTAAAGGAATACTCCAGCTTTTCTTTTTTCAACCTAATCTCTATACACTATATCTATAGCAGACATACGGTCACCTCACTCCAGAATTTCGTCACGTCTCCCTGTACTAGTAGATAAGAACACAAAAACCATTCAGTCAGAATCTCACTTACTAATGTCTAAGAAGGTTTTTTTTTTCCATTTGGGTTTCAGCTATTGATTTTTTTTTTTTTTTTCCAATTAATCAATTAGTTTGGTTATTTAAAAAATATGCTAGATACCAAAAATGAGTGCAGGACATGCACGGCCACCATCTTGCGCAAGCGTACACATAGACAGTCCCTCCAGGATTTTGTGATCACAGCAATTAACGCAAAATCAAGGAAACCCCACAATATTCGGAGGAGCTTCCAATTTTTTTTAAATTTCCCACAGATTTTCCGCACATTTGGGGCAGGCCTTGTCATGTGATGTCATCACAACGCGCATACAGTCGAACCCTCTTCGATTAATGCCCGTCGAGCAGCTAAAGGGTCTCATTTACCAACAAACATCACTGCGAAAGAAAATTTCGTGCAGTTGCCATTTCACCAATTCAGGTCATTTTCCGGAAAAAAAAAAAAAAAAAAAAAGCACAAAAATCTCTGCAAGTAGCATCGTAAATTTTGAAAGAAGCCGCAGCAAAAGTCGAGCATTTTTGGCTGCGACAATCACAAAAAAAAACCTCTGCAAAATCCTGTATGGACTGACAAACTTAACAGCAAGTATACAATAAATCAGCATTTAGAGAGTAACGGTTGTAGTTTTGAATTCGCATTAAATAGCTGCAGATTCAACAAGTGCCCCATCCTACGTGATTTTCGAGTAAACATTTTCTGATCATTTCTCAGCACAACGAAATTCGCTACACATACAGTGGATACACCAAAAAAAAAAAAAAAAAAAACACTAGAGTATTCCTTTAAACCTTCCACCTGCATCGACTGACAAGTGTACAGCACTAAGCTGCAGGGCTGCCTTTCAAATATTACTCTGAAAAAAAAAAAAAAAAAAGAGGTTCAAACAAAGCGAGAGAATCCTCGGCATATCCTGGACAAATAAGACAATGGGTTGAAGACCTCAGCGCTCATTATAGCAAAGAGAAGAAGCAGCATCTCCATGTGATTGACATTTGTATTTTCTCTCTCGTTGTGAGCTGGGGAGATACTGACACTGACTTCAGCATCCATTCGTCATCTTCCAGCGGTCTAGTTCTATAGTTGTTCGTAGTGTTGTATTGTTTCCTGAGCTGAAGCCTTTGCTACAGTCGCGGTCCATATGTCCTGTATAGGACTGTGCAAAAGCGCACGTAAAGACATTCTGTAAAGCAAAGACGCCTGAAATAATGAATGAAATGAATCCTTTCTTCATAGAACATAATACAGGCTGTCCCAAAAGTCTCCATGCATAGGGGATTGCATGATAGGCTCCAGGCTCCTCCAGTGACCCAGTGTAGTACAAGTGGTATAGAAAATGGATGGATGGATGGATGGCAAGCGGGTGTGGTGTAAGAGGAATAAAACACTTCAGGACTTTACAAACAGGTCTTGTATTTTCAGTGTTATGGTAATGCCAGCTAATGGTAGTCTACCTTCGCATGGCCTCCGTGGAACTGCTGCAGTAGTGCAGCTATCAAAAGTCAGCTTACAACACCTAAGCTAATGTATTTTAGCTTATTTATTTATTGTTCTTTTAATGCCATGTGAGCATCAGTGGCTATTTTCATGGCAAGATAACGGTAGGTGAAACAGGACATTCCATATTTCTTCACGCTATTACAATAATAAAACCTTACAACGTTTCAACAGCGTCAACAACAGCAGCTATATGAGGCCCTTCAATTTAATATTCAATAAGAATTCTAGGATTTTTTGGAAGACTTCTGAATACTATGAAATATGCAAGTATGAATGTCTAGTATTGTTAAGAGCAGGACAGTCCATTAATATATGCTTAACAGTCATTCTTGTTTTGCAGGAATCACATGTTGGAGGTTCTTCGCCGTTCAGTAGGACGTGTATGGCATGCGTAAAGCATTTTAGCTTATGACAACATACGCACTGTCTAAACAGTCCAGAAAATTACTACAGTAATCCTGAGGCACCAATCAGACATATGCAATAAATAAATAAATAAATAAATAAATCAATCGCCAGAATGAAATGTCATCAGCCGATACGTGTGTTGATTAGAGTGAGCGGGTGAGGCATGGAGAACTATCCAGACTCCGGCATCAGTGAACGTCCTACACGAACCAGCCGTGTAATCACTGCGCTGTGATTTAATAGAGGTCATAAAAAAGTCACTACTGTGTATCAAAGCATGCAGTGACCTTTTGGGCTCATAAATCTCACCACTGATTCGGTTTCCAGTTGTGTCCTTCCTCCCAGACCGGCACAGAGAGCAGGGAGGACACGGGTGTGGCTGGAATACGGGCTTCCACTGCTTGCTTAAGCCATGAACACATTTTCATTTTCTATAACGGTCGGCTCTGACATTAGTACTGACTGTCTCACAGGTTTTTTCATTTTAATGTGTTATGGTTTCTATGGTAGCAGCTTAGACCAGGGACTTGTACGGCGGACGTTACACAAACATAAAATCTAATAACAAATGGATTATCTAACAAAGAAAAGAAAAACATATACTCGTTGAAGGAGATGTATGAAGATTTAGCACTTATGGAAGGAGTTTCCAGTGTCAGTGTTTTGTCAAAGTTTTCCAACACAGCAAAGTCTTTAGTAGAGAGGATGTTGTATTTGGTGGGTTCTTGGCAAAAGACATTTTTCTCTTATTAACTTCAAGTTTCAGGAGAATGTGAGTTCTGTTTATAACTTGTATAACACAAGTGATAACAGGTTTTGGTAACCAACTGGTTTTGTAGATGTTCCACAACATTTAATATAACTATAAATGGACAAAAGATACAACTTGTCATTCTTTAATAAATATCAAATGTAATCCTTGGAAAATTGCTGTGGTATAAGAGGAATAAAACTTTTCAAGATCTGCAGAAAGTAAGTCAACTTTGCAGTGGTTAAAGGAACACTGGCTGCATCTCATCACGCCATCGTTGATTATTTTCCTATAACGGCTCCCCTCAAAGTGTTTTAAAGAGCCTCCTATCCCAAAGAGGTTCCCATAAGCTCCAAGCCAAGTTCTTTAATAACTGATGATTTGTACAGCTCCAGATTCCTCTCTGCCCTGTTTTCTTGAAATTTCAGAACAATCTAAACCATCAAAAAAAGAAATTATGCAACAACCAAAGTCTTCACATAGAAGAGAGCTGGACGATTCCAGCATCTGAGCTCACGGTGACATGCAAAGTGTCTCACTGCCTGGACAAGCTTAGAATGAGCGAGACGGTTTGTTCTTCTGGTGTCGTCATGTCACGTTTCAGAGACTGAATATTCAAAAGTAAGACACTGATGTACTGATTGCTGACGAATGTAAAGTTTACGGTCTTGTGGATGTGATAAACGTCCACTTTGTAGACAACCATGGTGTTCCGATAGTTTCGATTCATGGAATAAAGCAACTGATGGACTATAATTCGCAACGGTAAAACTACAAAGTGACCAAAATGTTGATGCCGAAATGACCCAACGAGATAGATGTACCTCACTAAATGGCAGCTCGGTTTGTATATCAATTGACAGAGACCTGAATGGCATATTTGTGCTTTTGGTTTTGGATGATACCTTCTAAAACACTCTATCATAATCCATAGAGATCATATGTGGTTATTTGTGATATAAACCAACCGAAAATAATATTTACATAACAAATAATAATGACCTAAAAATTTCATATACTGCATGAATACCCTTTAACCAGACTCCGACTCTACCCTTATTAAACATGCCACTTCACATCTGATAAAGGCCCAACGTGAATTTTTTCTAAGGTTACGAAGAAAAAAAAAAAAAATGCTCCAAATTTCCAGTCGCATAAACACCAGAAGGCAAAACAAACTAACAAGTGTACGGTACGCACAAAAACACAGCTCAGAGAAACAACTATCCCCTTTCTGTCTCGTGCACATGCACGTGTTCACAAACTCTCATTGTTACTGTTGCATGGAAAAATATGAGAAACTGAAAGTATTGCCCTTTCTACATCGTTTCACAAAGATCCCTGGCAGGACATCGCATTCCACAACCAGAAGCTGCGTTTTTGTTTTTTGTTTTTTTTCCCCGATTTTATGTTGACAAAGCCAAGCTTCCCCTGAGCATCCGCCTTCCACTGGGGCCCCACCCCACCCCATCCCAAACACACACACACATACACACACACACACACACACACACACCTATCATTCTCTCGTCGAGAGAAATCTCAGATACCGTACTGTACGTACTGTACATACACGAGGTTAAACAAAATCTTGCCATAATGTATAGGATAAAGAATTTGATGCTGAATTGAAAATGACATCAATTCCAATCATTTCAGGCCCCAATATCGAGACACAGCGTCAGATTGGTGAGTCCCTGGTTTTTAACCCTACTTTCACACTAGCGAGCAACAAAACGATAAGCGAATGTTCATTTTCTACGCACGTGCACGACAGATTTCAGTGAAACAACAAAGCAACATTTAAACAGAGGTTTTCTCAATTCGATTCAAATTAGGTATGACCCCGGAAACCGAGAAATCCAAACGATTGGCTTGAAGGATTCCTTGGACCAATCCCATGGGAAGCGTGATGCAAAAAAAGAAGAAAAACTTACAACCGTGGTATTGGTTAATCATGTCATATACGAACGTGTATATAGATATTACGAAGAAAAATCACGTTTGGAAGGAAGTAGCAACGAGCGTCAAGGAGGCACAGTGGGTAGTGTTGACGTCTCACGGCTCCATGATTCCCACATCAATCCTGAGCTCGGTCTACTGTCTATGTGGAGTCTCACATGTTCTCACCGTGTTCGTGTGGGTTTCCTCCGACTGTCCATAAACATGTAGTTTGACTACCCTAAATTGCCCCTAGGTGTAAATAAGTGTGTAAACGCGTGAGAGTGAATGTGAGGAAGTAGCAGAGATCACTGGTGCCTCTGGTGAGCGTACATAACTAGTACAGTTGCTAATCTGCCAACGAAGCTAGCTTGATGCAAATCAGACATTCATGTTTAACTAGTTAGCCTTAGAAGGTATATATAGCTTCTACCGTTTCTTATTAAAACACATATCGCTGGACAGTACACGCCCACAATCAACAACAGCAGTGGTCACTACATGACCACAAGAGACAAACTACAAGCGAAACACATGACTTGCTAGTGTGAACGTAGGGTCTGGCACCAAAAGGGCAAGGGGTCAGTAACACAATGTTTCCTGGATTATAATCTATATTCGTGAACAAATTCTGGCTCTTTTTGTGTTTTCAGGAATGAAAATTAAGGTTTTTTTTGGTTTTTTTTACGCCAAATTGGGGAAAAAAAAAACATGGACACCTCCAAGTCTGTCAACAAGCTATATGATGTATAATTACATTCTCAAACCAGCGAATTGTATAGTCAGTGTTACAGATTTAACAAACGAATATGTCTGCATGTTCTTTAGAGCAGCCATGTTGATTTGATGTCACTTGCTGAACTCGTGGTTGAGTAGAAACTCCAAGTGGAAGGAGCGGTTTCTTTGGTTTTTCTTAGTCAAAGGTCAGAAATTACGAGTGACGACCTTTAGTCGAATGCACTGTTAGTTAAATCTTATCCATGTCATCGTGTACTGAAAGTTTAAACGGCACTTCCTGCATAAAATTATCCGGCAGCACATACATTTTGTCGGTGGTGTTCCCCAAGGATCAATGCTCGGATGTGAGCAGTTTAAAAAAAAGACTGTGTGCTAGGTCCCCCCCCCCCCCGCAAGTCCATCAATTCCCCAGAACTCACTGCACACTTTCAACATTCAACACATTAACTACTTTGTGGAAAAAGGTTCGACAGCCCAATAATCCCCATATTAAGCCCTTGATGCTGACGATCAGTACCTACCTGTGACATCTGAGGCCTGAAGTTGATCTGCTTCAGGTCTACAGATCCGGGTGACAGATTGTGCAGCATTTGGCACAAGAGCACCCCATCTCGGAGCGCCTGGGCCAGGTCGAAGACGACAGCTGAGGGCCAAACCACCCGGTGATTCGGGGGCAAGACCTTGCAGTCGATGAGCCACCGGGCACACTGTCTCCACTCCTCCATAGTGACAGCAGAAAGACGAACGGAGCTCAGAAAGCCGTCTGGATTATATGGCAGTCTGGCCAAGGGGCCGCTGCCCGAGACTCCGAGGAGACACGAAACGTGTCAAAATGTCCGTAATGTTAACACAGTCCAAGCTAGGGTTCGGGATAATAGTCCATAGGACAAGGAAGTAACCTCAGTCTTGTTGGACTACGTGAAATGATTCAGATGAACTCCTGATGTCTCTCATTCTGATAGGCTGGAAATCTATTCCTGATAAAGTTGCACTCAATCTCAGGCTCAATCTCTGACAAGGAAAAGGTCAGACTCCAAACTTGTGCCTGAATTATGGGATCAGGAAAATCTTGTCATTCTCAAATCAGTGTAGTTTCCTCTTCTTCATCATAACGTGAAGCTCTGGAGAGTTATGCGAAACACACCTCAAGCCTGATGTTTTTAACCAAAACCTCTTCAGAGCGAAACCGTTAAGCGTCTGGGGAGAGATTTTAATCACAACATGTCCCAGAAGAAGAAGCAGAAGAAAAAGAAGAAGTAGTAGAAGAAATCATCTTGTGTTTGTTACAATGTGTCGTCCACTCAGTCTTTCTCCACCGACCCAAGAAAGCAACTTAACAACAATGCTCACAAACCACCATTCACCAGCTCTGAAGTAGTTTTGTTGCCAATTTTCTTTCCTTTCCTTCTTTTAGCAGTTATTTACACTGGTGTGAATTACCGGCTATCCGCGCGCGCCACGCTAACACCAACCTTACACATCCGTGAAAAAGAAAAACTCGAAAATGTTCTCAGGTCCTTTTCAGTCACTGAAGAAGAAGAAGAAGGGAAAAACGGTACTCCGTGTTGAAAAAACGGATATTTAACACCTTAGCGTCCCCTCATTTCCCGCATATGTTCTCTCTATATACTTTCCGCTTCGTCCCCGTGTGGTTTAATCCTCCTCCACTCGCTTTTCCGCTGTGTTTTGATTTTTTCTGACTCCCGCTTCGAGCCGCGCGCGCGTCCGCGGGCTGACACAGAGCGAGCGAGCGCGGAAGAGAGAGAGAGAGAGAGAGAGAGAGAGAGAGAGAGAGAGAGAGAGAGAGTCGACCCGAGGAAAAAGCTCCGCGTTCACGCGCGACAGAAAGGAAGAGGGACAAGCGTGGAAGGGTGCGCGCGCACGCCAGAGAACGAGAGCAGCTGGGTTCCGCGCGCGCGCTCATCCAGGTTCTGAGGAGAACTTTTTTTTTTTTTTTCCCGCCCAAAATGACAACAAACACAAACACGCTAATTTAAACGTGCGATAGGCTATTTTCGTTGTTGTTGTTGTTGTTGTTGTTTCTTACGTTTACGAATAACCTGGAAAAACGGTTTAATAATAATAGTTATAGTAATAGTTTAAGTCATGGTCTCAGTGTATTATGTGGCTGAGAAAACCCATTTGGAAAACATTTGTGTTCCGGTCCGGAATGCTTGTTTGTGTTTACATGGGCCTCTGCCCATCACACTTCACAGTGCCCCCATCTGAGAAAAAAGGTGTAAAATATTATTATTATTATTATTATTATTATTATTATTATTACTACTACTACTACACTCACATATAATATATATATATATATATATATATATATATTTATTTATTTATTTTTATTTTTTTCCCCACCTATTTAACCACCTTTAAGCCTTATGTTATGTACATTCTTAGAAAAAGGGTTCTTCACTGGTTCCTTAAAGAGTTTTTTGTATATGTTTACATCTTTTGAAAGGTTTTTGAACTTTTTTGAGAAAAAAAAACAACAAACTTTTATTGTTACCTTAAGGGCTTAGTGGTTAGCACATTTGCCTCGCACCTCCAGATTTGGGGGTTCAAATCCCGCCTCCGCCCTGTGTGCGTGGAGTGTGCATGTTCTCCCCGTGTTTCAGGGTTTTCTCTGTGTATTCTGGTTCCCTCCCCCAGTCCAAAGACATGTATTGCAGGTTGATTGGCATTTCCAAATTGTTTGTAGTGAGTGAATGTGTGTGTGATTGTGCACCTTGTCCAGGGTGTCCCCTGCCTCGTGTCTGGAGTTCCCTGGGATAGGCTCCAGACCCTGTGTAGGATAAGTGGTATGGAAAATGGATGGATGGATGTTACCGTCTGGGCAACAGCTCCAACTTTTCAATGTAGTTTCCTCTTCTTCATCATACTGTGTAGTGTGCTGTGTTATACTGTCTGTGTGTTGTATATCTATTATCTAATGACTCATTCACATAAAGTTTCACAGTAGTAATCATTTATTCCTAAAATATTATTCCACTTTTGCTCAGACTACAAAATGGATCATTCTGAGCTAAACAGAAGGGGTACTACACACAGACTATAGAGTAATACTGAATCTCAGTAATTACATTTCTTCTCTAAGTCCATTATTCTCAAAATGGAGACTGAGGAGGGGTCAGTGACACCATTGTTTATGTTGTTACAGGGAAAGAAATCAGGTCCAACCACTATCAGTTATATTTTTATTATTGGGTTTTCATAATTGCAAGTCAATTTGAATGGCCACTTGACCTGAGTCGGTTTAAGCTAAACCTCAAACTCATAAATAATAGGCCTACAGGCTAAATCATTTGAATATACAACCTGAATCAAACAGTAATTTCAGTAAGAGCAGGGAACAATGCTGTTACTATGACAAAATGTTTTGACCCAGTGGGACTAGTTTGGGTTCAGAATTTGATCTAAAAATGTATACATTTGCTTAATGTGGCTAATGTTTTTATAGTTTCAAGGATTATGTTCATAAAATACATCTGTGCTGCCATCATAAGGTCAGTATAATGTGTTTTAGGTTAAAGGGCTGCACTATATGATCAACTATATTGTCAGTCTTAAAGATTTTTCTTGGAGCACTCTTATAGATAATACATAATTTATTTATTTATTTATTTTTGTTTTATTTTTATTTTTCTATGAGTATATATCCCAAACCATAAACTACTGTAATTAATTATAGCATCATACACTGGCATTATATGCTGTCATAATATTTAGCATGCACATGGTTTTGCACAAAGGATTTTCAAAAATTTAAGTTTTGGCAATTTTGATTCATGCATCATGATATTTTATTTACAAAAATAGTATAGCAAATAATCCAGTGTATGAAAAAAGTAAATGGCTTCAGTCATCATTTTTATCAGTGACTTTACAAAGTCACTGGCCAAGGTTGTACAGGTACATTACTGTTCTGCAAGATGCAAACTACATAAACATACAGTACAATGGTCCTTAAAGTCCAGCAATGCTCCTATATACAATGTATCCTCTAGGTCAGGGTTTTTTATTCCAACTGAACAGGAGCCACATCTGATTGCAACTGTATAATAAGTTGGTATTGGAGTTCAGATCACTGTTAGGTGGAATGAATATTTCAGCCAGACATCAATGTTTACAGATAAGGTGAAGACCCCCTTTTTACGTACAAAAGATACAAAATAATCACCACTTAAAGGTAAATAAAAGGAACTCTGAAAGGAACAGGCCCAGTTTCCCCAAAGCATCATGAAGTTAAAAGTAGTAGCAGAGACAGTGCTCAGTGTGAAGCATGATCTACCACATAACAATAATCTTTATGCTGTGATGCTTTTGGAAACCTCGGGTCGGTTTTCTTTTTTGATCAGAGTGTTGGTCAGCATAAGGCAGAAAGAATTTAGGAAATATTCAGCATAAAACAGGAGAACTATGGGAAAAAAATGCTGACTCCAGAGAGTTGGTGAATAATGTGGCTCAAAGTTTATAGAATTGTCCTAATAATATGGCCAGTATGTATCCATTTAATATCATAATTGTAGTCCATGGAAGAGAAACACAGACTGTCTGTGCTTGCATCTATTACCAGAAAGCAAATTATTGTATTTACATGATTGTTTACCACTTGGCTACAGCTATAAAATCAAATGTAAACTGGGTGACCATTCAATCCTCCAATTACAAACACGACCTCATCAGCACAGCAGAAAAGCTTCACTCAGTCGACCTTTTGCAAAAAGATTTACATAGAAGAGTCATGTTCAATCAGATTGGACGGATTGCACCCTGCAGTGTGTAGCTGCTTTGCTCCAGTAATAATCTGGTTTATTTCGAATGAGCAATGGCTTTCTGCTTCCGACATGATGAGCTGTCACTAAAGCTGGGCAACTGATCCATCACTTGTTGGTTTGTTTCTTATGCTACAGCAAAAAAAGAAGAAGAAGAAAAAAAAGGAAGGTCACATGACTTATAGAGCAAATGTCTCTATATAAAATTAAATTACTGTATATGATTGCTTCAAAAAGTGTAATCAGGGTTGACAATGCAGTTTGTTAAACGTAATTGCAATACTGATATCACAAAGGCTGAAATATGAAAATAATCTCTTTGTAGGGGTTTTGGGTGAATCGTGAAGTTCACACAATCCAAGAAATGTAAAGAATTTTTCATGCCAAAATGACAATTTTAACCTCCATCCCAATATTCTCTGAAATTTTGGACCATTAAACTTCACCTCCTCCGCCACCAGATTCTATAATTAAGGTAAATGGCTCATAAATGACTCATAGAGTCACTAAGAGTTTTAAAAATGTAAAAATTATTGCTGATGGATCTGTAATTTAGGCATGACATTAATGTGCTATGATTTGAATTCTGATCAAAATCGCTGAGCCGTGGAACTTCAACAGTCAAAAATAGTGCATTGTCGCCATCTAGTGGTAATTTTCCATGCCATGTGCTTAAATTTCAAAGTATGAAGGTAGACCCTTCATGCGTCGTCAACATCATAGTAAACTTTATACTATGCACCTTCCATACATTAAAATGTATTTTGAAGTGTTTTTTTTTTTTACTCTCTGTGTGGAGGTTCTGTGTATGTTTTCTCCCTGCAGTCCAAATGGGTTTCTTTCGGGTTCTCCAGTTTGCTCCCAGCTTCCAAAAGCATTCCAGTAGATTGGTTCATATTTACACACTCTTAAAGGGAGTGCTCCTAATCTCAGCTTGTTACCTGTATAAAAGACATCTGTCCACAGAAGCAATCAATCAATCAATCAGATTCCAAACTCTCTACCATGGCCAAGACCAAAGAGCTGTCCAAGGATGTCAGGGACAAGATTGTAGACCTACACAAGGCTGGAATGGGCTACAAGACCATCGCCAAGCAGCTTGGTGAGAAGGTGACAACAGTTTCAGATTATTTGCAAATGGAAGAAACACAAAATAACTGTCAGTCTCCCTTGGACTGGGGCTCCATGTAAGATCTCACCTCGTGGAGTTTCAGTGATCATGAGAACAGTGAGGAATCAGCCCAGAACTACATGGGAGGATCTTGTTAATGATCTCAAGGCAGCTGGGACTATAGTCACCAAGAAAACAACTGGTAACACACTACGCCGTGAAGGACTGAAATCCTGCAGCGCCCGCAAGGTCCCCCTGCTCAAGAAAGCACATGTACAGGCCCGTCTGAAGTTTGTCTGAATGATTCAGAGGAGAACTGGGTGAAAGTGTTGTGGTCAGATGAGTCCAAAATCAAGCTCTTTGGAATCAACTCAACTCGCCATGTTTGGAGGAGGAGGAATGCTGCCTACGACCCCAAGAACACCATCGCCACCGTCAAACATGGAGGGGGGAACATTATGCTTTGGGGGTGTTTTTCTGCTAAGAGGACAGGACAACTGCACCGCATCAAAGGGACGATGGACGGGGCCATGTTCCGTCAAATCTTGGGTGAGAACCTCCGTCCCTCAGCGAGGGCATTGAAAATGGGTCGTGGATGGGTATTCCAGCATGACAATGACCCAAAACACACAGCCAAGGCAACAAATGAGTGGCTCAAGAAGAAGCACATTAAGGTCCTGGAGTGGCCTAGCCAGTCTCCAGACCTTAATCCCATAGAAAATCTGTGGAGGGAGCTGAAGGTTCGAGTTGCCAGACGTCAGCCTCGAGACCTTAATGACTTGGAGAGGATCTGCAAAGAGGAGTGGGACAAAATCCCTCCTGAGATGTGTGCAAACCTGGTGGCCAACTACAAGAAATGTCTGACCTGTGTGATTGCCAACAAGGGTTTTGCCACCCAGTACTAAGTCGAAGGGGTCAAATACTTATTTCCCTCATTAAAATGCAAATCAATTTATAACTTTTTTGAAATGTGTTTTTCTGGATTTTTTTGGTGTTATTCTGTCTCTCACTGTTAAAATACACCTACCATTAAAATTATAGACTGATCATTTCTTTGTCAGTGGGCAAACGTACAAAATCAGCAGGGGATCAAATACTTTTTTCCCTCAGTGTAGATCATGCTGTATTCCCTAAATTCCAAGCAACCCATGTTTAGCAGATTTGAATTCTCATACTATTAGATCTTTAACCTGGAAATGCCACTAATGCTGAGGTGTTTCAATCCATGATTATAGTCCTCCCTCCACCCCACCCCAGGTATTCAGTAAGGCAGAAAGTAATAAGGAAGCCTTGTCAGAATATTTTTGTCATTTATTTTATGAAAAACAGAATTTAACCGGCAAAGAAGAATTTCCAGGTAGGCAATTACATCAAACGTTAGCGTGTGCGTGCCCATCCCGAAGTCCAACCCTCTGGCCCACAGTCTGGTAAACAAGCCTATGTCTACTGACACCAAATCCTCCGTTCCACTGCTCATCAAATGACTGACATTTATAGGAAGAGAACTATAAACAGCTCAAAAACGTATAAGAAAGATACAATAAACTGGCATGCATGTCAAAGATAAAAAGTAAACATTTCTCTTTTTTTTCCATTATTTTTTTCAAAATATAAAAAAGGAGCTATTATAATTTTTTTTTAATCCAGGGCCTAAAAATGAGCTAGACTTATTGTTTATTTATATATATATATATATATTCTCTATATAATTTATATATAGTTTTTAGTCTGTTTCTAAAAAGATGTCACTCTAGTAAAACTTAATATGGCTTGATGACCAATGCGATCAGAACGTTCTGGGAAAAAGTGTTTTGGGAGACTTGCTTAAAAAAGAAAAAAGAAAAAAAAGGACAGTCAAAATAGACAACACAAATCAAAAGTAGTTACTATCTAAGTAGTGCTTTAATAAGTGTTGAAGTCTCATGAATTTGGTTTAGTCAAAAAAAAAAAAAAAAAAAAAAAAAAAAAAAAAAAAAAAATTAAGGCAGATTGCATCTTCAAGATGGTGGGGAAAATGGTTTTAAACAAATGATCTTACTATGATCTCCTACATTTAAAAAAAAATAAAAAATAAAAAAAAGAAGGGGAGCTTTAACATATTAAAATACATATGAAAAGAAAATTTATGAGCTGCTTTCTTATCAAATAAGAATAAAGCAGGCAGCACATGGAACAAGGGTGAGGTGGGAGCAAATATAGCTGGACAATAAACAATCATTTATTTGTATGACAAGGTACATGTGTAATTCAACACCAGCTTTTTTTTCCCCCCATACATTCAGAGATCAATGTCGTTTGAGCATGATTGGAGGAAGACTGTGATTCCATGATCATTCCAGAGACTAAACTTCCTAAAAAGGGTTCTGTTACATGACAGCATTCGAGTGTTTGAAGTACATGGATTTCTGTTTTTAAAAAATAGTGGAGAGACTGAGTTGTTATACAAGTTGTCGGTTATAGCAGGGCTGAAAAACATTCACTCCTGAATGTGGTTTACAAAGGAAGACTAGCACCTCAATGCACCGAATGTTTGATCGATAACTCCCCCCCCCCCCCCCAATGCAATATTGTAGGTGTGTAACTGAGAATTGACTTTCTAAATCTAAAATGTTCTAGGCTTTGGATATAGAACAGAAGCAGAGGACCATCCAAGCTGACACGTACACCATTGATTTTTATGAATGTGTGTTGTTAAAAAAAAAAAAATTAAAAAAAAAATCTATTGATGGCACAAAGAGTATGAAGAGAAAATAAGAAAAAGAGGAAGAAGAAAAAAAAACAAGTCAAGCTGTAAAGGAATCAAGGAAAAATAAAAATAAATACACAGCCTGCACATGAACATGAGCCGATTTTGGAAATCGGTAGCATCTGAAATAAAAAAATAACTGTCCATGAGCTTCCATTATTTCTTTCTTGCCCAGAGATGCCATTGGTTTCCGGGTTGTGTTTTTTTTTTATTTTTATTTATTTTTTATTCCAACCCATTTGCAATCGGGTTGTGAAGCTTCTGTTTCCTTTCTTTCCACAGATACTTCAGAAATGTTTTCTTTATAGCTTGGCTGATCTAAAACATCCCTTTCACGATCAGTGGAAATATGTAATCGCTTAATTTAACTTTTTTTTTTGTAATTTTTTCCCCCATAATGGTATTTCTTAGAAAAAAAAAAAATTAAGTTCAGACATGATGAATTTTCATTGTGTTTTTTTCTCTCTCTCTCTTATAAAAAGTCTTAGAGAAACAATCACGACTGCATACGACATTTTTTTTTAAAAAAGAAAAGAAAAAAAAAGAAATTAAAAGTGGAAATAAAAAGGGATCAGTCGGAGTCACTGCTGTCTGAAGTAGAGCCGCTGGAGCTGCTGCTGCCCGAGTCTGAAGAGCTGCTGCTGCCGCTGAGCCGTGAGGGACCCGTACCTGGTCCGGCGCCACCTTTCTCTATAGGAATATTGGGGGGAAAAGGACATGTTAGAGCTCTTAAACAACAGGAGCATTGCACTTAACTGTGGTACGCTTAGTAAAGGGGGTTATAAAAGATTCTTTGAATAGTAATAATAATAAAAGTTCATGAATAAAGTATACCATTTCAAACACCAGCTGTTCAATCAAGTAGTAAAAATCTAATAATTATTAAAATGCACAAAGATGAAGTGAAAACTTGAGAAAGGAGACTCAGAAGCATGCCGTTATAGCCAATCCAACTCGACGTTTGCCATATCCATTGAGCTGCTTCTCTGCTCACCACCTTTGTAAAGAGGGGTTACTTGTGTTACTGTAGACTTCCTGTCAGCTCAAACCTGACCATTTTCCTCCGACCTCTCTCTTCAACAAGGTATTTCTGCTTGAACTGCCACTCAGTGGATGTTTTTTTTGTTTCTTTTTTTTTCTTTCCTCTAGAGACCCCACCCAAATAGTCATTCATGTTTAATGTGACTAGTAATGCAAAAGCTCTTGACCTGTGTCTGCATCTTTTTATCCATTGTGCTGCTGCCACATGATTGTCCGATTAGATAATTGCATGGATGAGGTGTACAGGTGTTCCTAATAAAGTGGTTAGCAAGTGCATACTACAATACATTCAATTAAAAGCTGCTGCCTTTTTAACCGTGTTCTGTTAATCTGATTTTTTTTTTTTTTTTAATCTTCTTTTACTCTGAATGTGCATCAAGCAGGGACTAGTTGTTATTTGAAGTGGAGGAAGAGCAGTAGAATAACTCAACACTAGGGGGGAAAAAAGAAACTAATTCCAACAGCAGCTTTATTTTTCCTTGTTGTTTTGCAATGTTCCTTTGCAGACAATACATCAAGAGAGGTAGAATGCTATCCAAGACTTACTTTAAGGCCATCCTGGACAGACTGTGGCAGCTATCCCAGCTCTGGTCCTGGACCCAATTACCTGACTCGGTGGTGATTCTGTATTAGAAATGCTCCGGTTTCCATGGCTCTATTAATGCCTGATTACTTGCTGACAACAGTCTAAGTAATTCCTTGTGTGTGTATGTGTGCTTTCCAGTAGCACCCCCTGCTGACCGCATGATACACACATAAGCATAGCACTTTTGGGGGAAATATGTGCAGCTGGAATGTATTTTTAAATAATAGCAGCTCTTGAACTCAACAGCTCATTTCTCCAGGTCCACTATAACTGTATCATGTACATGCGAGTGGGAGGGAGCTGGAGAAGTGAGCCGAGGTCTAAATTGGAACCAGGCCAGGGACTTTTCATGCTGTTATTAGGTTTGTGCCGCTGTTCCACCCTGATCTCCATCAACAGTGTGGTTTTTAGCATGGGTTCAGAACAGCACTTACGTAAAGGTCTCCTTTGTTTCTTCTGTAAACAGGTTTTGACGTATCGCTCGAGCTCACGCAGGGTGGAAGGTTTGAGTGTCTCAAAGTCGATCTCGATCTCGTCGGGGTTGGAGTCTCGCAGCGAGGGCTCGCGGGACTGGATGATGTGCACCACTCGGCCCAGCTTCTCTCCAGGCAGTCTGTTGATGTCCAGACTCAGCTGCCGCTTCTCGTCGTACGTCATGGGCAGAGCCGCGTCTTCGTCCTCCGACTCGTAGCCTAGACCTCCTCTGGCTCCCTTCTTAGCTTGCCTGATAAAAGTGGACACGGATTATAAATACAGTTCAAATTTAACACTGGCAGAAATTAGACTTGTGACACCTTACTAGGAAAAGAGGATATATGTGTTCATCAGAGCTTAAAATACAGAATAGATGAGTTCAAACCTGTTGCCAGGGACAGTGCTGTTAGCTTTCCTGGCTGGTGCCTTTTTCTGCTGGGGCTGTTTCGCAGGCTGCCCCACCTTAGCCTTCTTATCGTCTTCTAGCTTGCCTTTGTTGAGCTTGTTGTCTTTCTTCTTCTTGTCTTTGTCCTTCTTTTCTTTCTTCTTCTTTGGTTTGCTAACAGGAGCCTGCGAGAGAGCAGCTAGCTGCTCGTGGACGGCTTTCAGCTGGGGATAGAGGCAGGGAGAGGGGGATCAGTGATCGGCCCAAATGAAAAATAAAAGCATCACAGCCGACAGCTAACACAAAGCACATTTCTATCATAACTAAGCTCAAATTGTTTGCATTAAGGTTAATATGTTCATAAGGTGGACAAATGTGTCACTAGGCAATGTCAGTTGTGGATTTGCTTACCCTACCTTTATAAATGGATAAAATTTACACAAATATAACCCTTCACACCAGTACATCATGACATGTACGACCAATTAATATGGGTGTAATAACACCGATTAGCAACTGTTATAAATCAACAGATAAATGTTATAACTAAACATAATAAAAATCTCAATTCCAGTACATTAACTAATTACTCATAAAAAAAAACAAAACAAAAAGAACAAAAGGGTTTAGAACAATACTCAAATGATTTACACAATACTAAGTAGCTCTACAACACAAAGGCAACATTGTTAGAATTCCTTGTGAGTACTGCAAATATAAATGGTCTCTCTGGAAGAGGTTTTAAACTCATCTGCATGCTTTCTTTATCCAGAAAAAATAAGAGCAAGTCAAAGTATGTCTGCTTTCAAAGCCAAGCCCACTAAAACCGGGAAACGCAAACACATCCTGCCCATGCATTTCCTAAATTTTACTCACATACGCAGGACATTTAACAACAGTCCATCTCTCTGATGATTTCTTTAACAGTCAAGCACTGTCTCAGCTAAGCACAGAATGCATGGAATATACAGTATGCTATACTATTTACTCTTACAAAAAAAAGTCACTGAATGTTTATATACATAATATGATCATCTGATTTCAACCAGTACTGGATTACAGAATTACAATATATAATATATTGTATACTAGATTAAACAGACACCCAAACAAGACTATTCAGTACACATATAACTTTTTGGTACTGTTTTGCACATATCTGGATGTAGAAGGGGGGGGAAGGCTATTGTCATGTTGGAACAGCTTTGGGCCTCTTACTTCCAGTGAAGGGAAACTGTAATGCCACATCATACAAAAACATTCAATACAACGGTGTGCTTTGTGGCAACAGTTTGGGGAAGAACCACATGTGGGTGTGATAGTCTCAAATTTCTGGCCATATAGTGTACATAGTCATTTGATGCTCTTTGAAAGAAAGAAAGGGAGAGTCAAAGAGCACCACCTTTCAGAGAAAACCTGTTTCTTTAGTAATTTGACATAGATCACATTTAAATTACATATGCCATCTTAAAGAGTTGTTGGATCAGTTGTTTCCTTCATCACAGTTGTGTGTATATATGTGAATGTATAACAAATAAATAAATATATATATATATATATATATATATATATATATATATATATATATATATATATATATATATATATATATATAACACACACACACACACACACACACACACACACAGTATCTCACAAAAGTGAGTACACTCCTCACATTTTTGTAAATATTTTATTATATCTTTTCATGGGACAACACTGAAGAAATGACACTTTGCTACAATGTAAAGTAGTGAGTGTACAGCTTGTATAACAGTGTAAATTTGCTGTCCCCTCAAAGTAACTCAACACACAGCCATTAATGTCTAAACCGCTGGCAACAAAAGTGAGTACACCCCTAAGTGAAAATGTCCAAATTGGACCCAAAGTGTCAATATTTTGCGTGGCCACCAGAACTGCCTTAATCCTGTTGGGCATGGAGTTCACCAGAGCTTCACAGGTTGCCACTGGAGTCCTCTTCCACTCCTCCATGACGACATCACAGAGCTGGTGGATGTTAGAGACCTTGCGCTCCTCCACCTTCCATTTGAGGATTCCTCACAGATGCTCAACAGGATTTAGGTCTGGAGACATGCTTGGCCAGTCCATCACCTTTACCCTCAGCTTCTTTAGCAAGGCAGTGGTTGTCTTGGAGGTGTGTTTGGGGTCGTTATCATGTTGGAATACTGCCCTGCGGCCCAGTTTCCGAAGGGAGAGGATCATGCACCAATTTGATGCAGTGTGCGGCGTATGGTCTGAGCACTTACAGGCTGACCCCCCACCCCTTCAACCTCTGCAGCAATGCTGGCAGCACTCATATGTCTATTCTGCAAAGCCAACCTCTGGATAAGATGCTGAGCACGTGCACTCAACTTCTTTGGTCAACCATGGTGAGGCCTGTTCTGAGTGGAACCTGTCCTGTTAAACTGCTGTATGGTCTTGGCCACCGTGCTGCAGCTCAGTTTCAGGGTGTTGGCAATCTTCTTATAGCCTAGGCCATCTTTATGTAGAGCAACAATTCTTTTTTTCAGATCCTCAGAGAGTTCTTTGCCATGAGGTGCCATGTTGAACTTCCAGTGACCAGTATGAGAGAGTGTGAGAGCGATAACACCAAACTTAACACACCTGCTCCCCATTCACACCTGAGACCTTGTAACACTAATGAGTCACATGACACCGGGGAGGGAAAATGGCTAATTGGGCCCAATTTGGACATTTTCACTTAGGGGTGTACTCACTTTTGTTGCCAGCGGTTTAGACATTAATGGCTGTGTGTTGAGTTATTTTGAGGGGACAGCAAATTTACACTGTTATACAAGCTGTACACTCACTACTTTACATTGTAGCGAAGTGTCATTTCGTCAGTGTTGTCCCATGAAAAGATATAATAAAATATTTACAAAAATGTGAGGGGTGTACTCACTTTTGTGAGATACTGTGTGTGTAATATATATATATATATATATATATATATATATATATATATATATATATATATATATATATATATATATGAGAATGTGTTGTGCTTTTACAAAATATTAGTCCATGCAATTCCACAATTGGATTCTTTTATTTATGCAATCCAAAAAAACTTCACATGCTTTTGACAGGATAGAAACTTTGTAGTTCATTTGCACTGGACTGCACACGGGGGGGAAAAAAAAGAAAAAAAAAAAAAAAAAAAAAAAAAAAAAAAAAAACGCTCGTTAAACACAGACTATAAACAAGACCTGAAAACATGACAACTGTGTACCACAAATCTATAACCTGCTTCAACTAAAGAAAAATATCTTTTGGGCAAATGAATTAGTAGCCAACTTTAACATAGGACAACATTAACTGGGTGATCCCACTCAACAACAATGTTCCCTCTGATTCCCGAAGCTGCTGCAGAAACCGAATTATGTATTTAATAAAAGTGGAGTAGATGTCCTGCCTGCCTCTTATCTCTCTACGCAGAGTGCAATCCTGCTTTCTCTTTCTTTTCCCTGAGCTGAGTAGGGCTGCAGTATGAGGGAACGAGGAGGAAGGCAAAAGCTCTGAATGTGGAGTTTGGACAGAGGGGCTGGATGGGGTCTGACTTGCCTGACTATCCTGATCCTGCTCCAGCTGGATGGGTTACAGACGTAAAAACATACAGCATTACTAACGGGCTAACTCTAATCTTAAACATTATTAGGCTTTAAAGCATGCCAGTCTGCAGAGGAGTGTGAGAATGACAAATTTTTTATAAAGGTCTATATTTGTGTAGCAAGTAACAAGTTGTGTCATAGCTAGTAGTGTTTGTTTCATAGTTCATAGTTTCATAGTTCATTTGGTATGTATGGTTAAACTTGGTGAGATCCACATCAATGCTGTAACTATACCACAAGCTATTCGCTCCGAATCCCATCACCTGCTGCACTACACACATCAGCTGAGGCAATCTGGCTGACTTTAAAATGATTTTTCACTGAATCAGGCCCTGTTCACATATGGTATTAACATCAGTCTCGAGTGATCCGATCACAAGTGGACAGCCCAGAAGCATAGCTGTTCACACCTGGTATTATGTCTCCTGTGACCACCTGCATCTGGATTTCATACGTCATTTCCACTGGAGGAAGGATGTCACGTGTGTTACACGTGTTGGTTTTCAATCAGAAATGTCCCATGAATCCCATTTTATGTACATGTACGGGCTGTTTGAAAAACTTTGCTTTTATGGTCTGCTAACAAAACTTATAAATATACAGCAGGTGAGATGATAAAAGTTAGGAAAAGTAGCTGCTTTTGTTTCTGCTGTTTTAGTCACAAGACCCCAAAGAATGATACAGGTGCACAGCAGAAGTGCAGAAAGAATCGTGCTTGGGGTCTAAATAGCAAAAAAGACACTAATACTATATTTATAGCCACTACCATTCCACATGGAAAATATTTCCCTTTCCATTTTCTCTTGATAGGTTTTTGTCGGAATAGAGGGAAATTAAAACTTCTTTATTAACATGAAGATACAGTGATGTTTGCTATCTAAGCAAACCAGGTCTGTTAGGAAGTCGTCAGACTGATAATCAGAAAAACAGCGCATCAGTTATCCCCTATCCCCACGTTACAATGGTAAGAAAGTGGCTCGTGTTTGTGTATAATTATGAATCGTTTTACTGTTTGACATTTCAGAACATTTACCTACCTGGGTGGATTTTTTCTGACTCTATCCTAGTTTATACATGTTTGCAAAGCTTTATCATTTTTATACATCTTGCGTGCCCCATGTTCAAACAGGCACAATATTTACTTCCAGCATATGTGTGTATAATGGATGGTATGACTTGACATGACACTCTAACTAAAGTGAAAACCAAAAGCATGAAAATCAAACTGAAAACATCATCATAAATACAAGTTACTACTACTAGAACTACCACTTAATACATCTAAATTCAATAACAAAAATAAGTCTTGGACCCTGGCAGGGCCTATGAAGGTTTAGATGTCAGGACTTTGAGAAACCCACCTGTTCCGCACCCACCTGTTCCTGCAGCTCGGCGAGGCGAGTGGCTCTCTCCTCCTCAGAGTCGGAGCTGTCTGAGCTAGAGGAGTCGCCGCTGCTCTCACTGCTTGCCGTGCTTTTACTGACCACGCCCGCTCCAGCAGCAGCGCCTGCCACGTTCACCTCAGCCGGCTCGTCTGGCATCTTAGCGAAGCGCATCTCAAACATGTCCTATTCAGACACGTATAAGTCATACATGGTTGGGTTGATTACTTTACCAACCACTGCTCTTTATTAATCATTATAAGAATGTGTTAAACTCCGACCTGTAGTTTTCGTGCCATGGCAACGACCTCATGATCAGGTGGGTTGTACTTATAACAATTTGAGAACATTAATCGCACATCAGAGGCAAAGCTCTGTGCATCTGGGTACTCCCGACTGTCCATCTTTTTCTGCAACATATTTAAACATAAATGTGTTATGGCCTTATAAGGGCTGTTTATGCAAATAAACTTGACAGCTGTTATGACCAATTTCAGGGCCAGAAAAATGCAAACATAAGGTTTATCTATGGTTTCTATATACTATATTTATAGATTTTGACACTACATACTTTGACTGTACTTAAGTCCATGGGGTGTTTGATGATGTCATGGTAGTCGTGCAGTTCGAGTGCTTCAGCGTCGACGGGTTTGTAAAACGGCCAGGCATACGCAGCATGCTTCTTGGACAGCATTTCTTTCAGGATGGCTTCGCAGTGTTTGAGGTGCTCAGTGAGCCGGCCTCGTTTGCCTCCTTGCTGACCCGCTTCTCCCTCGTCTAAGTCCTTCTTGGGTGGTTTGATGGGTCGCCCGGTGCTTTCTCTCCGCAATGCCACTTTGGCCTGCTTGCTCTCGGAGAGAGGGGTGGGCGATTCGCTCCTGCTGGCCGTGATGGCAGAGGTAGTGGGTGTGGTGGTGTCCGCTTTCCTCTTCACCCCTTTCTTCTGGGAATACAGAAACCATGCACACAGGGACGAAAGCACATAGAAGTAAGATTCTGCCATGGACACATGGATAAAAAGAGGACACCTGCATTTTGTCTCTTGGTCTTGGCACTTACTTTGCCGAAGGGTTGCGAGGGGGGCATGCCAGGCATGATAGGGGTGGCAGGTGTGTTCTGTACAGTGGGTGTGCTGGGCGTGATAGCAGGCACTGGAGGAGAGATGACCGGTGGCTGAGAGACTGGCGAAGTGGCACCCGGGAACGCGGAGGTTGGCGAGCCAGAAGTCACGGTTCCCTCCTGCTGACCTGCGTTTGAAATGGTCAAAGAAATTTATATTCAGGTGAATGAAATATGCACACCAGCAGCATTATCGCTGTGCAACAGCCAAAGGGACATACCTGGTCCAGGTTTGCGACCTTTGCTTTTAGGGGCAGGAGGCAACAGCTCCACTTCCTCTTGGGGCATCAGAGCAACCTTCTGCAGAAAGATCTTCTCCAATGCTTGAGCCATTAAAACGATGTCATCTGTGGGCTAATTGATCAGAGGAAAAAAGAGCCATGCATTCAGGTTTTCTAATGAGCCTAAAATAGATTTCACACAAACTAATTCACAAATACTACAGTCGCATGTCCACTATGGGAACCAAGGCTGATTTAATTTCTGGATGTACTTTGTAGAGACCAGGATCTATTGTAGTGGAGTGTGCTGTATGACTTCACGAAATGACTCACTTTCTTATCTAGCATTCTGAAACCTAACTAAAGCCTAAGCCAGCATAACACTACCAACAAAGCAGGAGTGTTTTTTTTTTGTACATTTCTAGTAACGTGCTCTTACTGTGCTTTTCCTTCAAATTGTATCCCACAGTTTACATCACATCAACGGCGGTGTGTTGGAATCACACCCAATACCTTTAGTGCACCGTTACACAGTTAACAACGTGATGTGTTTACTTTCCACTGCTCACCTTGTTGTAGATGTAACAGTTGGTAAACATTGTATTGAAGTCTTGCATACATTCGCTGGCACTCCAGTAGTACACATTCTCTAGCCTTTTCTTGATAGTGCCCATATCCATCGGATTCTTTATTATCTTGTGATAGTCCTAAAAGGGGAGGGGACAACAACCCACACTTAATTTTTGTGTACTTAAAACAGAGTAAAACAACAATATATTACCATCAGAATTAGTTTATCAACTCTAAAGTGGCCTAGAATAGACGAAGTAAATTCAAGTCAGAAACGATAACTAGAGACCAGTGTGTGCTGTTACGTGTATACACGTTTAAATTTATAATGCACTTTGCTAAGTATTCTCATTATCACCAGATGTCAGGGCTTTTATATCTCCTTTGTTACTCACTGTATTTTTTATACTATGAAAATTAAGTAAAGCAATATGATTTTAATTGCCATATTCAGCCCTCCCCTGCTAGCTACACTCACCGGCAATCCGAGTTTGATGGCATCAACTGGCTGGTAGAAAGGCCAGGCGAACTGATGCCTCCACAGAGTCTTGACCACGACATTCTGCATGTACTGCAGCTGATTTGTCTTGCGGCCGGGTTTAGTGGCATTTGTCACCTCGGGAGGCGGAGGGTTGACGATTTGAGGAGGTTCTGGAGTTGGTGAAGTGACATCCGACATTTCGGTTCGGCGGCAGAGCTGCTGCTTTGGTCGGCTTGCCGGCTCTGTGCAAATCTGATGCTACTCTTCAGGTTTTGACAGACGCTCTCTCTGGGTTTGTCTCTTGGTTTCGCTCTTGGTTTCGCTCATCCAAGAGAGACTACATCCCATTGCAGAACCTTACCTTGTAACCTCTAGCAAAACAAGGAACAAAAAAGCAGCATGGGTTAAGGTGGTTAATCATTTATGGTTATACATTCATGGTCATGGTTTGAGGGAAGTAATAAAAATCCCTTCGTTAGTCACTCAAACAGGGCTTCAAATTAATTGATATCTGCTTCATCTGTAATGTGTCACGAGAATGCACTTTTTCTGAGAAAAGCATGAATTAATCAAAACTCCGTTCTAAAGGAAGTCTAAGGGCAGTAACAGGGGCTGTGAATGAATGGTCATGTGAAAGATGCATATTGAAGAAAGTGTTTGTTAAATTCTTAGCTGATTTTTGATTCTGATCCAATACAAACAGCCTCACGGTAACTCATCAGTAACTGTTTTGAAGTTCTGCGACACATCATATGCGTTTGTGCTTTAAGTAAGAAATAAAAGATGAGAGGATGTGCGGTTTAGGAAAATAATCAACCACAGTGACGCAGACATTTTTTTAGGAATATAAAAAAAATTACTGGTCGACCTCTACTTCAAAAACTAGTGAACCAAAAAAATGTTTTTAATGCCAGGCAGTGTTGTAGAGAACTCTTACGCAGTAGCATAAGAGCTATAAACAATAACTCTTACCTGAAAACTTTCCTGTCATGGAAAACTTTCTGTAAACTTCTGTAAATGATACAAGACTAAATATGACAACAGCAGCAATCATCATTTCCCCCCCAATATGAAGCGACATGCATAGAAAATCACTGATGTATGCCCTATCTGGACAGGGGTTAAATTTACATAGGGTCCTGTGGTAATTTCCTATTTTACAAGCGCCCCTCTGTGACTTTGTTACTGCCCGGATCGGCTATGCCGGTGTTTATGACCATCCTCCTCTGAGAAAATTTCGGGCTGGATTACCGAACTCCCTCCTCCTGTGGTAATTTTTTGGTGTCCAGATGTAAGATCTTTTATCCATCTGGAAAAACAGAAAATTACCCCAGGACTGATTTAATTTTAATTTAAACCTGTCCAAATAGGGCTTAAGATTGGGCAGAGCATCCTGCATAGTCCCTGTGTAAAGTGTTAACAACAACAAAGTATTCAAACGAGCGCATTGATATAAACTTGTGATTTGAATTACAGCCGGAACTACTGCCAGGGCTGCTGTGCTAGAAAACTGACCAATCAGAATGGAGGATTCAGCAGCGCTGCGGCATAAATTGATTGCACTCAGTGCTCCGACATGTATAATTTAATACAGGGACTAGAGAGTTCTCCTCCCGCGTAAACCTTGCTGGCTAACACACCAGCCTGCTAGTTCGCTAGCTACATTACTCTAAAAGCCCTGCTTTAGCCATATATAAAAATATATACACACACACACCAAAGCCATAGATATAACCATGAAAAAATAATGATATCTGACAAGACTGGCATAAAAACTACATTTAAATCGTCAGAGCTCGTGAACTACAACGCTACATCACAGCATTAGCTAGATACCACATACACCTCGGCTACATTTAACTCACTACTCCTCTGCGTACAAAACAAAACAAAAAAAGATAGAAACAAAATCTTAGTTACCTAACAGCGAAAACAAGAAGTTTTAAAGCTTTATCGCGCGAAATAAAACGACAACATGTTTGTGTAGAATGGAGGGAAACAGTATATTAGCATGCTTGCTAGCCTAGCACTGGGTATATACGCTAAGCTTATTATTATAAACTAAGCATTAAAATTTAATTTAAGTCAATAATATAGAAAAAAAATCCCTTGGAATTAATTTCTATTCTTAGCAAGTAAAGGTAAGCCTAAAAAAGCAAGTGCGAGGAACTAGCTTTAGCGTCGCAGCTAGTTACCGAACGCTTGTTAGCAAACATCCATCAAAACATGGCGGGCGGGTTATTAGCTGCTTTAGCATTAGCATGCTAGCAAATGTAGTCCATTGCGATGTCGGACGAAGCTTGGATAATTAAAATGTACAATATTTCACCCAATATTTGTGTAATAAAACGCACACTTTTATGGAACAGTGCATTAAGAGATTAAAACAAAGTTAGAATGTTATTAACGTTATAGCGGAGTCTTGTATTGTCGCGAGTCACAGACGGAGCTTTGTGTTGAAAACAATGCTAGTCGCTGTAGCGCGCTAACTCATATGTTCATGCATATATGACCCGAAGTGCATATTTATCCATCCGCAGCTACACTCTAACATCACCGCGTAATACCTGCATGCCAAACGCGCTATAAACAGAAGAAAAAGTCGCTACTTTACTTTTATCGCGACTCCAGGTGGACTACAGCCTGGGACTGATGCGGGGTCGCTCCTCTAGGTAGCACAGAGATGAGGTACAAGCAGCGCTCTGCGCATGCGCGTTGGCGCGATTGCTTTCCTACCCATATTCCGAACAGCCCACGTTCTTTCGCTGAGATTGGCTAGTAGTTTAGACTCCACCATTCAGATAGTGCGAGTATAACATTGTAACCAATCCGAGAACGAAGGAGGGACTTATAGAAATATTAGTGCGAAAACTAACACAGGTCGCGAGCGCTCGCGTCAATATAATCACATTTCATATTTTTTTTCTGTTTTTCTTTATTTATTACACAATATATATAATATTGTATAAATAGGGCAGGCCTCATATTTTTTTTCCGAGCTATAATTTCCTGCTTTACCCAATACCTTTCTATTTTCTTTTTCTGCTTCTTCCTTTATGCTGTCTATTTGCCTTTATAAAGCATTTTGAGCTGCATTTTAATGTATAATAAGCATGATTAAAATTAACTTTACTACTACTACTATTATTATTATTATTATTGTTGTTGTTGTTGTTATTAGTAGTAGTAGTAGTAGTAGTATTGTTGTTGTTGTTGTTATTATTATTATATGTATGGATACGTATAGCATAAATATAACTTATATTTATACATTGAAATGCATAAAGTGCTTCACAAAACTGAAATAAAAACAGCATAAAGAAAGAAGCAGAAAATAAATAAAATAGTAATAATTCTGAAAATAAAAATAATTAAGATAAAATAATAATAATAATAATAATAATAATAATAATAATAATAATAATAACAGAGATCATAAATTGTTACTTTTTAATGATGAAATTAAAGTGAAATTTAAATAATGCCAGTCACACTAACATGTTTGTATTATAGATAGCGCTTCATTTCCTAATCTAAAGATAACTTACAAAAAATAGAAAATAATAACTTACAAAAAGTAGAAAATAATAATAATGTCACCTGATATTTTAACTGAACTAGAAATAGTTCTGTCAATATGCTATATTATGATCAACGATATTTTTAACACAGTGTAACTGGTTTGGGTTCTCTAATGACTCCACTACGTGAATCAATATGGCAATGTCTAAGGTGTTTTTGAGTAATTGGTTTACATCCATATAATTAATATGTGCTGTGATCCTAAGGGAAACTTTTTTGTTTTACACTAAAAGGGACCTGCAAGAAGTGTGAGGCCTTTGATTTACTGTATAATAGATACTGCTTTATCTTCTGGGATTTAAAAACAAATTGTATGTAATTCCTTTGCTTTGAATCTTAAACGAATCTGAGTGTCTAGTTATGAGTTATGAGTTCAGTGACTCATTATAAGTTAACTGACTTAATAAAAGTCTTAATAAAGGTCTTGACAAGTTTTGGAAAATTAATGCACAAGACAAGGTGATATTTTGAAACATTACATATCCAACTGAAAATTACTTTTGTTCAACATCATTAAGTAAAAATGAAAAGCATGACGTGGGATTGACCGTTGTGTAACACTGTATTAAAGCTCATGCAATTGAATTAGTCATTAAAGGCAACCTCCATCCTGTTAAATGTTTATATTGAAATATTTTTGATGTGCATAGTGATTCAGGAGCTAATATAGTTTAATAGGAGAAAACAATTTTCAGTCATCATAAACATAAGGATCAAGAGTCATGTTTCACAAAAGAGCAAGAGCTTCTTTTCTCGCTCACTGTTTTCCTGCGATGTTCGATGTCATATTAATGAGAAATGTAGAAGGTAGAAGTATGGCGACAGCACATGTTGGATTCCAGAATGCAATACAGCTATAAAACTCAGACACACTGAGTAACAGCAGAGACCCGGCTCGCCTAGTGAGCGATCTATGACACAAACACAATGGCGTAGATCAGGGGTTCTCAGACTAGGTGGCACGACCTCACGTGGGGTTGCTTGTTTTACAAATGGGGTTGCGAGAGGAACTCACAATCTCTTGTTTAGTTTTATTCATTTATTTAGCAAATGAATATTAGAAATATTGCTTTAACTAGGAAGATGGATTTTGTCATTTTTAAACTTTACTGGACGTCGTTTTCAGTCATGCCACATGCCACAGCACTAGAGTAGGAATTCAAAAAAATGATCAATTTCTCCATCCAACTACCTCCACAAAATGTACTAGTGCTGTGCCTCAGATCGTATACTTATGTACTATGCTAGACCGTTATTGAGTACTAGCACTAAGCGGTTTTCCTGCTACAGTTAGTGTTTGAATATTTTTTAATTTAAGGTCAGTATAAGAGTTTTCGATTTGAGACGCAGCTCATGACACAGCGCAAAAAGCACAATCAAGAAAGTTTTAAAGATTAATAGGTAGGAGGTAGTCAGTCTGCTTAACGTTGCTCTGCATGAAATCACTAAACATTTTACAATTCAAATGGGAACCCAGAGGGACAGGGGTGTTTTGGCTTTTACGTTACAACTATAGTGGATGTGGCTTTTTAACCCACCAGGTGTACACACAATAGGTAAGTCGCAGAAAAGTAATAATGGCCATTTGGCTTAAAAGTTCAACATGGTAAATGGTCTGCACTTATATAGCGCCTTCTAACCTTAGCGGCTCTGCAAAGTGCTTTACACTGTTACTCACTCAACCATTCACTCACGCATCATGCAAGGCGCTAGCCTGCCATCAGGAGCAACTTGGGGTTCAGTGTCTTGCCCAAGGACACTTCGGGATGTGGAGGCATGTGGCCCAGAGATCGAACCGCCAACCCTGCGATTGGTGGACAACCCGCTCCACCACCTGAGCCACAGCCACTCCATGACAGTTGAAGCTCTGGAAGCTGATCTGTTTGAGCATGTGTACAGCTGAGGAGGTGAGAGAGCTGGACAGACCAAAGCACTAAAGCGCTGCTGCATCGCTCTTTATGTAAAGATGAATCAATCAGCAGGCAGTCAAATGGCATTGTGGGTAATGTAGGAAACCGGTAACCATCAACATGTCCATGAAACAACTCAGAATTTTATTACAAAATAAATATTAGACACCAGTGAAGATCCCATGTTCATTATAAAGATTAATATGCAAGCTGTTTATGACTTTAAAATCCCTGTGAAGTGCCTTGAAATGCGTAGCGTTATTCGATGTGTTGTCGTAATTTCCACTGAAACAGGAAGTCAGGGCGGGGCATATCGTGTGGCCCCGCCCCCTTTAAAATAGCGGTTAGCTTACCTCACAGCCAGGGAACCTACAACTGTTGTGGGCGGGACACTTCAGATTCTAGAGAGCATTTGATTGGACAGAAAATCCGATGAGGAGCTGAAGTACAGAATGATGTCATCAAAATTGTTGATCCGTGTTGGTGGTAGAGAGAGACTGTAAATTTTGAATGCATACATAGTCTAAATGTGAATTTTGTCACTGTTTTGGAGCTCACTAGCTTATAGATATCCTGAAGGCTAACTTATTCATACTAAAAGCTACGTAAATTTTTATTTCATGGGAAATTTTAATACTATGTAGGTTGTCCTATCGCTGGTGAATATAAACACTGATGATCAAAAAGACTTTATTAGTTGTTTATGGTTAAAAGAACTTAGTACTACTAATGTGTAAACGCTCATTAGGGGACTCGAGTGCTCTCGGTCTTTGCAGTACTTTTTTTTTCCCCCCCCTCTCCGCGCCTCCATCTTTGCGCATGCGCATTACTCGTCTCCACACCACATTTCCCCGCCTGGACTCCCTCCATCAAACCCTGCACAGTTTACCGATTCAATGTAAACACAAAAACGTGGTGTTTTTACACATACTACCTGCATTTATTTCGGGATAAACACCTTTGGTCCACGTGGAGATTTAAAAACACGTCGCTCGCCTACAGAGTCGGAGGGTGAGTGATGTTTTCTACATTATCTTGTATTGTTTGAATGAATGTAAAATGATTTGGCAGTGTGCACAGAGAAACCAGTTCCTTCTAGGGTTTCAGAACATTTTAAGCGGCCAGGATTTACAAAAAAAAAAAAAAAACAGTTAAATGGTTTTCGTTAAATTCCGAGCGATTAAATTACACCGTATTTGAGCTCCGTGTGATATTTAAGTGTTTCCATTTGGCTTTATCGCTAGTCAGCTAATGTTAGCGTGTTCTGTCGGTTTTTTTTTTTTTTTTTTTGCTGAATCCCAAACGGCTTCTAGTGATTATTTAGGGCGCTACATTAAAAGGCACAGAAGTCTCTATTTCTTAGATGATATAGTGCACCTAAATAGAGAGCAGGGACCCATTTGGAATTCAGCCCTTTTAGGCCTCATTTTGCTTGCTAACCGGATAAACAAGAATAACCCCTGCTTCGTGTGCGTTATTAGAGCACACTTTATGAAGTAGTTTACTTAAAGGTTTTATTTTTCTGATACAGTATGGCTAGAGAGATATAGCTAACGGTTTATTACTAACTAACTTTACAGTCGCCGAATCACGTTCGCCATGTTCGGTGTAGCGTTAGCAGAGCTAGCGTAGTCCGGCAGTAACGTTAGCTAAGCTAGGCTACATCATTTTTCTGCTGCTTTAATTCGATAGAAAAAAAAAAGCTTTATGAATTGATGTATAAAATTCGAAATTGAGTCATTAGTTGGTGCAGTTGTCTTTAACACAATAACACGAGATACAATAACACAGCTAGCTAATAAATTATTAACATGATATTGTTCTGTGTTATTATATGTAATTATTATGTTAAATAAATATTAAGGAATTTCAGGGAGCTTTACACACAGTAAATGAAAACGCCTGCATTGTTGTGGTTTGGTCATGTCTCTCTCTCTCTCTCTCTCTCTCTCTCTCTCTCTCTTACTTGCTTGTCAAAAAATTCCTAAAATTGAAATATTTATGAATATTTATGATATTTATGAATCGAAATTCATAGATTTGTGGGTTTTTTTCTTGTTGTAACATTAGCTTGGATAACATATGAATTTGAATGTTGTTATGAATTTGTAGATCATACCATCTGATATTGAATGTTGTCACGCTTAAGTGTGCTAATGAAAATATATATGAAATTCAGAATGAAGTATGTGAATAATCAATTTCTTAAAAAAAAAAAAAAAAAAAAAAAAAAAAAACTTAGTCTCTCAATTAATTTGCATTTTTTGATTCACATTAAAAATATCATTTGGGTAACTTCCCAAACTTAAATTTCAGATGGTGTGATCAATCAAATTCAAAATAATAACATTGTATTAAAAATGTATATTTTTTTACATTTAAATTCAAATGTATATTTTTTTTTCCAAAAGCACCCCAAAGAGAAACGTGAATCTAACAGCTAACTAATTTTTTTATTTTTTTTAACACTGTTATAATACTGTTATTACTATCAACTTTAACCTTAGCTCCTTAATTTGAAGGTTACTTGTTTATTTAAATATTTATACCCGTATCTTTTTTTTTTATTTGTCAGTCCGGCTGAGGTGGAAGCTCTAACCCCAGTCCCTGCTCCTCGCTCACTATGGCAAGTGAAGAGAAGAAACCAGAGACTGAAGCGACTAAAACTCCGACGGCCTCCGCTGCTTCGGCCAGCCAGAGCAAAGTGAGCAACTGTGTTACGATGTGTGATAAATACCACACACACACACACACACACACACCATAGACCCTGTTAACACTTGGGTGAGTTCTGTGTTGGATGTCAGGACCATGTCTGAACAGAGATAAAGATCTCCCAAAAAATATAAGTAGTTATGACCCAAGAAATTAATCAGTTTGTGATCGTATTAAAAAAAAAATCCCTTGGTGTGTCATAGGGCCTGATTGCGTTATAGTATTGTAGAGAGATTCTAGCTTTGCTCTTCCTCTCATTATTAAGCCTGTTTTGTTGTATTGGGTTTACATTTACATTTATGGCATTTGGCAGACGCCCATATCCAGACAGCTTTCATTTATCTCATTTATACAGCTGAGCAGTTGAGGGTTAAGGGCCCAGCAGTGGCAGCTTGTTGCTGCTGGGATTTGAACTCATGACCTTCCGGTCAGAATGTCTTAACCACTGAGCTACCAGCATAATATTGTGTTATTAGATAGCTTCAAATGGGTCATATTTCTCACTGTGTTTTTACATCCTTTTATGACGGTTTGTTATTTTGCGGATAGGCATATGCTGTTATTACATTGTTACATCACAATAATACTCCGGAGTGCGCTGTTGTAGGAAAATGTTCAACAACCGGGTGGTGTGTAAAGCGAAGCCTGACGTCAAGTGGAGTTTAAGCTGAACTATATGATGGCTGCTGCACGTATTCTGTGGTTGTTTCGGCGGTTTTTGTGCACATCCTCGCAAACGACGTCAGCATGGTATGATACCAACGTAAATAGTGGGGGCAGGAAAGTACCATCTGCAACTGAGTAAACAAACTAGTGTTGTGTCTCGTGTCACATACTTCTGGACCGTTATTGAGTAACTCTAACCGTTTTCCTGTTATGGTTAGTGTTTGGACTGTGAATAGTGTTTGAACAAATCTACTGGGGACTGTTTGGAGTACCAGTTCATGAGAGCAGTCAAAATGATAGCAGAAAGAGAACCAGAGTTGTGGTCAGTGTGTTAAATTTGTCGTGCATGAAATGACTAAACATTTTACAGTTCGACTCGGAAACCCAACGAAGAGGGATGTTTTGGCTGTGGCGTGCCGTCTAGCCGCTTTTAATCCTAAAGATGTAAATAAAGTAAACACTGTGTCCCTGTGTAGGTTGTTACTAAAGGAACAACAACGTATTAAAAGGAGCGCGTTAATATAAACCTGTGGTTTGCATTACAGACAGATCTGCTGTTATAGAAAATAGGAACATTCCGATGTACTCGTAATGAAGAATTTAACAGCGCTGTGATATAATACGACAATATGGTAGACAGTTATGGGATTGTCTGTTCTGAAAAGGATGCATGTGATTTCAGATTTGTTAATAATAAACCTTCAGAAAAGGACAGTCTTGTTGCCTTACACACTACCTTCCTCCTCCAGAATTTGACACAGTGAGAAGTGATATTTTTAAGTGGCTGTAATCCCAGTGTTCATATTGCTGTAATTACTGTGTTGCTGCATCTCATCACCCTGTTTTCTGTTGTAATCCGATTTAGTCCGCACCTGCGAAGCCAAACTACACACTGAAGTTCACCCTAGCGGGCCACACAAAGGCGGTTTCCTCGGTCAAGTTCAGTCCAAGTGGAGAATGGCTCGCCAGCTCGTGTGAGTAAATTCATCTGTGTTTCATCGAGTTCATTACTATTATGATTTCCCTCACAAGCTAACAATGGCTTCATTTTAGAAACGTTAAATTGAACAAATTTGACTTTGAAACCGTCTAGAAACATTTTACATGATTCACCAGAACAGGAAGGAAACTTAAAGTCCCCGTGAAGTGCCTTGAAACGCGCAGAGTTATTAAACGTGTTGATGTAATTTCCACTGAAGCAGGAAGTCAGGGTGGGACATATCAAGTGGCTCCTCCCCCTTTTTCAATAGCCAGTAGCGTTTAGCTTACCTCACAGCTTGACAGTACCATGGATTTTTATAACCTCGGGGGCGGGACACTTCAGATGTTAGAGAGCATTTGATTGGACAGAAATCTGATGAGACGTGAAGTGCAGAATGATCTCATCAAAATTGTTCATCCGTACTGGTGGTAGAGAGAGATTTGTAAACTTTGAATGCATATATCTTGTAAATGTGAATCTTGTCATTGTTTTGGAGCAAACTAGCTTATAAATAAACTTAAGGCGAACATATTCACACTAAAAGCCATAAAACTTCTATTTTGATTCCATGGGGACTTTAATTAAGGATAAATTAGCCTCATGTCCCCTTTTTTGTTTTGGAGAAAAGTAAAAGCTCCTCCTCAATTTCAGTTGGGGCAGTCCATCTGTGTATTTTATGGGTGTGCAGAGGATTCATGTAGTGTGTATTGAAATAATCAATCAGTCTAAGCAATTGTTTGTTTAGAATTGTACATTAATAACCTTTTAAAGGAAAAAGAAAGATTATTAGTAATTAAAAACATCCAGCATCACAGGTTTGTTTAGTAGAAGTAAATAGGTAAAAAAAAGTTTCCTTTAAAATGGAATTACTTTACAGTCGCACTTCTTTCTATCGCCGAGCTAGTTAATGATTACTATAGTATAGGTAATATTTTCTGTCCACATACAAAACGTAATAATTAGACATGTTGAGGATTGTTTTAAGTTTTGAAAAATGCAATATTCTTTGATTTAATTTGTCACAGTTTGTGAAATCATGACTGGCCTTCTTTTTCAGCTGCTGATAAACTTATCAAAATATGGGGTGCGTATGATGGGAAGTTTGAGAAGACAATATCCGGACACAAACTTGTAAGTGGAAGCTCAGTTCTGTCCTCCGTACCCTCTTTTCTAGCATTAGCATTGTTGCAGAATTATTTATGCTGCCGGGAACTAGTCCCTGTTAATCAGTATGTGATGACACTGACACACACACACACATACACATACACACACATTTCTGGGCCCTGTTTCTCGTACATGGATTACTGAGGTAGCTGCATTCGATTGTTGGTGAAGTTGATGATCTTGGATTTGTCCCTTCTTCAGGAGCAGACTTATTATTCATTGTAGACAAGATTAGATTGTGCATTATTAGCTCAAGCAGCTTAGGAGTTAGCTAGACTTCATCTGTCTTTGGAGACTTATATCTGTGGATTGACATTTTTAATTAAAGTTTCTGGATGGGGATATTAGATGTCATTGCCACCCACAAGTGTAGGAGGACTAACGCATGTTTATTTTAAGTCTTTTTATGAGTATTTAAAACCGAGACTTAATCACGGCCAGCAGGGTTTTTTTGTGCACAGTTTCTTTAGATGAGCAAAGATAAACTAACACATGGGCATTAAATTGTATTAGTGTAGAATACAGAGAGCTTGAAATAACATACTGAGTCATTAAATCTTTTGCATTATGGTTTACTAACTCTGATTTGGCATCCCAGAGCCACGTTAAACAACAAAAAGAGAAATTACTGGCTTCTCTAGGATTCTCTTCCATTTGCTTTAGCCAGTTGTTGACTCACCGATCATGATTTCATGTCTTGATATATCTGGATCCAAAATTCAAAATGATCCTGTCTAAAATGATCATGATCCCAAGTTCCATGCTTATTAAATCATAGAGCTTTTCATATTACATAAAAGTTCAAACATTTGCTAGGGTGTTTAAAAGAGGCTCACTCTTGTCATGACTGTCTGCCTACAGGGGATCTCGGACGTGGCCTGGTCCTCTGATTCCAACCTCCTGGTCTCAGCATCTGACGACAAAACCCTGAAGATCTGGGACGTCAGCTCCGTAAGTCCGGCCGCATTGATCAAATCTGACCTCTTACTGTCAACAATACGAGTGTGGGATGATGGGAAGGGTCTTGAGTCATGACTTGACTTCAGTCTGCAAATATTACTCTGTTATAGAAATAAGATGGGTAAAACTATGGGCATGGTTTTGACAGGTTTATTGATAATGATGCTTTGATTTGTTAGGGAAAATGTCTGAAAACTTTGAAGGGCCACAGCAACTATGTGTTCTGCTGCAATTTCAACCCTCAGTCCAACCTCATCGTGTCTGGATCAGTAAGTTAATTTCCTGATGCGTCACCGCTTTATGTAAGAGTGCTGAGTGCTGATTTGTGTGTAAATGTAACACTGCCTGTTTTCACCCGTAAGTTTGACGAGAGCGTTCGGATATGGGACGTTAAGACGGGGAAGTGTCTGAAAACGTTGCCGGCTCACTCTGACCCGGTCTCTGCAGTGAGTATCTGCTTTGTGCTACAAGTCTGTGAGCATTATGTTGGGACTAAAATAATGTGGGGCATGCTGATCTAGGAAAATAACCAACATTTGTAGTTGATGACGCATCCTGAAACGTTCTATTCCTTTCAGTTATTGCAATGCTTTTAACCATTTGTGGCATAAATGACATTTTATATGTATATGATCGAGTTTGTTATGCTCCTTTGGTTTCAGGTCCATTTTAACAGAGATGGCTCTCTGATAGTGTCCAGCAGCTACGATGGCCTGTGGTGAGTAAACTTCATAAGAACTTTTAAAAGAATGTTCAAGAATGTAGAACGGTTGATGATCTTGAGCACATAATAAATGCTCGGGTTAATATTGTTACAGCCGTATTTGGGACACAGCATCAGGCCAGTGCCTTAAAACACTCATTGGTAAGTTCCAAAACTCTAATAAGCATTCGAACGTCTTTAATTGCTCTCAAGAGTAGCCTTGTGTAATCATCATCATCATCATCATCATCTAACCCTGCATGTCGTCCTCAGATGACGACAACCCCCCTGTGTCCTTTGTGAAGTTTTCCCCCAATGGCAAATACATTCTGGCTGCCACGCTGGATAAGTGAGTAACAGCCCTCCTGCTGATTTCCGCTTCTGACTCAACCAAAAAAAAATATGCCTGAATGGCATTTTGATTATAAAAAGTAACATTCATAATATTTTTGGATCAAATTGATTTGAAATGCTACAATTTAAAACCATTTATATTGATTATAGCACCCTGAAGCTTTGGGACTACAGCAAAGGAAAGGTGAGGACTGTACAGTTTTTCTTACTCTGGAAAATACTGCAGAATTGTTTTAAAGAGAAAAGCAGCCTGCAAATTACACAGTGAAGACTAATTTCCTCCACTTATTAACACATTTGCCTTTTTTATAGTGCTTGAAAACGTACACCGGTCACAAAAATGAGAAATATTGCATATTTGCGAATTTCTCCGTCACAGGTGGCAAGGTAATACATTCTCAGCTTTTAGCGTTTGATAGATGTTTTATTGTTTTATGATTTTTTTGTTTTATGATTGTAACCGTAACCTCCCCCCCCCCCCCTCTCAGTGGATTGTCTCGGGCTCGGAAGACAATATGGTTTACATCTGGAACTTGCAGACCAAGGAGATCGTACAGAAACTGCAGGGTCACACAGGTAAAGAAACAGCATAGCCAGAAATGCTTCTCTAGAGCTGAACAGACTTTGCTGATCATTTTAATGTCAAACATGTTTATAAAATTATTTTTTTTGGAATTACACCCTGAGTGCTCAGAATGGTACACTGGAAGCCAAAAATCTCTTTGGAATGTCTCCTTACAGAAAACGTCAATATATGAACAATTATATGTTTATCTTTTGTTAAATAACAGCATGTTCCATAACCTATTTATTATTAGTATTTGATTAGGTGTTACTTGGTGGTTGCTATAGTATTCCCGGTGGTTATGTTATCTTATGTGGTTGCTAGGATCTTGCTCAATGGTTGCTGTGATATTCCGGGTTGTTTTTAGGGTGTTGGCATGTTTTTCTAGGTGGTTGTTGGGGTGTTGCTAGGTGGTTGCTGTGGTATTCCAGTTGGTTGCTAGGGTGTTGCTAGGTGGTTGCTGGGGTATTCCAGGTTGCTAGGATGTTAGGTGGTTGTTATTTTATCTGAAGTGGTTTGCTAGGGTGTTGCTAGAGCTAGGTATGTTTATTGTACATTGTACATTATATGTATATTGTTATGGTGTTCCAGGTTAGGTTTGCTAGGACATTTTATCTTAGGTGGTTGCTGTGTCATTCAATGGGGTTGCCATGAGGTTGCTAGGTGGATGTTATCCCAGGTGGTGGCTAGACTGTTTCTAGATGGTTGCCTTGCAATCCCTGAAATTGGGAATTTCAGCTGGTTTCTAGCATGTAAATTGATTAGAATTAGATGTGAATCGTCCAATACACACGTCCCTGTGTATGAGCTATTACTATAGAAACGATAACGTATTAGGACAAGCGCATTAATATAAGCATGTGCTGTGCCTTACAGTTGATGTTGTTATAGAAATTTAACACCTTCTGGCTTTGAGAATTCAACAGTGCTGCGGTATACAACTCCAATAAATGATCTCGTTTCTCCTTTTCCAGATGTAGTGATCTCGACCGCCTGCCACCCAACAGAGAACATCATCGCATCAGCAGCACTAGAGAACGACAAGACCATCAAGCTGTGGAAGAGCGACTGCTAAGCTAGAACACATGCAGGCTTTATTTTATTATGGTTGCTTTTTTTTTTTTTTTTTCAATTTTGTATTTTTCATTTTTTTGGTGAAGGACATTTATTACGAGGAACACGAGGCCAGGCCGTTCATGCCCATGATCGCTTGTCCTTGGCAGGAAGCACGGTGTACGCACGTGTCCAGAGCAGCCAACGCAGAGAGACTTACGTTAAAAAAAACACACCACTCCTTTTAACCGTCTCTGCACTAAAATACTCTCCATTCTCTCTGTCTATGTATATCTCTGCCTTACCTAAATATGTGTTGTTCCCTTCTTTGATCAATTAAACCCTCAGCGCTGATACATGTATATTTTGGTCTTGTAGATCTAGGCGGCTTTGATTCCTCTTCTATCTAACAGGCTTTCTCACTCGTTCTGTTTTGTAGAATGTGTTGATTTTGTACATTAACTCGAGCCAAAAGTGAACCATGGGTGTGCATTCAGTCGAAAATTCACCAGTTCTCACACATGAAGTGGTCTGGTCTGGTGCAGTTTATTAAACTGGGTACACAGTTAGAGCCCACGGTTTGAGATGGTATAAAGAAGAATAATATTTTGCTATCACTCGTTTCTCTTTAAAGAAAAATTCCACCCTGGATGACTTGCATAATAATCTTTATAAGTAACTTGATCCTAAGTTGCATCCAAGATTTCTTTTGTAATGAAATTCTGAGGTTTTTTTTTTTAGTTTAAACTTCTTTCATTGTTTGGGTAAAAAAGTGCTTTCCTACTTTACCCACAATGCTGTTTGACTGCAAGCTGATAGATTAATCTCTACCTAATGAGAGCAATGCAGCAGCCCTTTATTCCTTCTCATAATTAACGTGTTTGAGGGTGGACTTTTCCTTTAATGTTCAGATATTTTCTACAGAAAAGTGTTGTCTCAGACTTCCTGATGCTTCATGTCAATGTACATTCAGACAGTTTTTACAATATGATGTGATCTGATGTATGCTGTGAATATCCAGTGTTTCGCTGTAGTAAGACACGCCCGCTTCTTTGAATGGGAGTTTGATATGCAGTGCAAACAGTTTTGTCCTCGGAGGGTTTCGTATTTGTGCAGTTGACCTCACAAAAGCCAAAAAGAAACATTTCAGATTTGTGTTAAACAGTTTATACAGTGTTCTGGGTTTATTTCAAAGTACAATGGTTACGCCAATTTCTGGAGCACTGCTTCCTGGAAATAGTCTAGAAATGAGTCATTTGTCAGATGTAATGGCCTTGATAATGATCTTCTTGTATGGAAAATTGGGAATAAGAACTGCAGGTCCTGGTGTTGCAAGTAAAAAAAAAAAAAAATGTAGGTAATTTTGCTTACTGTTCCACTTTCCCAATCCATCATAATGTATAAACTCAGTTCAGCTTGTCATAACCCATATGAGACCTGCATTCATTCATCTGCAACATGCACACTGGTTATTTTCTGCTCAGACACAAGTTGTTAAAGGTTGCTTTATATGTTTGTAGTTTTTACATATGTGGAAAAAATGGTGACCAAATATCAAGATGGGCTTTAACACTGCCTCAGGTTTGTATAACCTCCATTCAGCTTCTCGGTTTAACCAGCTCTCTTTCTTTGTGGTCTTACTGTGTGTGCAGTAGTAATAATGGTGGATGAGTGTTGTATTTTCCTGCGAAATGAGGGTTGGTGTTAATCCAACCTCTATTTTCTCTCTCTCTCTCTCTCTCTCTCTCTCTCTCTCTCTCTCTCTCTCTCTCTCTCTGTCTCTCTCTCTGTCTCTTTGTGTGTGTTGACTTTCAGTGTGATCACAAGGGCTGCATGAGAAACTGGACTTGACCTGTGACTCAATAAAGTTGTTCTTTTTTTTTTTTTTTTTTTTTTTTTAAATGTCTGTACCAGTGTAGACTCATTGTGCAGACAGTGGCAGGGTATGAGGTCTAACGTTAGGCTCATCATGCTTTCAATCCTCAACTGATTACTTGAAACAGATCTGAGCTGCATTTCACCTAAAGTGGTCATTCTAATGTATCTAATGAGTATAAACTGGTATAAACAGCTGATCATTTAAGCCTGATACCTCTATAATGTCATCAGCAGTGACTGAGAACACTCCAGTGAAATACAGTATGAACATTTCTCGATCACTGATTTTTCAAAACGCCTTTGGAAAAACTCACAGTAAATATACTATGCAAACATCAAATCAAGGTAAAAACATGAAGGGATGACAGAACTGTATGTTTTGTGTGATTTGAATGAAAGCTAGTTAACAGCAAGCACAGATTTTCTGTTTATCATGCTTATGGCATAATTAGGGACTTTTGAAGTAGGGACAATTTAAGGGGCACAGTTAGCATTTGCCTCGCACCTCTGGGGTTGGGGGATCGAATCCCACCTCCACCCTGTGTCCATGCAGTTTGCATGTTCTTCCCGTGCTTCGGGGGTTTCCTCTAGGTACTCCGGTTTCCTCCCCCAGTCCAAGACGTGCGTTGTATGCTGATCGGCATTTCCAAATTGTCCGTAGTGTGTGTGTGCGCGCAATTGTGCCCTGCGATGGGCCGGCACCCTGTCCAGGGTGTCCCCTGCCTCATGCCCCGAGTTCCCTGGGATTGGCTCTCCTGCGACCCTGTGTAGGATAAGCAGTCCAGAAAATGGACGGAATTGGGGACACTTTAAAAAATAGCATCATCACCATCACGAATGGTGTTGCCTATCTGTCTCGTTAATTGTGTTTCTATGTGTATTAACGCACATTCACACCTAATGCAAATTAAGGGTTCCAATCCATCTACTATGTTTTTGGGAGGTTAGAAAACCTTTTAGGAAACCTGAAATCCTGGCGGAAACCTATACGGACACGGAGAATGTATAAAACTCCACAGATATAGTAACCCTAACTCAGGATCGAACTGGGACCCTGGAGCCATATGTCTTTGTAAATATCTAACAAAAAAAGTAATTTTAGTCTCCTCACATTTGTGCAGTTTCCTACTCGGCCACCATCCGGACAATCCACAGGCATGTGAAGAGGTTTTGGGTGTTCATTTCCATAAAAATTGTACATATTCAGTCCGTACAGGATTTTGCAGAGTTTTTTTGTGCCTGTTGTGGCCAAAAATGCTTGATTTTGCTGCTGCAAAAAAATTTTTTTTCTCCAAAATTTGCGAGTTTTTTTGTGCTTTTTTTCACGGAAAATTACTTGAATTGGTGAAATCGCAATTGCATGAAATAGTTTTGCACGGTCTTTCACAGTGATGTTTGTTGGTAAATGAGACCTTTTAGCTGTACTCATGGTCGACGCACGTGAATCGAAGAGGGCTTTGGCTGAATGCGTTCTGATGACGTCACGACACGTCTTGGTCCAAATCAGTGGAAAATCTGCGGTAGTTTTGAAAAATTGCAAGCTCCACCGAATATTGTGGCATTTGCTTCAATTTGCGTTAATTTATGAGATCGCAAAATTGTGAAATCCTAGAGGGACTGAATATTGCTATTGTGATGAATACACAGTGTATAATGTATATCAAAATCTATTTACAATTTAGTTTTAAAATCGAAATAAAAATCATTTCCTTTACATTCCATCCAAACCCATGCAATAGAATACTACAGTAAGGCATTAAATTGACAAACAACAAAACTTTTAATCTTTTTAAACTTTAATTTTTTTTCCTATTCTCATGAAAGAACAACAACGAACAAAGCACAAATAACATCTCTTTGAAAACGGACAAAAAAACAGGCAGAGGATCCTGTCACTCAGTGACATGAAAAAGGAAAGAAAAAAAACAAAACAAAAATAATAAAAAAAAAAGGTAAAGTACAGGCGAAAGCTGCAAAAGGGTGTCACCGGTGACCTCTTCTTTCCTGTCCCCATCTTTTATAGAGGTCTGAGTTTCTCCACTCTTTCCCATATCAAATCAACATTTACACAATGTATACAACAGCCCACGAAAGGAGGTGTGAAGGAAGGTATGAAGACGTAAGCAAGAGATAAAATTACATTTGTACAAAAATAGATCTTTTTAGGTGTCTCTCTGTGTAGCAACTAAACAAGTGATTGTGTTACGGTCAAAGATCATCCTCATTAGGCAATTACATAAAGTTTTTTTTTTCTCTCCTTTATTTCCACTTAAGTCTGAACTCATGGAGTCGATTCGGATCACAATCATAATCACAATCATAATCATAATCAAAGACTTTCCTGATTATCACTAATTGATAGCTGAAAAGACCCAGGTTTTAAAAAATGCACCTGAAAAACCCGTTTCGAGGATTGCCACGTTGTATATATACACAGCTGACAGAGCAAACGGCTTCATCTTTGCCTCACGGTTCATTTTTTTGGCTTGTCGTCGCAGTTCTTGAGGTCTCATAAGGATGATTGTGATTGTAAAACAGTGAAGCTGGTGCGTGATCATGTGTTAGCGCTCAGAGCTGCTAGTACTTCAGCCAATTTTTTATTTTTTTTTTAATATAAAACACTCGTAGAACCTTTCCGAATATTACACAGTGCAATTAGGCCTGTTATTTAGTAGGTGTTACTGAAGCACTTGTCTCTCTCTCTCTCTTTGCTAACATTGAAACATTGGGAACATTTAGGGAAAGGATTTTATATCTCTATATATTTATATTTCTAAATATATACACATGTACATATAGACAAAATATAGCTTTATGGTATATATAAAGCGTTTACGATGTTGATCTTCTAGTTCAGAGGACTTGTGTTTGCTGCAGGAGAGCGTGTCTTTGTTGTTACTGATTTCACAAATCTGTATATGGCTTCGGAATCCCTGTGGTGTGACAATCCTTCCCTTAAGACCTGATCGTGTTAAAAAAGTGAATTTACCAAATGTAAGATTGAAGGCGCTTCTCAGTTTTATCCGTATGTCTGAATTATGGACAATTTGATAGCCCATTGAGGAGTAATTTGGTTTAGGTTGGTTCCTAGAGGGAAAAAAAAAATATTTACACAATTTGTACATCAAATATAATTGATTAGCCGAGACACACTTGGTGTCTGAAGTTTGTTTCTTTAGATTTAAACTGGAGTTACAAAGCTAATGTTGCTTACAAGCAATAGAACTCTATCTCACCAAAATCTTTTCCATAACCGCATGCCAAAAGACTGTCGTTTACACGTATCTTCTGTAACCTGATGTATTCTCATGTAAAACATTATACTCAGGTGGTAAAAAAATCTAAATCAAACTGTCATGACCACGTCAGTAACTGTCTGAATAACTGAATATCATTTGAGGAAAAGATTTTGGGTTCTATTACTTCTTTTAGCTAGATTAGCACTGTAATGCCAGTGCAAAAAACTACAAGAGTAAATATAGGCCATTAATAATGTCTTGCCTGATTAACTAGGTTTGGGGTCAGTGGATACTTTTCTGCAACTTAACACTTTTCCACCAGAAATCCAATCCACCATTCCATGTTTCATGTGTTCAAGACTCTTATCATTGCTGGCTATTAAAATGTAACAAGGATACCAGTTCCGCAGCTATCAGCTTCAATCATATTCAAAAGAGTATCATTGTTCTGATCATAAATCTCAGTTAATCATATTAACTGATCAAGAAATCATGTTCTGACCATCTCCAGTCCTATGTCCAGCTGAAGGAAAGATTGAATACATTGAAAAAGTGCCATTTCCCCCCTCCCCCAATTAAATCCTTCAAGTAATTCTGCAGTGTTGCATCTCATCCACTAGGGGGAAGTCATAGCTCTCTCATTTCCTCACTGCAAATAAAAGCTCGCCTCAGAACTCTGTATGCATACACGTTAGCACCGGGGCACCAAACCCTGGTCCTACCACTCTTAGCTTCAAAATACAACTCAGGCTGAGGCTCAGGGTTGGTTTGGTGTGCTGTATAGACTTTGTAAGGAAAAAAAAATAGCGACCTCACCATGGGCAGTCTTTGGAAAGAATGCTAAGATGCATAGTTAAGCAGCAGCAGCGTTGGGGAAAAAAAAAAAAAGAAACAAAGATGGAGAATATAGGGACATTACATAGCTCAAGAAATTTCACACTCAAAAAAAGACAAAAGAACAAATCTTCTTAAACAACACTTGGTTTGCCCAGAGAAGTGCAGGTTGTGGATGGTCATTGGCCCCTGTCCCCCTCAAGAGCCAACTAACCACCTAAGGCTCAGAATATGAGGTTAAGTGCTAACAAACAAGAACGTCCTCATAAGGTGAACTGCAAACTGTGAGTTCGTTGAGGATTGGGGGGTGTCAGGGACCGACGACTGAGGAGTGAAAGAGGTAACTGCACGTTGTGAAACAGAAATGAATACTGAGTGTGGCAGTAATGTTGTGTACAAGTGATGCATCATCCCAAACCTGGGTTTGACTATGAGGGAAGTGAACTGGTGTACCGCAAAACACCTGCTTTAGTGACAAGCTGGACTTCTCTGAGGCCCCGTCCACACATACGGATAGTTCTGAAAATGTAGTTTTACCTCTCTGTTAAAAAAAAAAAAAATCCGTCCACACAAACCATTTTTAGAAAATATGTCCATCGAAATGAACAGTATTTTCCAAAATATCTCCGTTCAATTTTTTTGAAAATATTTTCGTCCACATGAAGCGTTTTCAAAAATATTTTTGTCCACACGACCAGCGTTTTAGAAACTAACTTCGTCCACACGCACAGTGTTTTCGAAAATATCTCCATCCAAACGAAGTGTTTTTGAAATTATCTGTCCACATCAAAATGCATAGATGCTTTGAAAACGCTCACATGACCACACAAGCCCAGTAGGTGGCAACAGTATATCATAAACTGTTATGTCAAATGTCTCAAGAATAACATTAAGAGCATGAGTGTTTAGCGGTAGAGAAGGTGAAATGCGAATAATGTGAAATTAAATTGCGTCATCACGTCATCAAATTAGAAATTACAGACCACAAAGTAACAACCTGGCCAGCAACACATTCTCAATGCACAGGCTCACGCTGTAACGTAAACGTTTTTTTTTTCAAAAAAACACATTTTTCACATCCAAAATCAAAAAACTACCATTTTTCAGTATTGAAATTACTTCACCTTGACCCAAAATGTGTTTTTTTTGTGTGGAAAGGAGGCCAAAACGCAGAGAAGAAACTACGTGTTCAAAAATATCCGTGTAATATCCGGACAGGAACCGAGACACAGTGAAAAGTCTACGAGAGCTGACTTTGTGAGCGGAGTCACTGCAACGAACAAGTTTTCGCTCCTTGTTCCCTCACAATATACCTTTGAAACAGTGGGATGGTTTCGCTCATACCAATGTGCTGAAGAACAGAGAGTCAGTAACACACAAGCATTCAATAATCCAAGAGTCTTCACTCAACACCATGAATGTTTCCCATTTTTCAAACCAACAGTCTTGGCAGAGTGCTCGGTTCTCCTGATCTGAAGGCTCGTCATCGTTATCATTGTCATCATGATTACTTCAACGTCCAATCCATCTCTGAATGCACATATCCCCAGATGCCTGGAGCCAGATGTTGTTGACGCTGTTGAAGCCCTGGTGCGGAGCTCAGCCTTAATCTTTCTTCTCCTTTAGTCAAGAGCCAGATCGTCTCCACAGCTTCAATCCCGTCATTCTCAAGACCAGGCCTGCTACTCGGTCCCCTGACACTTCCAGCAATCCTTCTGTCTCAAGAGTCTCATGTTGTGTTTTCCTTTCTTTTATTTTTTTTCTTTTTACATTTAACCACACATGAATTTATGGTTCAGTCGTTTGTTGCCTTTGAGTCCCACTCAAATTATTAATATTTTATTTATATCTTTATACAAGGTATAAAAAAAAGAGACCCTATTGGTGTGTTACGAGACACTGATTGGAGGGAACGGCTTGCTGAGCCCCTCTCCAGCGTATAACGTCACATGATCAGTCTTGTTAAGGAGGAGGGGATAGCTTCCCCCCGGTCTCCCAGGGCAACAGGTGAGTGTGATATGTTTACGTCATTTGATGGGGCGCCTCCAGCATCTCCATGAGGAAGGTGTCAATGGGCGTGTCCCCGATGAGCTTGAAAAAGAACAAGTGTTCTAGACACTTGAGGCCGATGGAACGCAGCGCAGGCAGCCGCAGCAACAGCTTCGCAAACCTGTTCCACACACACACACACACAAACACATAATAAGATACAGTTTTACAATTATACTAAGTAGCACAACCAACAACTGCAGTACTGAAGTACTGCACAGATAAATAGTCTGGACACTTCAGGCTCTTATCGCTGCTGTTATAAAGGCTTCCAGGAACATGGAGTAGAGCAATGCACTTAATAACAGTCCTGCATAAACAGCTGGGTCAATATTTATTTAATCTAAGCCCTTAATGAGAAGGAAAATTGGAAGTATGTCCGAGAACTGTTGCTGAGGCATGGGTTTGACCTACAGGAAAATATGTAGTGTAAAACACACAGGGCCTGCTTCCTATATTTTATATACTACTTTTATATATTATCCAACTGGAGTTCTATTAGATTTGGGGCAATTAAAAGCTTGCGACTTATACCAAGTTCAACAACACATCCTATCTGCACATGTATGCCAGGTTAACGGTTCTAGATTTCTAAAGGAGTACTAACTGGAACCTCATTTTGAGAGGAAAACCTTCTGTTGCCAGATTCAAAATAGATCCTTTTAGATGCTAGGTATATAATACTTATAATATCCATCCATCCATCCATTTTCCATACTGCTTTTCCTACACAGGGTCGCAGGGGAGCCTGGAGCCTATCCCAGGGAACTCAGGGGCACAAGGCAGGGGACACCAACCCATCACAGGGCCCAATTGCGCACACATTCACACACTACGGACAATCTGGAAATGCAAATCAGCCTACAGTGCATGTCTTTGGACTGGGGGAGGAAACCGGAGTACTCGGAGGAAACCCCCGAAGCACGGGGAGAACATGCAAGCTCCGCGTACACAGGGTGGAGGCAGGATTCGGACCTCGGCCCCGGGGGTGTGAGGCAGTTCTCATATTTAATTATTTGTTTGCTTGTTTGTTTGTTTGAGTGCAAGTGGCCATTTTTTTCCTTGCATGCTCAAAGTGTATGGAAGTGTGTTCTCGTACCTCCCGGGTTGATCAGGGTACTTTTGCTTGCAGTATGCCTCCAGAGAGGCATAAACCTTCTCCCTCAGAGCCTCCACCTCGCTGGGGTTTGACAGGCCTTTGGAGTCTAGACGTGAAAAAGAACATTGTTGTTAACTTTCTCTGCACAGTGGTTTGCCAGAAATGTCTAATTTAATTAATCAATATTGAGTTTCTAGCCCCCTGTAAACTCAGCAGAGGATTATGTATGAAGAAAAGTGACTGAAGGGTAGGAAATGTGTTCATTAACTCAGGAGGATGCTAACAGTATGCGCTTTTTTGCTGCTGTAAGGCTACCCATTTTAAAACAATTACTGACACGAACACAGCCTGTGGCAGAAGAAAATGTGAGTGTATACCTATGCAGAAAAGCAACAACAAAACACAAAAGATAGGTTGTATTTTAAGGAGTTAATATGTAACTTTCAGAAACTACAGTTCTTTACACGACCTCACAAAAACTGAAGTTCTAAAACCAGGAAGTGACAACAGATTCTTCAATATTGCTAACATCAGAAGTGCATACGAACATGACATCATGGTGGAAACTCATACAGCATGATAGCAGGTTTAATGAAGCAAAGTGTGTGATTAATATAGAGTAGGGGTCATCGACTGGCAGATCGTTGTCTGGATGCTGACTGAACTCAGTTTTTATTTTGTTTGGCTTATGGGAAATAGTATTCATTTGCTAAAGGCGAGCTCAAACAAAACACACCGTACGGCAGTGAGCGAATTCTTCTTTCTTCTGTGCTCACACCTCAGTCAATCTCTATGTAGTGCTCCTCAGAGAGCTCCTAATTAGGAGAATGGGAGCAGTAATTCTGTAACTCGCTTTAAAGAGGACAAGCAGAGGCACAAAGCACTCGGCCATCTGCACAAAAAAAAGTGCTTGCTTTGTCTGTTGAGCCAGGACTCATTAAACAGTGTGTTTGCTCTGTCCACTGGACTACAGTATCTAATGGAATCACCCTGTGAGAGAGCCCACACTCTCAGAAATAAAGGTGCTAACCTGTACTGTTCCTTGTCGCTGGAGTCGTACTAATAAAGGGACATTTTTGTACATTTACTGTCTTTTTTTCCAGGAAGGTGCATGATGTGTAACTTTAATTAGCTTTTACATCAAAGCTTTAAAGGCACATGAGTCATACTTAATATTTGAGCTTAAATTCTTTTCAAAGGTATACTATATTCACGTTTACAAATGAAAGGTATACAGGTGCATCTCAAAAAAATAGAATATCGAGGAAAAGTTCATTTTTTTCCATAATTTAATTCAAAAAGTGGAACTTTTGTATATTCTAGATTCATTAGACATAAAGTGAAATATTTCAAGCCTTTTTTTGTTTTAAACATTTTCACGATATTCTAATTTTTTGAGATGCACCTGTATACTTAAGATACAAAACATGTAGCATTGATCATACCACTCCAGGGACAAGGAAGAGTACAGTATTAGACAGTGTATGTATAAAGCTGGACTTATTGTGCGTTGATTTTGCATGTCGGAAAAATGTAATGCTTTTATGATTAGGGTTTGAATTTAAAAACCCTGTCATATAGCCTTTTACCCTACTGAAAGTCTGTTTTGTTTATCTTCTGGATCTTAGATTAGTAAAAAATTGAAATGTAAACTCAATTTGCGATGCAGCTCATGACACAAATCACGATGACAGCGGAAAGTCTGACCTCAGCTCGTCGGTGTGTTTAACATCTCTATGCTACTGCACAGAAACAAATACGGCATGAAACTGCTAAATATTTTACAGGTCGACATGGAAACTCTATGGACAGGGATGTTTAGACTCTGTCGTGTCATCTAGTGGATGGTTATTTTAATCCTCCAGGTGTACAAAAGGTATGCAGGAGAATATGCGAACAATGCAGCTCATGCTTTGCCCTCATCAAAAATCAGTCCTAATGAGCGTGAACCTTTTCTTCCGACGCAGCATTTCGAGTCAGTGGAGCAGACAGTCTCTAATCTGAGTGGATCGGACTCTCTTGTAAAAATGAAATTGAATTCTCAGGTCAAAAGCCACAAGCATAGTGAGAAATTAAATTCACTATTTCATTCATAAAAATGTTGAGAATTAAGTTAAGAATGTTTAGCAAGTCGACCTACTAATGCATTAGCAGACGGTGCTGCATTATTTTGCATATATATATCTGCTTTAATATCTAAAGTGACCTACTCAAGTTGAGAAAAATAAAAATAACAGAAGGAAGGATACAGAAGAAGGTAGATCGAGAAAAAGTCAAGGAGCAGGAGAATGGCATAAGGTTGGTCGGGAGGACAAAGCAGAGGTTCATGAGGAGGTGGTGTGTAAAGGAGGTTATCCAGAATGTTACCTGGGTTAAACAGCACTATGGCTCGTAGACAGCCCAGCTCTGTTTTATCCATCTGCATGTCCCTCATCTTTGACACCAACTCTGTGAGCACTCTGTGAAAAAAGGACACACTGTGTTTAAAACCCTCACACATAATATAATTCATTATAGCACAGTGCTCTTGAATTCTTGATTCTGATTGGTCAGATGGTGTTGATGATTTTTTTTTTTTATACTAGCAGCTCTGACAAAAGTTCTGGCTGTAATTCAAATCCCAGGTTTATATTAACTTACACAGGGATCTACACACAATGCATCCATCCATCCATCTATCCATCCATCCATCTATCCATCTACCTCTCTGCCTGTCTATCTATCTATCTACCTGTCTGTCTGTCTGTCTATCTATCCATCCATCCATCCATCTATCTATGACAGCACCCCATCACTGATGATTTTCCTATAACAGCACACCCCCAGGTATTTTATTCCTCACACATCAGCCACTTTCATTATTTCCTTCATCAGAATCATGCGAGGATGTGAAAAATAGGGAGAAATGTCTTGCTGCATGATTTACAGTGTTCCTTCTTGTCATGATCGTTCTTGTGAACAGCATGAGAAGGTCAGTCCAGGCATTTATAGTGCACAGCCCACAGGCACAGTGGCTCAGCTGGCCTGCTGCTTCAACTTCCAGCACAAATGACACGCAAATGGATTTCCTTTTGCACTTTCTGTCTGAGCAGCTCATTATTTCTGTATGACCTGTGCCACCCGCGTGTGTGAATCTTTAATGAATACTGATGTTAATCAATAAAAGAGCTCTTGCTTTCTGCCCTTCTCTCTCTGTAGTCTGCTGGCAAAAATGCCAAGGTTCCTTCTCCTGCCCTTGTGGAGAAATCATGTCTGTGTGCTGGCATTTTTAAATGAACCTCATTGAGTATCAGTTCACCACCGAACAACTAAAATGACCAGAAGTGCATGCTCCTAATACTATAGTGGAATATTTACCTATTTCATTATGTATTTGCTTGAGATCATGTATAGATCAGCGGTGTCCTAAAAACTTGTGCACTTGTGACCTCTGACCTGTCGAATATGGCTCCCACTCCGGCGCTGTGGGCGCTGTTCCTGTGCACGTGAAGCCCAGTGGCCAGCAGAATGCCATCCTTTACTGCTATGGAGCGGTGCGAGAACGACGCAATGAGTAGCTCATTCCAGCCTGAAGAAAAAATAACAACAACAACAAAATGATAGGACACATGGTGTGAAGGCAAATGAAGAGCATTTTCAAGTCTGCCTTGGAAGTACAAATCTGCACACTTCACATGTAAACCCCGTAACTCGGACTTTCCAACCTCAAACTAGGAAAAACCAAAGAAAAAACCCACTCAAGTCGGAATTCCTAATCGTAAAGTTGGGAAGGTGTCCTTGAGTTCAGCAAGTGACGTCAAATCAAATCAACATGGCTGCTCACAGCATCAACAGTAAACACAGTAGCGCTTATTTATTTTTAAATGAGTTATACTGTATATACACTAGTATTTGCTTTGACTGGTAGTCAACATACAGACATATTCTGACTATACTGGCTATACAGAACGCTGTTTTGACAAGGGAAATACACATCACACATCACAGTTAGCTAGCTATCTTGTTGCTAACAAAAGACGAAGATGGAGGTGTCCCAAGTTTTTTTCTCCCACTTTCTAGCTTGAATGCACGGAAGTCAAAAATGATGGAATTTCAAGCTCCGACTTCCCACTTCTGAGGTAAGTCGAATGCAGCATTAGTTCAGCACATTACATGATGATTTATTATCAGTCATCTGTGGGGACTTATTTTACTCGGATGAGTGGCACAACATTTATGACATTATACCAGTCACCTTGATATATAAAGCTTAAAGTTTAATGACCTGAACAACTAAAATGCTTTATAGACAAATTCCTTTTTCACACTGCAATGAAGAGCTGGAGGTGAAGATGAAATGGAATTTATCCAACCATGAACTGGCACTTAATGTCAAAGGTTTGAGAGTTTTCATGTAGCCTGAGTAACCAGCTTCGAGTGCATTAAATTCTCCCTACTTTTCGTGTAACAAAGAGGTCATGAAATGGTAGACCATGGTCCAGAAGCATTTATGGTGTTTCTTAAAATGCCATGACATCCAGAAGGTTGATTCTTAGAGTAATAACAGTGTCATTTTGGTCAAATATAAGGAATTTTATGTAACGTCATAAAATTTAGTTGAATTCCCCGGTTTAACCTTTTGTGACATTTTTTCTCCACTAATATTACAACAAATCCCAGAGGCCCTATTTACAATATTTCTGTGCCTGTATATTATCAAGACAAGGAGTGCTCAGGTGTGTATGCATAAACACGTAAGTGCACTTGCCTGCTCGCAGCAGGATGACCTGATCGTCTAGAGGCAGTTCAGAGAAGTGCGGGATCCTCTTGGCCCATTCCACCAGGGTGAAGAGCTGTTTGTCTGCTGCCTGGCAGATATTAGTGACTGGATCATTGGGCTGTGGAGAGACACAGGCACAAGTGAACATCAGACAAATAGCTGATGGCTCTAGGGCAGCAAAGTAAACAAACAGACCTCCTAGACTCCTAACTACATGCTGAGAGACGGCTCCTACACTCAAGACCTAAGCTGTGTTGTTCATTTTTAATGCAGACGGTGGACTTGGGCTTGTTTGTATATGTATGCAGATTGCAGTGATTAACAGAGCAAAAGGGCTTTTCTGACAGCTCTTCGTGTATGTGTGAAGCTTGGAGGCCGATGAGTAATCCCCTCCATGCAGGAAAGCAAAAGAAACAATGCTTATGCCCGAGTCTCTCAGGAAATACCTGCAGAGAGGCAGCGTTAAAAATCCACTGTGTCCAAGCAAGCATTTCCTGCAGGAAGCTCGGCTGGACAGAAAGGCGCTCGACACGTTCTTGCTAGAAGGGTCCTCAGAGCGGCAGCAGCAGGAAAAGCTTCATTCAACATGACAATTTATCAACAGTGAATTTACTGAGAAAATCAACTGCTCTCACACGTGGAGGTGTCAACATTGCTAAGGAGAAAATCCTAGCAGGCAGACTAGCATATGCCAGTGGATGGGATGGTTATTTGTTTTTCTTATTTAGAAAAATAAGGTGTCTCCCATATTACTGTAGCAAAAAACAAAACAAAAAAACAACATCCAAATACTACAATGAAACCATAAATATTGGCACCTCATGAGAATGAGATAATGAGAGAGCGTGAACAGAGGAGTGAAGAGCAGCATGAGCAGGGCATACGTGAAAGGATGTGAGCAAACAGAATTGGTGTGCCTTTGTGTCAAAAGTGGTTGCACCACATACATGATTCAACAGGATTTTTTGATCAATATGAGCATGTTTTAAAAGCAGAAAAGACTCAAGAAAAATCAATCCCTCAAATATCCTGGTCTTTTTTTAAAAAGTAAAACTTTATATAAAACTTTTATACAGATGGTGATAGACCTTGAATGAACCATAATCCAACTTATATCGAGTGGCATATTTAATAAAACTTCTCCTAGTTGGTCAGTGCTACAGGCAGAACATGGTTACTCTTTTTGATTACTAGCATGATAATTATTTGAGTGTGTGATTTCATTTCATTTACTGTAATGCCTCAAAAACATCATTATTCCAAGAAGACTGAATTCTGCCTACAATTAAAATATGAAAGATACAAAACTACTGTGGTTTTGTTTACAAATGTGATAATTACTATTGTTGGGTCATTTCATTTCCTTTCATATGTAGGCTGATTTTAATGCTTGTATTTTGCTTGGTATAAAAACACACAGGTGACAATAGGGGTGGATGAATATTATATCGTTTGGCAAACCTTCTAGGTTCTACTAGGTTAATTAAAAAAAAAAAAATGATTGCAGAGAATCCAGATGCTTCATGTGTTTCTGGGAGGAACATAGGCCATACGAAACTATGGGCCCATCATGATTGGTTATTGTTACAAGATTGCTGCTTACAATTGACATAAAATGAAAACCAGCTCAATTAACTTTATTTTGCAACTCCTTACTGAAAATAATTAGCCGCAAAAGTTTCTGAGACAATTAATGCACATATCGTAAGAGCTCAAAACGGTTCATATAGCATAGAAAAAAAAACATTATGAGGCCTCGAACTTACACAAATCACTTTCTCACACACACAAAAAAAAACACATCAGTCCCATTTTCCACAAAACAACAAAATACCTAAAACTGGATAAAAACGTTTCTTAAATCTTAGAACAAGCCTGGAAATCAGTAGATGGATGTTCTGGGTCTATTTCAGAAATTGAGCCGCAGACTGGCTTTAGTCCAAAGCTCATGCCGATACTTTCCTCCTTCTATCAGCCGTAATCTTCAATCGTTCACTGCAGACTGCAGATCAAACATAAAATACCAAAGATACCAAACTGTCGGAAACACCCATCACTTCACAGACTCCCGAGTGAAGAAATATATCAGATCACATCACATCATGGCTATGGACCGCTCTCCTCAAGTTTTTATTTTTACATCTTTAAACAAATAGATAATTCATTCACAAAGCAGCGAGACAAATGTGAAAGGAGCAGCAGCAGAGAACCTCCATGAAGAATACAGCTCCCACAGTTCTAGTTAAACATGCCCATGCTTATGAATGATGCATGGCTCTGTGAGCAGTGTTTACCCTGACCCCATTTCTCTCACATTCTCTCACACAGCAACACTAGGCAGACGGGCATGAAGACAAGTGATAAATACATCACACTGGCCTGAATTGTTTGTCTCAACTGCGCAAAATGGCTTTAACTATATTATCCACATGACAGAAAAAATTCAACCTAATTAAGCAGTTTCAGCATATCATGGAACCACTTACAACTTTATACTGTCAAAATGACCATTAAAGATGAAATCTGTAATCTTTAAAAGTGTTTCTAGACCTTTAATATTCATATAATATTAGAGTAATCTTAGAAAAACTGTGGGGTTTTTTGCTTGTTTTTTTTTTTTTTTTTTTTTTAAAAAAAAACATTTTCTGGGCCAGAAATTGCAACTTTTCCTTTTTAACAGCAACACACAAGGCATTATCCCAAATAAGGGAAGATGTGTGAGTGTTTTCTTTGCAGTTGTGAATTGCATTTTTAAATCCTTGGCTTTAAAAATGACACACTCCTCCTTTAAATGACATGAGTTTATAAAACTATTAATACTAAAATACGTTAGTCTCTCATATTTACATATCATTTACGTCATATTTGTTCTTAACAAAAAAAGCCACAAAAATCTTTTCAAATATATTAAGACATGTAATGCAACTGGAAATAACTGTCAGTGTCACTGTCAGTATAACTAGTGCTGTAAAGATTTCTTTATCATGGTATAGCATTTTGGTATATGGTCACGCCCCTTTCATCCACAAAGCCTCAATGATCTCATTTTAGCCTCTGAGCAGAATGAGGTTAAGGGTGATGTGAAAATAGCCAATACTCTTTCTCCGATTTTACACTCCAAGTGTGTTTGAGTGAGAGCGGCTACGATGCAGCTAACTGCATGATTCGTTTATGAGAATCGGCCAAGCACAAAGAGCGACTACTCTGAAAATGAAGCTCGTGAGTTTGGATTTGAGTAGTCACTTCATGCCCATGACAAAATAACTGTTTTCCCCCTCAACAAATCAAAACTGTTCCATGTGCATTATTCACGGCCGATCCGCGATGTCGGCCTCTTACAGAAATGCCTCGTATGCATAGCTTTTCTGTTTTTTTAAATTTTCATGAATGGAGGAGAGCACAGTGCTACACATGTTAATGTTTCATAGTCTGCTTAGAACCCAATTACAGCTGAGTGACGATGGGGAGAAAAAGAGTGTGTGTAAGCAGATGAGAGGGTTGGGGCATTGTGTGTGTTGCGTGAGAGATTTGCATGGGAATTCAGCCAAAACAGCACTCAAGCAGTAAGATGACACTGGACAAACAATGTCTATTTATCTGGATTAGGGCTGTATGCAGTACACAGAGTGAAGAGTTAATACTGAAATAGAGTTGAAAAAATGTGATAAAAAGCCTACAACTCATGCACACAAATTACCTTGATTTAGTATCTTGTGGCCACATTAAATTGCATGCACAATCAATGACTAAATTCAACTGTGTCTGCACAAGATATAAAAAATAAAATGCAGACTTTTGTGTCCAGGAACATACTACAAACCTTAACAGTAGATGCCATCTTATTTTACACCTGCCCAAGCTTCACATTTTCTGTTACTGCATCTATTGTGCAAAATCAATGTGCTGGATCAAGTGCTATTCTTAAACTGCTGGATAATGAGGGTGGAAACCATATTGTTAAGTTAGAAAAGTGTTCCCAGTACAGATCAGTTCCCGATCCACCTCGACCCTCATCAGGAGCTGTTACTGAAGGTGAATGAGTGGTTGAATGAATGAATGAAAGAATGAGTGAACAATTAGATGATTGTTTGAATGCTTGCCATCTTCTCATTAATACTGTATAATTATCATATTACTCTTATTTTTGTTACATTACATTGCAGGTGCAGTTCATCTGTCTGCATGTTTATCTCCTGATTTTTTTCGGACTTAAATGCAAGTGCTTGGACCCCTTTCCTCAGGTAATTTAAATGATCTGAATGGAGTGTCTAAAAAATCAACTTAAACATCTGGGTAACCTGACTTGCAATACTCTGAAAAAGCAATAACATTATGGCAGTCCCTCCAGGATTTCACGATTTTGCGATCGCAGAAATTAACGCAAAATCAAGCAAACAATGCAATAATCGGAGGAGCTTGCGATTTTTCAAAATTACTGCAGATTTTCTGCAGATTTCGGTCAAACAAGACGTGTGACTTCATCACAACGCGTATTCAGCCAGAGTCCTTTTCGATTCATGTGCGTCGAATATGAGTACAGCTAAAAGGTCTCATTTACCAGCAAGCATCACTCGAAAGACTGTGCAAAACGATTTCGTGCAATTGCGATTTCACCAATTCAAGTAGTTTTCCGCAAAAAAGCACAAAAAATCTCAGCAATTTGCATCGCAAATTTTTTTAAAAGTTGCCGCGAATCGCATTTTTGGCCACAACAATCACAAAAAAAAATGAGAATGAGAAAATCAGAGAATTAAATGTGGCACATGGAGCCTGATCAATCCAACACAGAAAAAAACTGAGCTGGACAGGGAATAGAAGGAAGTAAGGATAGAACACACTGAAGTTTCTTCCTTGCCTGAATGGAGGCATGTTACGAGTGCCTGTTTAACTCCTGATCTAGGTCACCATGAGCTAAACCCAGTTCATTCAGCTCGGCCCAACCCCAGCGATTAGGTGCATTCGGGGACGAAGCCTTGTGATTAATTAGCGCACGGGACAGTAGCTCCTAAAAGAGCATAGAAAGGAGGAAGAGACCAAACAAGCGAGGGAGCGGGGGAGAATGAGTCAACGTTTCATCTGACACTGCCTGTCAAGAGCATGGATACCACATGGGAACAGACGTCCCAGCTCATCTAAAATAGCTCATGCTGTCGTGGTTCGTTGTTTATCTTACATTTTTATATTTCACAAGCCATCATCCCTACCAGAGATAAACAAATCCGTTGCGTAAGGGAGCCAAATATGCCTCCATGCTGAAGCACTATTTCTAGTGAGAGTGTGTCTTCACCAACGAGACGGTGATGGAGTGCTTTCTAGTGTCAGCTTCCCCAGAGGCACTTCTCCTCCCTCTACATCTCCCCAATGTCACCCGCTACTGCTCATGCATTCTCATACTCCAAAAATAAAGCCCATTTATTGCTTAACCACTGCCTTCACTTTCAGGACGATCCCAAAGAAGCTCCCAGACTCTCTCTCACTTTCTCACTAAGCACTGCTGTCTTCTCTGTCTCCCAGAAAACACTTCCAGGCTGGACTTTTTCTGTGCGGAAATCTGTGTGAAAGCAGGCAAAGAAATGTTACTCTATAGCTCAGAACACACTGCATTCGACTATGAGCCGAAGATCTTCTAGATGTTGGCTCATGGTGACTAGACACTAGCTCTTGAATATCATCATCACCATGTTTTAGATGGAACTAGCAAGTTTTATCACATGACAGCTACCAACTCCTGAGGGTGAAAACTCAAGCCAGCTGTCCTTAACAGAACCTCAAACAACAGAGACCTTGCCTTGTCTGTGATTGGTAAGGAATAAAACACCTCGGGGTGTGCTGTTATAGAAAAATAATCGAAGAAAGGGTGGTGTGATGTGGCCTGATGTGAAGCAGAGTTACTGTTACCAACCCAAAGTTGATTATATTCCTAAAAAGCACTTCCCGAAGTGTTTTATTCCACTTATACCACAGCATTTTACCAATAATTAAATTTTTTCCTACATTTTTTACCATTTGTAGTTACATTTAATGTTGTGGAATGCCTGAGAAACATGTTAGTTCTCTTACAACTATAAACAGTTGTTCCCTAAGCAGCCACTCTCTTTTTTTTTTCTTGAAGCCAAAAACATGCAGCTTTTCGTGTTACTGAGAAACCAGAAAATACAAAGTCCTCTCTCCTAAAGACTTTCCCATGGCAGAAAACTTACAGGAACAAATATAGCTCTGACTGCTACAAATCACTGACACTGGAGACTCCTTCCAAAAATGGTAAACAAACATGTCCTTACACAAAATTTCACCATAATGAATACATTTTTTTTTTTTAATTGCATATTTTTTTAATGGAGCATCCACCATACTAGTTGTTGCTATAGAAACAGTAAGAGAAATAATACTATACTACTCTAGAAACAATAACATATTTGAAGAAGTGTATTAATGTAAAACTGTGATTTGAATTACAATCGGCACTACTCTCAAAACTGCTGTTATAGAAAATTAATCAACACCTTCTGACCAATCAGAATGGAGAATTCAAAACTGTGGTATAAGTCTCTTCTGTCATTTGAAATATATGACCACCTTAATAGATTATTCCTCATGAAGCCACATGAATCCAGTCTGCACCTCTTGGCAGGGTCACAGGGCAGCTGTTTCGAAATTGATTAAATGAGGAACAAATCAAACAGAAGCAATGATAACCAGGTCCTGTGGAGCTCATGTAACAAGTTACTCCAAAGGCAGTGCAGATATCTAATATTACTACAGTAGATCTACCCAAAATGAAGGAACATCTAAGAGAAACAATAAATCGTGGTGACAGGTGTATAATGCCAGAACAGCATTCAGATCTGTGATTTACACTGCAGTTACTTGAGAGCGCTTAGACTACACTTTTAAAGTTTCTTGAAAGTATGACATGCTGATCAACAGGATGAACTCAATTCCTCACACAGAAAAAAATAAAAGATGCTGTAGATTGAGCTAAGCGTGTGGGAGTAATGGATGGGAAGGCAAGATATTTCAAATATCCCTATACACTTTCCCACCATATCTGAATGTTATTTCAGGCGTGTGGCGCCTTGAAGAACCGCATGCTGGACACTAACGTGTCTGGCCTGCTCACCATCCTCATTTGTCATCTATGGGATAAAGATAGTTTAACTCAGAACCTCCAATAACCTTGTGATTCACTACCACAACTAATCTGTGCTTGCAACCGTGTCTCCACTTTCAAATCTTACAAAACACTGTAACACTATTATTCCAGCCTCATACCCTTTTCATCTGCTCAGTCTTTATTATCTTTATAACTCAGCAACCGTGCATTGTTTTGTTGTTTGCTTTTTGATGTATATCCATATGTTTATTTTTGTCTAAATGTTTTGTCTGTGTTTTATTTTACCTGGGTCATTTCTAAAGCATCTTTGGGTGTGACAAATAGGAGCTCTGTGAATAAGAAAAATAAAACGATACGTACAGACAAAACATTCAGACTAAAATAAGCTTGCACCAGAATAAGGACAAAACAAAGCTGAATTCCTTAGTTACTTCATAAAATATTTTGAAGACCATACAATTTTCACCTATATTGAAGAAATTTACTGATGTGGTGATATCGCGTAATGGCATTAGACAACACAAAAAGGTACACATTTATCCTCATCAAGAAATCAAGATTGTATGAATATGCAAATTAGAAACACCTCCAACCATATAGACTCCTCCCCTTTCCCTGCATATATTTTATGACACAACACTTGCCTGTCATTAAAGCTCGCTCATTTTAATATAATGTATTAAATGTATTCGGGGTGTGGCCACAAAAGCTGCTTACTCACCGAATTGGACGGCACACCCAGGTTGGTCTCGATGTACGTCTCAGTCTTGGGCTCGACGGCGAGTTCGGCCTCTAGGATCTTCTCCACGGGCATGTCCTCGTTGGCGCTGCTGCTTGACTCCACCTCATTCTCATTTCGATCCTTTGCTCGCTGACGCTCCTCCTGAACGGCTGTATGCAAAAAAACTGGGTCCATTCAGTATTGCTGATTACACTGTCAATATTAGCACATAAAAAAATATAAATGCAACCCTTTCCAGTAAATATTTATAATGAGCATGAAAAAACATCATTTTATGATATAAACCCTATAGTTTGTCGCTGGACGAGGCAGCTACATGCTAACAGCACAAATGCTAAACAGCTCATTCCACCCTGTGCTTTTTCCCAACCAGAGACCATAGGTTTGCCCCGTTCTTTTCTACTGGTTCACAAAACTGAGGTTTGTGAATTCACATGTCAAAGCGCACCTCATCAACTCGCATGACGCAAAAGTGATCACTAATAAAAGTAAATGTGTATTTCATGTTCTGCATCCTTTCCCCTTCAGTGAATGTTTGTTTTCAAGTTCTCAGGTGTCTCCTGTCGTAAAGACTAAATTGTAGATGTTGGCACGTCTGCCTTAACAATAACTCTAACAGGTCACAGACCCCCTGGCTTTGCTTCACCAGGGCAGAAGAATATTAAGCAGTAGGCAGTGATATTGTGGACCCTAGCTTCCGATTCACACTTTCATAGACGTGTCAGAAACAGACTGACGGAATAAGGCACAGTGGAGTGTTTTGTTTCTAACCTAGCCACAGTGTTTAGTTTAATGGTTCGGGCATTTCATGAGCTCGAGCATACCAAGAGAAAGTGGTTAGGGTGCAGAGCAGACACTCTGTCTAACTGTGGCCAAGGCAGAACTAACCGCACTTCAGGCCACAAACAGATCCGGGAACATCTTTCTCTCTTTCTGTTTCTGCATGTGTGATACTCTGTTCATCCAAAAACCTTCTCCTGATATGGCCCCCATTCTGCACATATGTGGAAACCCACACATGCCACACACATTCTAGGTTTTCTTTCATCCCGTGCTATTTCCTCGCCGCTGAATCACAGTAGTGGCTTGGTGAAGGGGCCCTCGGGGCAGGAGGAAAAAGGGGGCCCCACTTTACAGAAACTGTCTGCTTCTGGAGGTCAGCCCAAGGGTAGAATACTTCTTGTGGAGTCAGTGAGAGGTGAGGCGGCCTGAAATCACGTTAGCTTTATTTCCTTCGGAGAAGGAGGAGAGCATAAATTCATTTAATCCTGTTTTCCTGCAGTTTCACTCAACCCTTTTCAGGTTTTGCACAGCCCTGCTCTTCCCCTGCCTCAGGCTACGGGGGGGAGGGCTTATATACTGTTCGAGCAAACTGACCGGGAGAAGGAGGGCACTCGGTAGGCAAGGCGCATATGCATTTCTAACGTCCATTGCTGCAGTGTACTTGAGGTCTACTAGGCAAACAGTAGGTGCTGAGTGGGATCTAATGTAAAAGAGGTTCGAGTTGTTCACTCACAATAAATCCAAACTTCCAGCTATCTGGAATTACTGATCTGATCTGTCAGTCACGTTCAATGAATCTTAAAGCTAGACACATCTGGGGCCTTTCATACTCATTACTCTGCTGGAAAAAAACAGGTTTGCTAGATGTCTATACTAGGAGACCAGCTAAACCAATCCTTCCAGCATAAACCTACATGAAATTCACGCTAAACTAAACTGTTTTGTCAGCAGGGTACTTGTATAGACAAAGCTATGATATATAAGCTTCATTGTCTGAACAGGAGAAGAACCCTTAGATTAGAACATGATACTCTCCTGTCAAAAGGCATTATCAAAAAAGAGCAAGTAAAGCTTTTGGAAGTAAACCTAGCGCTGACGAAGTCTCCATCTCGTTCTCTCGGGAATGAGTGTGACTAACGTACTAAAAGTGCTAATGTCCTCGTACATAGGAGTAAACACATTTTCTCTCTGTTTGCCTCCTCCCTTGCACTCAGCTTACTACGATCCTGTTTTTTTAATTTTTTTACTACAGAAGAAGCATCATCTTTATATCTCATCCCAGGAGCGATGTCCCATCGCTCCTGCCCATTCCGACCCCTTCATTTCCCTTTTATACACCCATCCCTCAGTTTAAAGGACCACTTTGTAATTTTTAGAAATGTCCCTTGCCTTATAAAAGCAATTTAAAGTCAAAGATAGCGAGTCTGTGATCTGCAATGTCACATTAGAATGAGCTACTGTGTACATTTTTCCAGACCTGAAATTAGTTCTACCACTAACAATAACAGAGCTGTTCCTCCACCAGGAAGCAAAGATTAACACAAGTAACTTTCCTATTTTGGCATGGCCAATCTTGACCTTATTAACTTTGTTAAGTGCGACATGCTTAGTTATTCTTCCTTGCTCAATAGTATCATTTCGGGTTACTGGTTATATTTTTTTCAGCCCTGAAATTAGTTCCACCACTAGTTCATCCATGTGGCTTTTTTTGCAGACAATAAGGCATGAGGCATATTTAGTAAGGGTTTAATACAATGTCACTATCTGGATCTGGATCTGTTTATTGCTCGAAATATCCGTATCTGTATCTGAATTTTGATTTTAAACCTGAATTAAGTGTGCCTAAACCAGAAGCTTTTTTTTAAATTTTATTAAATACAAACCCTACCACTATGCCCCCCAAAACACAGGAAACACTGACTGCAATTGACCCGATAAGCAGCAGAGGGCACTAAAAATGAAAACTGCTCTTTTAAAGGCCAGGATAACCTACAACAACCTCCAGAGTTCACTATGGATGCTTATCACAGTAACACAAGCCTCCTGTATAGTCTTGCTCACATATCACAGTTGCTGAATCAGAAGGCCGCATGTCTATCGACGCACTAATTAAGAGTCTGATCTCGTCAAAGTCCAAGGTCATTGAATCTTTAATCACTGCCATGCATCAACTTGCATGTTTTCAGTGAAGTCAGCTAGCGGTGAACGGCTGATTTGCTGTACTCACTACACACAATATCTCACTATACAAATCAGAAACCCCAATAACAACATTCCATGTGGTTTAAGTTGCACTCACTGCAGCATACAGTAGAGTATGGATACGTCTAAGCTCTGTATCAGAGTATAAAAGAGGACGTGTGCTATGTTTCTGTCCTCTCTGTAATCTGCTGTACCTTCTCTCTTCATGCCCATGGCCAGGCATTTCTGATAGCGGCAGTACTGGCAGCGGTTTCGCTGGCGCTTGTCGATCACACAGTCCTTGTTGTCTCTGCAGGTGTAGGTCAGGTCCTTCCGTACGGTTCTCTTAAAGAACCCCTTGCAGCCCTCACAGCTGTAGACGCCGTAGTGTTTACCTGAGGAGACAGCATATCCATCAAACTGGGCAGAACACGCGGGACACAAATTTACGAAATGCTATAGTAAGTATTTAGCCTTTTATTTTCGTGCTGCTGTGTGCGCATACCAGAGGAGCGATCTCCGCAGATAGCACAGATGTGTTTGGTGAGAGACAGAGGGGTCCCCGAAGACTGCGCTGGCACCTTCATCATGCCGTTTATGCCCACTGGAGGCTTGATGTCCTCTGAGCTGCTCACGGAGTTCATCGGCGAGTTCAACTGTAACATATATACGCACAAAAACAACACAAACCTGTTTAGATACACTCTTAAAGGTTTTTTTTTTAAAGGGTTCTTTGGACAGCTAAGGCTTCTCGGCTTCCTTAAGGAGATCTACTTTGACAGAGAAACCCTTGGGGTTCAGGAACAAGCTGAAGAACCTTTAAGGGTTCTAGATCTAACCTTATTTGTTAATGATTGTAGATACTAAATGGCCAGGAGTTGATACAAATGATACTTTAAGACATTTTTACAATGTATATCTATCAAAATATTTACACTCTGAGAAAAAGGGTTCATCAAAAGCCCTATTCTACTTGAAAGGAAAACCCTGTCATAGGGTTCTTCATCAATGATTCAACTGTATGATGGGAGCCATGATGTCAAACATCAAGATTACAGCTAATCTTATGTATTAGGCAAGCACTGGTTTTCAAAGACAGTCATCCATGTAAAAGCCAATGTAGAAACTTCGTCAGATGTACCTAATATTGCAGGGGTGCGGAAATTAGCAAATGTGATCTAATGCTGTGGCATGGTGATGTAGGTTACAGCAGCTTATGGTTGCTGACCTGCTGGATGTCCCTGTGGTACTCCAAAAAAACACAATGTGGGCTTTACAGATAAATAACCTACTTTTGAGGGCAACTCTGGCTTTATTGGGCGGGATGATATCCAACCCCCTCACGAAGCTGCTGCTTTCATTTCCTGTAACGTTATCTCATAGTCTTATGACAAGGTGACAGTCCAGAGCCAGGGTCAGACAGTAACGGCATTAAGGCGAATAAATTTGAATCAAAGAACAAATTTTGGGATTTCTGGCTCGTCCCATATTGTAGGTAGCACTACTGCTTGTTGAAGAAGTATTGTATGTAGACATAGACAAAGTATATTTGGACAGGCGATCATCAGTATAAATAAAGCACAGACTCAACTACATTGTCACAGTCCCCTATTCAGTCCTCAATATGGCAGCAAAAAGACACACGGTGTGACGTCACATATAATGGTAGGATACCTAATTAGTTGGTGCCACACCTTAATGTTCTCTCCAACCCACTTTTCCCATCCATTGTTTTAAAAACCTGGACACTGGTCATATTCCCCATTCCTAGCTAAAATAAACCTGCTTTCTATTTCACTCCCATCCAACACATAATGAAACAATACAGCCTGTGAATGTTGGCCTTTGATTGAGTTTGGAAAGACACATGGAGATTCTCATGTGATTAAAGCAGATGCGTTTGGGACGGGCCCATGCTTTCAGGCTTACATGCCTTCTCTGTTCATCTCCCTCACTTCCATCCTCTATCTTTCTCTCTCGCTCTCTCTTTCTAGGGATTCAATCATTGCAGGATGTGTCCTGAGCCTCATTAATGGTCATTCAACACTGCCAGTGCAAATATTCTATGCTAGGATAGCTGCAATAAAATATTGAACAGGACAGTGGAATAAAGACAGGCCTGTGTTTCTTTTTTTCTTGCGAAAATACACCCATGCCAAAAATGTGCCTGGGTGAACTCATCCAGACACAGAGGGAGATTTGTTCATACATGAATATCCTGAAATGAGGCCTACGGCGTTCCGCATGGATTTATAAGAACGCGTGAGGGAGGTCTAAGCTGCAATCAACAGCAATTCATCATTTTCCAATCACTGATCATCGCCACCCAAACATGTCCAGCGCTCATGGTGCATTAATAATGTCTCTATCTCTTTTATTTATTTTATTATACATGTTTACTTCCTAACAAAAATGACACTGAAATGCGATGCATTATAAGCGCTAATTGACGTCCAAAATCCACAACAGAAAATGTTATGCACTATTTTGCTGAAAATGCGTGAGATGCTCTTGCTCTGGGGCTTTGGCTGACTGGTCTGAACCAGCTGACTGATCTGACTTACATATTCACAAATACAGAGGGAGAGAGAGAGAGAGAGAGAGAGAGAGAGAGAGAGAGAGAGAGAGAGAGAGTCAGGAAATAGCCTCATGATGAGGTGCACCAGTCTGAGCAGGGAAATCTTTGTGCAAATGTCTGTACTTGATGGAATCTGATAATTCACTGAAAGATACAAATCAAACTTTATAATGTCACACTCTTGAAAGTAAGTTATTCATTAGACATCTTTTCCCCTTGCTAAACATCCATCCATTTTCCATACTGCTTATCCTATCCCAGGCCTATCCCAGGGAACTCGAGGCACACCGGGGACGGGTGGCGATCAATCGCGCACATACATTCACACACCCATTATACAGTTTCATTTATACATTTCTTTGGCTTTTCCCAACAGAAAAAATGCTGGCTGGAGTACCTTTTGTACTGATATGAAAATCTAGTGATCACGTGAAATACTCTGTAACTAAACGATCAGGATCTCTGAAGGATAGGGTGAACAATTTTCTGTTGCGCCACTTGGGAGCCTACAAGACACATTTTTGTCACCAGCATCTTGTCCTCCGTGTTTGTTTTTCTTGCTTGCACCTAATTTGTTCCCTGATTGGTCAGGAGACTAAAAAGTGCTTGCTGTCACTTTGAAAAATTTGAAAGCGCCCTAACAGTGTTTCTGATTATGAATACATTACAAGAGGATGCGTGTCCAACAGAGCTGAAGCTGTGAAGGTGCTAACAGCAAGAGGGGCAAGACAGCTCGGGTCAAGACCCCATTTGGAAAGAAAGGACCACCGTCACTTCTCAGTTAACACTCGACCTACGTGTTGACATGAGTGGTAGAGACGGCTGCGTAGTGTCAGATGGCCAGAGGACACTCACAGACAAAACATGCCACCAAAACAAGGCAGGGCTTCAAGAAACAAGAATCCTGGTTCATCGCAACACAGTGGCTCAAAACAATGAATAGATTCTTCCACTGCTTGGCAATTTAAGTTAAAAAACTTGCACTCAAAAATTCATTTTATATATATATATATATATATATATATATATATATATATATATATATATATATATATATATATATATATATATATATATAAATTTGTAAACTACACTTTCTTATTATTTCTCAAATTAGACTTCCTGTTATGGATGTGTTCTACCACTTAGTTTTCATCTAGTTTTCATCTTCGTCCATTTAGGTCTGCTTGGTGTATTTGTGTGTATAATTATTGGCACCCTTCATTAAAATGATTGTCTAAAATAAACATTATACACAGTTATTTAACTAATACACTAAACAATCGAGGAAAAGCTACTAAAAGCTACTTTCCTTCAACACAAAAATATTCTTTGTAAAACTAATACCTTCATTTAAAAAACATATGCAGCAAATATACTGACTTGAATAGACAATGTTTAAAAAACGCAACCAAATAATCATCCTTAATAACTTATCTAAAAATATTATTTTTAGATTGTTCTCAGTATATAGGAACTTATAACTCAATATTAGTTATAATATTTCTACACATGGAAAAATGTCTCTGTTGTCAATCACCAAAGGGAAAAAAAACCCCAAAGAGCTTTCAACACACAAGAGACAAATTATGGTTGTTGACCTGGCCAAATAAAGTATGGATATAGAAATACATTTAAAAAAATTAAACACCATCAAGTATAATCAAGGACAGAAATAATAATAACAATAATAATAAAAAGATGTTTAAATGATTCCTGAAGTTGTCACTTTTCAAACTGAACAATTACACACAATTTCCATATCCAAAACACTAAGCTTTTTGGACAAGAGTTGCACATGTTCAAGTGTCATTGAATTTGCAATTAGAATCATGCGTTCTGTTTTCAGATGATACCAAAATTAAACTTTTTCACCACAAACACTGTCGGTGTGCTGAGAAGAAAAAAAGGGTCTGCATACAAGACCCCAAAGTCCCCATAAACACTGTAAAATACGGAGGTTTATCACTGATGGTTTGTGGCTGTTTTATAGCTAGTGCTTCAGGGGCTCTTGTGAAGATTGATGACGACAAAGTACCCTTTTTTTAGTCCAAAACCTGCTCGCCAAAAGGACTTGGCCATATATCTATCTCTCTACAAGAGAACGTCTCCAAACATAGCACAGAATGAGCACAGAACTGTCTGTGGGATGTTCTGTAATGACCATCTTTGTCTCTCGTGGTCTGAACTGAAGACAAGCTTGAGAATATAAACGAGTTTAAAATGCTTTGAATGGAGGAGTGGACCAAGATCTTTCAACAAGTGTCTCC